>JAUIMM010001161.1:0-536814 GCA_031769625.1 Taudactylus pleione
TTACAGAATTTTCCATACGGGTAAATTTATTTCTGGAGAGTTCTGTGTCAAAATTAAGCACCAAAATCAACTTCTGTCACCACAGCAAATGTTTTTTAATGTTTATTGAAAGTTTTAAGCCGAATTTGGGGATTTTTGAAGAAAAACATTTTTTGCTGATTTTTAAGGTCCGGGGCTTACAGAATTTTCCATACGGATAAATTTATTTCTGGAGAGTTCTGTGTCAAAATTAAGCACCAAAATCAACTTCTGTCTCCGTAGCAAATCTTTTTTAAGGTTTACGGAAAGTTTTAAGCCGAATTTGGGGATTTTTGAAGAAAAAAATTTTTGGAGGATTTTTAAGGTCCGGGGCTTACAGAATTTTTCATACGGGTAAATTTCTTTCTGGAGAGTTCTGAGTCAAAATTCCGCACCAAAATCAACTTCTGTCACCGTAGCAAATCTTTTTTAAGGTTTACTGAAAGTTTTAAGCCGAATTTGGGGATTTTTGAAGAAAAAATTTTTGGCCAATTTTTAAGGTCCGGGGTTTACAGAATTTTTCATACGGGTAAATTTATTTCTTGAGAGTTCAGTGTCAAAATTAAGCACCAAAATCAACTTCTGTCACCGCAGCAAATGTTTTTTAAGGTTTACTGAAAGTTTTAAGCCGAATTTGAGGATTTTTGAAGAAAAAAAAATTTTTGGCCGATTTTTAAGGTCCGGGGCTTACAGAATTTTTCATACGGGTAAATTTATTTCTAGAGAGTTTTGAGTCAAAATTAAGCACCAAAATCAACTTCTGTCACCGTAGCAAATCTTTTTTAAGGTTTACTGAAAATTTTAAGGCAAATTTGGGGATTTTTGAAGAAAAAAATTTTAGGCCGATTTTAAAGGTCCGGGGCTTACAGAATTTTTCATACGGGTAAATTTATTTCTGGAGAGTTCTGAGTCAAAATTAAGCACCAAAATCAACTTCTGTCACCACAGCAAATCTTTTTTAAGGTTTACTGAAAGTTTTAAGCCGAATTTGGGCATTTTTGAAGAAAAAAATTTTTGGCCAATTTTTAAGGTCAGGGGCTTACAGAATTTTCCATATGGGTAAATGTAATTCTGGAGAGTTCTGTGTCAAAATTAAGCACCAAAATCAACTTCTGTCACCACATCAAATGTTTTTTTAATGTTTATTGAAAGTTTTTAGCCGAATTTGGGGATTTTTGAAGAAAAACATTTTTGGCTGATTTTTAAGGTCCGGGGCTTACAGAATTTTCCATATGGGTAAATTTATTTCTGGAGAGTTCTGTGTCAAAATTAAGCACCAAAATCAACTTCTGTCACCGCAGCAAATCTTTTTTAAGGTTTACTGAAAATTTTAAGGCAAATTTGGGGATTTTTGAAGAAAAAAATTTTTGGCCGATTTTTAAGGTCCGGGGCTTACAGAATTTTTCATACGGTCAAATTCATTTCTGGAGAGTTCCGAGGCAAAATTAAGCACCAAAATCAACTTCAGTCACCATAGCAAATCTTTTTTAAGGTTTACTGAAAGTTTTAAGCTGAATTTGAGGATTATTGAAGAAAAAAATTTTGGGCCGATTTTAAATGTCCGAGGCTTACAGAAGTTTTCATATGGGTAAATTTATTTCTGGAGAGTTCTGTGTCAAAATTAAGCACCAAAATCAACTTCTGTCACCACAGCAAATGTTTTTTAAGGTTTACTGAAAGTTTTTAAGCCGAATTTGGGGATTTTTGAAGAAAAAAATTTTTGGCCGATTTTTAAAGTCCGGGGCTTACAGAATTTTTCATACGGGTAAATTTCTTTCTGGAGAGTTCTGAGTTAAAATTAAGCACCAAAATCAACTTCTGTCTCTGTAGCAAATCTTTTTAAAGGTTTACTGAAAGTTTTAAGCCGAATTTGGGTATTGTTGAAGAAAAAAATTTTTGGACGATTTTTAAGGTCCGGGGCTTACAGAATTTTCCATATGGATAAATTTATTTCTGGAGAGTTCTGTGTCAAAATTAAGCACCAAAATCAACTTCTGTCACCGCAGCAAATCTTTTTTAAGGTTTACTGAAAGTTTTAAGCCGAATTTGGGGATTTTTGAAGAAAAATATTTTTGGCCGATTTTTAATGTCCGGGGCTTACAGAATTTTTCTTACGGGTAATTATATTTCTGGAGAGTTCTGTGTCAAAATTAAGCACCAAAATCAACTTCTGTCACCACAGCAAATCTTTTTTAAGGTTTACTGAAAATTTTAAGGCAAATTTGGGGATTTTTGAAGAAAAAAATTTTCGGCCGATTTTAAAGGTCTGGGGCTTACAGAATTTTTCATACGGGTAAATTTATTTCTGGAGAGTTCTGAGTCAAAATTAAGCACCAAAATCAACTTCTGTCACCACAGCAAATCTTTTTTAAGGTTTACTGAAAGTTTTAAGCCGAATTTGGGGATTTTTGAAGAAAAACATTTTTGGCCGATTTTTAAGGTCTGGGGCTTACAGAATTTTTCATACGGTCAAATTTATTTCTGGAGAGTTCCGAAGCAAAATTAAGCACCAAAATCAACTTCTGTCACCACAGCAAATGTTTTTTAATGTTTATTGAAAGTTTTAAGCCGAATTTGGGGATTTTTGAAGAAAAACATTTTTTGCTGATTTTTAAGGTCCAGGGTTTACAGAATTTTCCATACGGGTAAATTTATTTCTAGAGAGTTCTGAGTCAAAATTAAGCACCAAAATCAACTTCTGTCACCGTAGCAAATCTTTTTTAAGGTTTACTGAAAGTTTTAAGCCGAATTTGGGGATTATTGAAGAAAAATATTTTTGGCCGATTTTTAAGGCCCGGGGCTTACAGAATTTTTCATACTGTCAAATTTATTTCTGGAGAGTTCCGAGGCAAAATTAAGCACCAAAATCAACTTCAGTCACCGTAGCAAATCTTTTTCAAGGTTTACTGAAAGTTTTAAGCCGAATTTGGGGATTATTGAAGAAAAAAATTTTTGGCCGATTTTAAAGGTCCGGGGCTTACAGAATTTTTCATACGGGTAAATTTATTTCTGGAGAGTTCTGTGTCAAAATTAAGCACCAAAATCAACTTCTGTCACCACAGCAAATCTTTTTTAAGGTTTAATGAAAGTTTTAAGCCGAATTTGGGGATTTTTTAAGAAAAAAATTTTGGGTCGATTTTTAAGGTCCGGGCTTACAGAATTTTCCATATGTGTAAATTTATTTCTGGAGAGTTCTGAGTCAAAATTAAGCACCAAAATCAACTTCTGTCACCACAGCAAATGTTTTTTAATGTTTATTGAAAGTTTTTAGCCGAATTTGGGGATTTTTGAAGAAAAAATTTTTTTGCTGATTTTTAAGGTCCGGGGCTTACAGAATTTTCCATACAGATAAATTTATTTCTGGAGAGTTCTGTGTCAAAATTAAGCACCAAAATCAACTTCTGTCACCTTAGCAAATGTTTTTTAAGGTTTACTGAAAGTTTTAAGCCAAATTTGGGGATTTTTGAAGAATAAAATTTTTGGACGATTTTTAAGGTCCGGGGCTTACAGAATTTTTCATACGGGTAAATTTCTTTCTGGAGAGTTCTGAGTCAAAATTAAGCACCAGAATCAACTTCAGTCACCGTAGCAAATCTTTTTTAAGGTTTACTGAAAGTTTTAAGCTGAATTTGGGGATTATTGAAGAAAAAAAATTTTGGCCGATTTTAAATGTCCGGTGCTTACAGAATTTTTCATACGGGTAAATTTATTTCTGGAGAGTTCTGTGTCAAAATTAAGCACCAAAATCAACTTCTGTCACCACAGCAAATCTTTTTTAAGGTTTACTGAAAGTTTTAAGCCGAATTTGGGGATTTTTGAAGAAAAACATTTTTGGCCGATTTTTAAGGTCTGGGGCTTACAGAATTTTTCATACGGTCAAATTTATTTCTGGAGAGTTCCGAAGCAAAATTAAGCACCAAAATCAACTTCTGTCACCACAGCAAATGTTTTTTAATGTTTATTGAAAGTTTTAAGCCGAATTTGGGGATTTTTGAAGAAAAACATTTTTTGCTGATTTTTAAGGTCCAGGGCTTACAGAATTTTCCATACGGGTAAATTTATTTCTAGAGAGTTCTGAGTCAAAATTAAGCACCAAAATCAACTTCTGTCACCGTAGCAAATCTTTTTTAAGGTTTACTGAAAGTTTTAAGCCGAATTTGGGGATTATTGAAGAAAAATATTTTTGGCCGATTTTTAAGGCCCGGGGCTTACAGAATTTTTCATACTGTCAAATTTATTTCTGGAGAGTTCCGAGGCAAAATTAAGCACCAAAATCAACTTCAGTCACCGTAGCAAATCTTTTTCAAGGTTTACTGAAAGTTTTAAGCCGAATTTGGGGATTATTGAAGAAAAAATTTTTTGGCCGATTTTAAAGGTCCGGGGCTTACAGAATTTTTCATACGGGTAAATTTATTTCTGGAGAGTTCTGTGTCAAAATTAAGCACCAAAATCAACTTCTGTCACCACAGCAAATCTTTTTTAAGGTTTAATGAAAGTTTTAAGCCGAATTTGGGGATTTTTTAAGAAAAAAATTTTGGGTCGATTTTTAAGGTCCGGGCTTACAGAATTTTCCATATGTGTAAATTTATTTCTGGAGAGTTCTGAGTCAAAATTAAGCACCAAAATCAACTTCTGTCACCACAGCAAATGTTTTTTAATGTTTATTGAAAGTTTTTAGCCGAATTTGGGGATTTTTGAAGAAAAAATTTTTTTGCTGATTTTTAAGGTCCGGGGCTTACAGAATTTTCCATACAGATAAATTTATTTCTGGAGAGTTCTGTGTCAAAATTAAGCACCAAAATCAACTTCTGTCACCTTAGCAAATGTTTTTTAAGGTTTACTGAAAGTTTTAAGCCAAATTTGGGGATTTTTGAAGAATAAAATTTTTGGACGATTTTTAAGGTCCGGGGCTTACAGAATTTTTCATACGGGTAAATTTCTTTCTGGAGAGTTCTGAGTCAAAATTAAGCACCAAAATCAACTTCAGTCACCGTAGCAAATCTTTTTTAAGGTTTACTGAAAGTTTTAAGCTGAATTTGGGGATTATTGAAGAAAAAAAATTTTGGCCGATTTTAAATGTCCGGTGCTTACAGAATTTTTCATACGGGTAAATTTATTTCTGGAGAGTTCTGTGTCAAAATTAAGCACCAAAATCAACTTCTGTCACCACAGCAAATCTTTTTTAAGGTTTACTGAAAGTTTTAAGCCGAATTTGGGGATTTTTGAAGAAAAAAACTTTGGGCCGATTTTTAAGGTTTGGGGCTTACAGAATTTTCCATACGGGTAAATTTATTTCTGGAGAGTTCTGTGTCAAAATTAAGCACCAAAATCAACTTCTGTCACCACAGCAAATGTTTTTTAATGTTTATTGAAAGTTTTAAGCCGAATTTGGGGATTTTTGAAGAAAAACATTTTTTGCTGATTTTTAAGGTCCGGGGCTTACAGAATTTTCCATACGGATAAATTTATTTCTGGAGAGTTCTGTGTCAAAATTAAGCACCAAAATCAACTTCTGTCTCCGTAGCAAATCTTTTTTAAGGTTTACGGAAAGTTTTAAGCCGAATTTGGGGATTTTTGAAGAAAAAAATTTTTGGAGGATTTTTAAGGTCCGGGGCTTACAGAATTTTTCATACGGGTAAATTTCTTTCTGGAGAGTTCTGAGTCAAAATTACGCACCAAAATCAACTTCTGTCACCGTAGCAAATCTTTTTTAAGGTTTACTGAAAGTTTTAAGCCGAATTTGGGGATTTTTGAAGAAAAAAATTTTTGGCCAATTTTTAAGGTCCGGGGTTTACAGAATTTTTCATACGGGTAAATTTATTTCTTGAGAGTTCAGTGTCAAAATTAAGCACCAAAATCAACTTCTGTCACCGCAGCAAATGTTTTTTAAGGTTTACTGAAAGTTTTAAGCCGAATTTGAGGATTTTTGAAGAAAAAAATTTTTGGCCGATTTTTAAGGTCCGGGGCTTACAGAATTTTTCATACGGGTAAATTTATTTCTAGAGAGTTTTGAGTCAAAATTAAGCACCAAAATCAACTTCTGTCACCGTAGCAAATCTTTTTTAAGGTTTACTGAAAATTTTAAGGCAAATTTGGGGATTTTTGAAGAAAAAAATTTTAGGCCGATTTTAAAGGTCCGGGGCTTACAGAATTTTTCATACGGGTAAATTTATTTCTGGAGAGTTCTGAGTCAAAATTAAGCACCAAAATCAACTTCTGTCACCACAGCAAATCTTTTTTAAGGTTTACTGAAAGTTTTAAGCCGAATTTGGGGATTTTTGAAGAAAAAAATTTTTGGCCGATTTTTAAGGTCCGGGGCTTACAGAATTTTTCATACGGTCAAATTCATTTCTGGAGAGTTCCGAGGCAAAATTAAGCACCAAAATCAACTTCAGTCACCATAGCAAATCTTTTTTAAGGTTTACTGAAAGTTTTAAGCTGAATTTGAGGATTATTGAAGAAAAAAATTTTGGGCCGATTTTAAATGTCCGGGGCTTACAGAATTTTTCATATGGGTAAATTTATTTCTGGAGAGTTCTGTGTCAAAATTAAGCACCAAAATCAACTTCTGTCACCACAGCAAATGTTTTTTAAGGTTTACTGAAAGTTTTTAAGCCGAATTTGGGGATTTTTGAAGAATAAAATTTTTGGCCGATTTTTAAAGTCCGGGGCTTACAGAATTTTCCATATGGATAAATTTATTTCTGGAGAGTTCTGAGTCAAAATTAAGCACCAAAATCAACTTCTGTCACCGCAGCAAATCTTTTTTAAGGTTTACTGAAAGTTTTAAGCCGAATTTGGGGATTTTTGAAGAAAAATATTTTTGGCCGATTTTTAATGTCCGGGGCTTACAGAATTTTTCTTACGGGTAATTATATTTCTGGAGAGTTCTGTGTCAAAATTAAGCACCAAAATCAACTTCTGTCACCACAGCAAATCTTTTTAAGGTTTAATGAAAGTTTTAAGCCGAATTTGGGGATTTTTTAAGAAAAAAATTTTGGGTCGATTTTTAAGGTCCGGGCTTACAGAATTTTCCATATGTGTAAATTTATTTCTGGAGAGTTCTGAGTCAAAATTAAGCACCAAAATCAACTTCTGTCACCACAGCAAATGTTTTTTAATGTTTATTGAAAGTTTTTAGCCGAATTTGGGGATTTTTGAAGAAAAAATTTTTTTGCTGATTTTTAAGGTCCGGGGCTTACAGAATTTTCCATACAGATAAATTTATTTCTGGAGAGTTCTGTGTCAAAATTAAGCACCAAAATCAACTTCTGTCACCTTAGCAAATGTTTTTTAAGGTTTACTGAAAGTTTTAAGCCAAATTTGGGGATTTTTGAAGAATAAAATTTTTGGACGATTTTTAAGGTCCGGGGCTTACAGAATTTTTCATACGGGTAAATTTCTTTCTGGAGAGTTCTGAGTCAAAATTAAGCACCAAAATCAACTTCAGTCACCGTAGCAAATCTTTTTTAAGGTTTACTGAAAGTTTTAAGCTGAATTTGGGGATTATTGAAGAAAAAAAATTTTGGCCGATTTTAAATGTCCGGTGCTTACAGAATTTTTCATACGGGTAAATTTATTTCTGGAGAGTTCTGTGTCAAAATTAAGCACCAAAATCAACTTCTGTCACCACAGCAAATCTTTTTTAAGGTTTACTGAAAGTTTTAAGCCGAATTTGGGGATTTTTGAAGAAAAAAACTTTGGGCCGATTTTTAAGGTTTGGGGCTTACAGAATTTTCCATACGGGTAAATTTATTTCTGGAGAGTTCTGTGTCAAAATTAAGCACCAAAATCAACTTCTGTCACCACAGCAAATGTTTTTTAATGTTTATTGAAAGTTTTAAGCCGAATTTGGGGATTTTTGAAGAAAAACATTTTTTGCTGATTTTTAAGGTCCGGGGCTTACAGAATTTTCCATACGGATAAATTTATTTCTGGAGAGTTCTGTGTCAAAATTAAGCACCAAAATCAACTTCTGTCTCCGTAGCAAATCTTTTTTAAGGTTTACGGAAAGTTTTAAGCCGAATTTGGGGATTTTTGAAGAAAAAAATTTTTGGAGGATTTTTAAGGTCCGGGGCTTACAGAATTTTTCATACGGGTAAATTTCTTTCTGGAGAGTTCTGAGTCAAAATTACGCACCAAAATCAACTTCTGTCACCGTAGCAAATCTTTTTTAAGGTTTACTGAAAGTTTTAAGCCGAATTTGGGGATTTTTGAAGAAAAAAATTTTTGGCCAATTTTTAAGGTCCGGGGTTTACAGAATTTTTCATACGGGTAAATTTATTTCTTGAGAGTTCAGTGTCAAAATTAAGCACCAAAATCAACTTCTGTCACCGCAGCAAATGTTTTTTAAGGTTTACTGAAAGTTTTAAGCCGAATTTGAGGATTTTTGAAGAAAAAAATTTTTGGCCGATTTTTAAGGTCCGGGGCTTACAGAATTTTTCATACGGGTAAATTTATTTCTAGAGAGTTTTGAGTCAAAATTAAGCACCAAAATCAACTTCTGTCACCGTAGCAAATCTTTTTTAAGGTTTACTGAAAATTTTAAGGCAAATTTGGGGATTTTTGAAGAAAAAAATTTTAGGCCGATTTTAAAGGTCCGGGGCTTACAGAATTTTTCATACGGGTAAATTTATTTCTGGAGAGTTCTGAGTCAAAATTAAGCACCAAAATCAACTTCTGTCACCACAGCAAATCTTTTTTAAGGTTTACTGAAAGTTTTAAGCCGAATTTGGGGATTTTTGAAGAAAAAAATTTTTGGCCGATTTTTAAGGTCCGGGGCTTACAGAATTTTTCATACGTTCAAATTCATTTCTGGAGAGTTCCGAGGCAAAATTAAGCACCAAAATCAACTTCAGTCACCATAGCAAATCTTTTTTAAGGTTTACTGAAAGTTTTAAGCTGAATTTGAGGATTATTGAAGAAAAAAATTTTGGGCCGATTTTAAATGTCCGGGGCTTACAGAATTTTTCATATGGGTAAATTTATTTCTGGAGAGTTCTGTGTCAAAATTAAGCACCAAAATCAACTTCTGTCACCACAGCAAATGTTTTTTAAGGTTTACTGAAAGTTTTTAAGCCGAATTTGGGGATTTTTGAAGAATAAAATTTTTGGCCGATTTTTAAAGTCCGGGGCTTACAGAATTTTCCATATGGATAAATTTATTTCTGGAGAGTTCTGAGTCAAAATTAAGCACCAAAATCAACTTCTGTCACCGCAGCAAATCTTTTTTAAGGTTTACTGAAAGTTTTAAGCCGAATTTGGGGATTTTTGAAGAAAAAAATTTTCGGCCGATTTTAAAGGTCTGGGGCTTACAGAATTTTTCATACGGGTAAATTTATTTCTGGAGAGTTCTGTGTCAAAATTAAGCACCAAAATCAACTTCTGTCACCACAGCAAATCTTTTTAAGGTTTACTGAAAATTTTAAGGCAAATTTGGGGATTTTTGAAGAAAAAAATTTTCGGCCGATTTTAAAGGTCTGGGGCTTACAGAATTTTTCATACGGGTAAATTTATTTCTGGAGAGTTCTGAGTCAAAATTAAGCACCAAAATCAACTTCTGTCACCACAGCAAATCTTTTTTTAATGTTTATTGAAAGTTTTTAGCCGAATTTGGGGATTTTTGAAGAAAAACATTTTTTGCTGATTTTTAAGGTCCGGGGCTTACAGAATTTTCCATACGGGTAAATTTATTTCTAGAGAGTTCTGAGTCAAAATTAAGCACCAAAATCAACTTCTGTCACCGTAGCAAATCTTTTTTACGGTTTACTGAAAGTTTTAAGCCGAATTTGGGGATTATTGAAGAAAAATATTTTTGGCCGATTTTTAAGGCCCGGGGCTTACAGAATTTTTCATACTGTCAAATTTATTTCTGGAGAGTTCCGAGGCAAAATTAAGCACCAAAATCAACTTCAGTCACCGTAGCAAATCTTTTTCAAGGTTTACTGAAAGTTTTAAGCCGAATTTGGGGATTATTGAAGAAAAAAATTTTTGGCCGATTTTAAAGGTCCGGGGCTAACAGAATTTTTCATACGGGTAAATTTATTTCTGGAGAGTTCTGTGTCAAAATTAAGCACCAAAATCAACTTCTGTCACCACAGCAAATCTTTTTTAAGGTTTAATGAAAGTTTTAAGCCGAATTTGGAGATTTTTGAAGAAAAATATTTTTGGCAAATTTTTAAGGTTCGGGGTTAACAGAAATTTTCATACGGGTAAATATATTTCTGGAGAGTTCTGTGTCAAAATTAAGCACCAAAATCAACTTCTGTCACCACAGCAAATGTTTTTTAATGTTTATTGAAAGTTTTTAGCCGAATTTGGGGATTTTTGAAGAAAAAAATTTTTGGCTGATTTTTAAGGTCCGGGGCTTACAGAATTTTCAATATGGGTAAATTTATTTCTGGAGAGTTCTGTGTCAAAATTAAGCACCAAAATCAACTTCTGTCACCGCAGCAAATCTTTTTTAAGGTTTACTGAAAGTTTTAAGCCGAATTTGGGGATTTTTGAAGAAAAAAACTTTGGGCCGATTTTTAAGGTCCGGGGCTTACAGAATTTTTCATACGGGTAAATTTATTTCTGGAGAGTTCTGTGTCAAAATTAAGCACCAAAATCAACTTCTGTCACCACAGCAAATCTTTTTTAAGGTTTACTGAAAGTTTTAAGCCGAATTTGGGGATTTTTGAAGAATAAAATTTTTGGCCGATTTTTAAAGTCCGGGGCTTACAGAATTTTTCATACGGGTAAATTTCTTTCTGGAGAGTTCTGAGTTAAAATTAAGCACCAAAATCAACTTCTGTCTCTGTAGCAAATCTTTTTAAAGGTTTACTGAAAGTTTTAAGCCGAATTTGGGTATTATTGAAGAAAAAAAATTTTGGCCGATTTTTAAGGTCCGGGGCTTACAGAATTTTCCATATGGATAAATTTATTTCTGGAGAGTTCTGTGTCAAAATTAAGCACCAAAATCAACTTCTGTCACCGCAGCAAATCTTTTTTAAGGTTTACTGAAAGTTTTAAGCCGAATTTGGGGATTTTTGAAGAAAAATATTTTTGGCCGATTTTTAATGTCCGGGGCTTACAGAATTTTTCTTACGGGTAATTATATTTCTGGAGAGTTCTGTGTCAAAATTAAGCACCAAAATCAACTTCTGTCACCACAGCAAATCTTTTTTAAGGTTTACTGAAAATTTTAAGGCAAATTTGGGGATTTTTGAAGAAAAACATTTTTGGCCGATTTTTAAGGTCCGGGGCTTACAGAATTTTTCATACGGTCAAATTTATTTCTGGAGAGTTCCGAAGCAAAATTAAGCACCAAAATCAACTTCTGTCACCACAGCAAATGTTTTTTAATGTTTATTGAAAGTTTTAAGCCGAATTTGGGGATTTTTGAAGAAAAACATTTTTTGCTGATTTTCAAAGGTCCGGGGCTTACAGAATTTTCCATACGGATAAATTTATTTCTGGAGAGTTCTGTGTCAAAATTAAGCACCAAAATCAACTTCTGTCTCCGTAGCAAATCTTTTTTAAGGTTTACGGAAAGTTTTAAGCCGAATTTGGGGATTTTTGAAGAAAAAAATTTTTGGCCGATTTTTAATGTCCGGGGCTTACAGAATTTTTCTTACGGGTAATTATATTTCTGGAGAGTTCTGTGTCACAATTAAGCACCAAAATCAACTTCTGTCACCACAGCAAATCTTTTTTAAGTTTTACTGAAAATTTTAAGGCAAATTTGGGGATTTTTGAAGAAAAAAATTTTCGGCCGATTTTAAAGGTCTGGGGTTTACAGAATTTTTCATACGGGTAAATTTATTTCTTGAGAGTTCTGTGTCAAAATTAAGCACCAAAATCAACTTCTGTCACCGCAACAAATGTTTTTTAAGGTTTACTGAAAGTTTTAAGCCGAATTTGAGGATTTTTGAAGAAAAAAATTTTTGGCCGATTTTTAAGGTCCGGGGCTTACAGAATTTTTCATACGGGTAAATTTATTTCTAGAGAGTTCTGAGTCAAAATTAAGCACCAAAATCAACTTCTGTCACCGTAGCAAATCTTTTTTAAGGTTTATTGAAAGTTTTAAGCCGAATTTGGGGATTATTGAAGAAAAAAATTTTTGGCCGATTTTTAAGGTCCGGGGCTTACAGAATTTTTCATACGGGTAAATTTATTTCTGGAGAGTTCTGTGTCAAAATTAAGCACCAAAATCAACTTCTGTCACCGTAGCAAATCTTTTTTACGGTTTACTGAAAGTTTTAAGCCGAATTTGGGGTTTTTTGAAGAAAAAATTTTTTGGCCAATTTTTAAGGTCCGGGGCTTACAGAATTTTCCATATGGGTAAATGTAATTCTGGAGAGTTCTGTGTCAAAATTAAGCACCAAAATCAACTTCTGTCACCGCAGCAAATGTTTTTAAAGGTTTACTGAAAGTTTTAAGCCGAATTTGGGTGTTATTGAAGAAAAAAATTTTTGGCCGATTTTTAAGGTCCGGGGCTTACAGAATTTTCCATATGGATAAATTTATTTCTGGAGAGTTCTGTGTCAAAATTAAGCTCCAAAATCAACTTCTGTCACCGTAGCAAATCTTTTTTAAGGTTTACGGAAAGTTTTAAGCCGAATTTGGGGATTTTTGAAGAAAAAAATTTTTGCCCGATTTTTAAGGCCCGGGGCTTACAGAATTTTTCATACGGTTAAATTTATTTCTGGAGAGTTCCGAGGCAAAATTAAGCACCAAAATCAACTTCAGTCACCGTAGCAAATCTTTTTCAAGGTTTACTGAAAGTTTTAAGCCGAATTTGGGGATTATTGAAGAAAAAATTTTTTGCCCGATTTTAAAGGTCCGGGGCTTACAGAATTTTTCATGCGGGTAAATTTATTTCTGGAGAGTTCTGTGTCAAAATTAAGCACCAAAATCAACTTCTGTCACCACAGCAAATCTTTTTTAAGGTTTACTGAAAGTTTTAAGCCGAATTTGGGGATTTTTGAAGAAAAAAATTTTGGGCCGGTTTTTAAGGTCCGGGGCTTACAGAATTTTCCATTCGGGTAAATTTATTTCTGGAGAGTTCTGTGTCAAAATTAAGCACCAAAATCAACTTCTGTCACCACAGCAAATCTTTTTCAAGGTTTACTGAAAGTTTTAAGGCGAATTTGGGGATTATTGAAGAAAAAAATTTTTGGCCGATTTTAAAGGTCCGTGGCTTACAGAATTTTTCATACAGGTAAATTTATTTCTGGAGAGTTCTGTGTCAAAATTAAGCACCAAAATCATTTTCTGTCACCGTAGCAAATGTTTTTTAAGGTTTACTGAAAGTTTTAAGCCGAATTTGGGGATTTTTGAAGAAAAAAATTTTTGGACGATTTTTAAGGTCCAGGGCTTACACAATTTTTCATACGGGTAAATTTCTTTCTGGAGAGTTCTGAGTCAAAATTAAGCACCAAAATCAACTTCTGTCACCACAGCAAATCTTTTTTAAGGTTTACTGAAAGTTTTAAGCCGAATTTGGGGATTTTTGAAGAAAAAAATTTTTGGCCAATTTTTAAAGTCCGGGGTTTACAGAATTTTTCATACGGGTAAATTTATTTCTTGAGAGTTCTGTGTCAAAATTAAGCACCAAAATCAACTTCTGTCACCGCAGCAAATGTTTTTTAAGGTTTACTGAAAGTTTTAAGCCGAATTTGAGGATTTTTGAAGAAAAAAATTTTTGGCCGATTTTTAAGGTCCGGGGCTTACAGAATTTTTCATACGGGTAAATTTATTTCTAGAGAGTTCTGAGTCAAAATTAAGCACCAAAATCAACTTCTGTCACCGTATCAAATCTTTTTTACGGTTTACTGAAAGTTTTAAGCCGAATTTGGGGTTTTTTGAAGAAAAAAATTTTTGGCCAATTTTTAATGTCCGGGGCTTACAGAATTTTCCATATGGGTAAATGTAATTCTTGAGAGTTCTGTGTCAAAATTAAGCACCAAAATCAACTTCTGTCACCACATCAAATGTTTTTTTAATGTTTATTGAAAATTTTTAGCCGAATTTGGGGATTTTTGAAGAAAAACATTTTTGGCTGATTTTTAAGGTCCGGGGCTTACAGAATTTTCCATACGGGTAAATTTATTTCTGGAGAGTTCTGTGTCAAAATTAAGCACCAAAATCAACTTCTGTCACCGTAGCAAATCTTTTCTAAGGTTTACTGAAAGTTTTAAGCCGAATTTGGGGTTTTTTGAAGAAAAAAATTTTATGCCAATTTTTAAGGTCCGGGGCTTACAGAATTTTCCATATGGTAAATGTATTTCTGGAGAGTTCTGTGTCAAAATTAAGCACCAAAATCAACTTCTGTCACCACAGCAAATGTTTTTTAATGTTTATTGAAAGTTTTAAGCTGAATTTGGGGATTTTTGAAGAAAAAAATTTTTGGCTGATTTTTAAAGTCCGGAGCTTACAGAAATTTCCATACGGGTAAATTTATTCTGGAGAGTTCTGTGTCAAAATTAAGCACCAAAATCAAATTCTGTCACCGTAGCAAATCTTTTTTAAGGTTTACTGAAAGTTTTAAGCCGAATTTGGGGATTATTGAAGAAAAAAATTTTTGGCCGATTTTTAAGGTCCGGGGCTTACAGAATTTTTCATATGGGTAAATTTATTTCTGGAGAGTTCTGTGTCAAAATTAAGCACCAAAATCAACTTCTGTCACCGTAGCAAATCTTTTTTACGGTTTACTGAAAGTTTTAAGCCGAATTTGGGGTTTTTTGAAGAAAAAAATTTTTGGCCAATTTTTAAGGTCCGGGGCTTACAGAATTTTCCATATGGTAAATGTATTTCTGGAGAGTTCTGTGTCAAAATTAAGCACCAAAATCAACTTCTGTCACCACAGCAAATGTTTTTTAATGTTTATTGAAAGTTTTAAGCCGAATTTGGGGATTTTTGAAGAAAATAATTTTTTCTGATTTTTAAAGTCCGTAGCTTACAGAAATTTCCATACGGGTAAATTTATTTCTGGAGAGTTCTGTGTCAAAATTAAGCACCAAAATCAAATTCTGTCACCGTAGCAAATCTTTTTTAAGGTTTACTGAAAGTTTTAAGCCGAATTTGGGGATTATTGAAGAAAAAATTTTTTGGCCGATTTTTAAGGTCCGGGGCTTACAGAATTTTTCATACGGGTAAATTTATTTCTGGAGAGTTTTGTGTCAAAATTAAGCACCAAAATCAACTTCTGTCACCGTAGCAAATCTTTTTTAAGGTTTACTGAAAGTTTTAGGCCGAATTTGGGGTTTTTTGAAGAAAAAAATTTTGGCCAATTTTTAAGGTCCGGGGCTTAGAGAATTTTCCATATGGGTAAATGTATTTCTGGAGAGTTCTGTGTCAAAATTAAGCACCAAAATCAACTTCTGTCACCAGAGCAAATGTTTTTTAATGTTTATTGAAAGTTTTAAGCCGAATTTGGGGATTTTTGAAGAAAAAATTTTTTGGCTGATTTTTAAAGTCCGGAGCTTACAGAAATTTCCATACGGGTAAATTTATTTCTGGAGAGTTCTGTGTCAAAATTAAGCACCAAAATCAACTTCTGTCACCGTAGCAAATCTTTTTTAAGGTTTACGGAAAGTTTTAAGCCGAATTTGGGGATTTTTGAAGAAAAAAATTTTTGGCCGATTTTTAAAGTCCAGGGCTTACAGAATTTTTCATACGGGTAAATATCTTTCTGGAGAGTTCTGAGTCAAAATTAAGCACCAACATCAACTTCTGTCACCGTAGCATACCATTTGGGAGAGGAGTGTCCTAGGAGGAGGTGGTGAGCTGCTGAGACAGGGAGAGGGCTTCCGCAGGCAGGCTGATTCCTCCTGGGGAAGATATCGCTGCTGATCCTGCTGTTTGTGGTGCTGAGGATTTGCTGTGGTGCTGCTGCCTTTCAGCACCATGACTAAGAGAGGCAGACCCCGGGCTGGAGGATCAAGCAGGGGTTCTGTCGCTCCTGTCCCACCTGACCCGCCTGACCCGCCTAACCTGCCTGCCGGAGGACTGCAGCGCGAGGCCGGGGATCCACCCGCCGGTTCGCGGAGGCCGCAAGTGTGCGCAGCTGGAGCTCCGGACCACCCTGTCCCTTTGGCGCGCCTGCCCGGGAGACGGAGAGCGGGGAGTCTGACAGAGCAGCCGAAGCAGCCGGAGCTGATGGAGCGGACGGCGGCGGCAAGCGGAGGACTCCCTGTATCAGCGGCGGACGTGCCGGGGAGTCGGAAGGCGGCTGCTGTGCTGGTGGACCCGGCGGCGGGCGGAGGAGGTGTCCTGGACCCCCCTGGACTTTCAGTTCGGAGAGCGGGGGGTCCAGTGGAGTTCAGCAGAGTGCCAGTCTCCAAACCGCTGGCGGCGGGACCCCCGAGTGACGCAACTCGGGGGGTAATGGTGGCCCCCGCTAGCGGTGCAGCGGAGGTGGTTATAGTGGCTGCAGACTCTGCCTCCAAACTGTCAGTAGAGGGACCCCCGAGTGAGGCAACTCGGGGGGGTATGGAGACCCTCACTGGCAGTGAAGAGGAGGATATGGAGGTGATGGCTGATTTGGTGACCCCTAGCCCAGCAGCGCTCCCCAAACTGTCAGTGAAGAGACCCCTGAGTGAGGCAACTCAGGGGGATATGGTGGCCCCCACTGGCAGTGAAGCGGGGAGTGCTGCAGAAGGGGAGAAGACAGAAGACGGGGAGCTAGAGTCTGATACTGAGGAGGATGATTTGTTTGCAGCTTTAAGCATGGACCAGCTGCAAAAAGAGATTAAAAAACTGAGCAGCAAGCTGTCAGATAAGAGAAAGAGGAGGAATCTGGCAGCTCTCTTGGAGAGACAATTCCTTAAGGGGGAAATTGCTGAACTAGCAGTTTCCCTGGACAATGCCAAAGAGCGGCTGGAGTACTTGAAAAAAATGAAAAAGAAACTGATAAAGTCCGAATCTACCTCAATGAGTGATATGGAAGGTTTAAAAGTGGAGAAGGTGGAGGCTGCATCAGCTATGGCGGTGGAAGTGGCAGAGCTGCAGGAGGATCCAGGCCCAGAGGTAAGCGATGATGCAAAGGGGACTGGGGGGATCGGGGTTGGGGGTCCCCATAATGCTTCGGTTCCCCTGGTTCCCGCTAGCAGAGCTATTTTACCTGCAAGGGCAGTCAGTGGCAATAGTATGATGGAAGTGTGTTCCGAAGCAACTGACTCAGAGTTAGTCCAGGTGGCAGTATTGGTGGAGGCTGGCATGGAGGGTAGACCAAAAGAACTGGTTCCTGAGGAAGTGCCAGGTGTGTTAAGTCTGGTCGGTGGTGTTGTCCCTGTGGATGTGTCAGCGCAAGGGATGCCAGTCCTGGACAAGTCATCCCTTTCAAATGCGCAAAGGGACATTGTGGAGACTGTTTATGGAGACAGGTTGCTAGTCCCAGAGAGGGCAAGGGTGGCAGCTGCAGTGATTGAAAAAGACTTGGCTCAGAGGAGGGAGAGACAGGCTAAGTCTGTCCCAGGTACCCTGTCTTATGCAAATGTGGTATCTGGGAGGAAAACAACTAATGTACCACCAGCTGCACCCTTGCCTGGGAGTACTGGAAAAAGACGTAATCTAATCCAATTTAAGTGGATTGCTCCTGGAGAAGCTCCAGGAAGAGAGGTGTTTTTAAAAATGGTGTTTAGTTTGGGGTTCTGTCCTGCAGATCTGTACGCCTGCATCCACCCAGTGCAGACCCTGGAGTATGATGTGAGTTTTCTGACGTACAAGGGTCTGCAAACTTTCTGGGGGAGGCTGCAGGCGTGTAGAGACAAGGACCCCTTTAACAAATATGTAATGAATTTAGTCACGAAGCATGACAGGGTAAAAGCCACTATTCTTGTCAGGAATGAGTCACTGCCCCCGGAGGACATAATATTTTGGCTAAAACGGTTTTGTAATGTAGAGTCGGGGGCAGTGAAGGCCGGTTATGTGTTAGGGGTGTGGGGTGGAGCATGGGAGGTGGGTATTAGGTTGAGGATGTCTGAGAAGGGGTTTGTTCATGTACCCTCGGCTGCCTATATAGGTAGGGACAGAGTGCAGTGTTTTTATCCGGGGCAGCCGAGGACATGTTTTAAGTGTGGTGATCACCGTCACGTTAGTTCCGAGTGCACTGTGGTGAAGTGTTCTTTGTGTGGGGGTGTGGGTCACTGGTCTAGAGATTGTCACACTGTCAGGTGCAATTTGTGTGGGGTGGAGGGGCACCCTTATAGCAGATGTCCGAAAGCCAGTCACAATGTGGTGTTAGAACAGGTGGTGGGTAGTAGTGTGGTGGTGAGTGAGGTGGTGAATGAGGTAGAAGAAGAGGGTATAGAGCAGGATGAGGTGGTAAATGTTGAAAGTAGGGAGGAGGTAATGGAGGAGACATTTCAGGAGGTTAGGCGGGGAGGGAATGGGATAAAAGAGAAAGATACAGAAAGACAAGTGGTGTTATCCAATAAATTTGATGTTTTCTCCTCTGATGAGGAGGAAATCATAAGGAAAGATGGAGAGTGTTATCTGGTGTCAAAAAAAAACAAAAGAAAAACAAAGAGGTCTTTTAAAGAAAGTGAGAGGCACAGGGACGGGAAAAAAAGAAGGGAGTCAATCCCGGAGGTGGGGGAAGAGGCGGTAAATAAGGAAACTCTGGCCCCGATGGAAAGAAGGGTGGTGGAAAGGAGAAAGGAGGAGGTGGTGGCAATGGAGGAGACAGTGGCGGTTCAGCAGGAGGTAGCCGAAGAGACTGATGTGGAGTCATCCCAGAGCTCGGGGGTCGGGCCAAGTGGCACTGGTGGTGGGGTACACTGCCAGGTCATAAAGTTTGTGGCCAAGGCCCCTGACCCTGGGATCCCTGAGGAGGGTGGTGTACCCTCTGGGGGTGGAAGGGAGGGGGGTGGGGATGCCACAGGCGGTGGTGTGGCTGGCCCACAGGGGGCTGGTGTGCAGTGTTAAGACTTGATTTTTGGTGATGGTATGTAAAAGTAAGCAAGGTCTTGTAATATTCCATAACCTAGAAACATGGATCCTCATCCTATACGATGTGCCACGATTAATGTGGCTTCCGTGTTGTCCGAATGTGCTCGTATGATGGCCTTTGATTTTTTCAATACGATTGATGTTGATGTTTTATTTTTGCAAGAGACTAGGATTAGTAAATTGGATATCCTCCACAAGGCGAAGCAGGAGTGGAGGAGGGGTCCTTCTTACTGGTCTCTTGCGGCCGAGCCATACGGTTGGGTGGCAGTCCTTTTTTCTGATACGGTAACTGTGCACAAGGTTATTGAATTGCAAGCAGGTAGATGTATGATTTTGGATGTCAACATAAAGGGACAAGATGTGAGATTAATTAATGTGTATGGGCCACAGACACCAGGTGATAGGAAAAGTCTCTTTATGGAGATAAAACCTTTTCTTTTTACAGCCCAGCAGGTCATCTTTGGTGGTGATTTTAATACCGTTGTTAGGCCAAAAGACAGGGGAGGCTCAAGGAGACCCCTGGGCTATGATTCCAATTTTTTAGTTAGCATGGTTAGACAGGCTGGTTTGGTGGATGTGCATATTCGTCACTCCCCAGACCTCACGGGTTTCACCTACTTTAGTGGTAGTCGTAGGTCTAGGATAGATAGGTTTTTTGTTAAGGAGACTTCCAAGACTTCATCCCTTGGGGTGAGGTTGGTGGAATTTTCCGATCACGGTTTGCTCTCAGTAACTTTGAATGCTTCAGAAACCCCTCAGAAGGGGCGGGGTCTGTGGCGTTTGAACTCTGAACTCCTGGAAGAAGAGAGAGTTAGGCAGTCCTTCAGGGTCTTCTTTCAATCTCAGGAGACACTTCTGGAGGCTGGTTGGAGTAGGTCTGAGTGGTGGGAGGTGATTAAAAAGAGAACCTGCAAATTTTTCCGTGGCCTTATAGCTAGGAAAAACTTGATAAAGCAAAATATCTACCGTAATCTGAGAAGGAAATTGGATTTCCTGATCTCTGAGGAGGGAGATGATGGGGAAATCTCCCGAGTGAAGGCTCAGATGAAAGAGTTCCAATATAACCGATTGGCATCCTTGGTTTTGGAAAGGGATTATGGTATGTACCACTCGCCTGATCCCTACCAGAGCTGTAGGAGGTCAGTCGACGCCAAACATGTCAGAGGACTGGTGGACGGACAGGGTGTTCTTCGTACTGACAAGGAAGGCATTCTGGATGTTATTGTGTCCTACTATTCTGATCTTCTGTCTGAGCAGCCACTCATCAGGGAGAGGATGGAGGAATTTCTGAGGGGAACCCCTCGTCTGAGTTCTCAGGGTGCCTCTCTTGACTCCTTGGCAAGTGATATAACCGCAGAGGAAGTTAGGAAGGCGATAATGGGTTTAAATCCCAAGAAATCACCAGGACCAGATGGTTTAACATCTGAATTTTATAAGACCTTTGCTGACCTCCTGATTCCCCGCCTTGTGGAAGTTTTTAATGAGAGCCTGGATGAGGGAGTCCTCCCTCCTTCCATGAGGTTATCTGCGCTTATTTTGCTGTCCAAAGGGAAGGACTCGTCTCGTATTGAGAACTGGCGCCCCATAGCCCTTCTCAATACAGACAGGAAGATTTTGGCAAAGGTACTGTTTAACAGGCTTTCAGAGTTTTCTGAGCTGTTGCTTTCTCCTTCTCAGCACTGTACGGTGAAGGGTCGTAGCACTTTTAGTGCTGTCCTTGGTGTCCGGGAGGCCATTGAGCGGTGCAGGGCTGAGAAGTGGGGAAAGTACTTACTGGCATTGGATCAGTCTAAAGCTTTTGACCGAGTGAATCATGAGTACCTTTGGGCTCTACTGAGATGGTATGGTCTTCAGAGAGGGTGGTTAATTGGTTACAGACGATCTATCGTATGGCTGAAAGCTTTCCACTGGTAAACGGTTGGGTGGGCCCTACCTTTGGTGTAGGCTCGGGTGTTCGTCAGGGGTGTCCCCTGAGCCCCCTCCTGTATGTCTTTGCAATCGATCCCTTTGTTAGGAGGGTAGAGTGTGGGACTGTAGGGGGGGTGCAGCTGAGTCCGGAGTTTGCATTGAGGGTGGTGACTTACGCAGATGATGTCACGGTGGTTCTGTCCTCGCAGGCAGAGGCCCGTGGCATAGAACACCTCATTTGCGATTACTCTGAGGCTTCGTGCTCCAGAGTAAACCGAGAAAAGTGTGATGTTTTCTGGATGGGGGAGGAGGGGGAGCCTTTTCCTCTTCCGGACAGCTTCCCTCAGGTCAACGATCAGATTAAAATTCTTGGTATCAAATTTGATCATGGAGATTATGCCTCCCTAAATTGGGTTAACAAGCTGGAGGATGCTACCAAGAAGGTAGAGAGTTGGAAAAGATGGAAATTGTCTTTGAGGGAAAGGGTTGACTTGTGCAAAACTTACCTGATCCCGATTTTTTTGTATGTCAGTTACGTGTGCTTTTTGCCACAATCTTTGTGGTCCAGATTGAATTCCTTGTTCTTCCTCTTGTTGTGGAAGAACAGGATCAATATAGTGAAGAGGGGTATCACCTACAGACCGAGGAAAGATGGGGGTTTGAACATGGTAAACCCAGTGATCTTTTTTGTTACAGCTTTTTTAAAGCTTAACATTGGGAGCATGTTTTTAGACACTCCTCCTCGGTGGGTAGAGGGATTTAGACCGTGGGTGTTTCCCTTCCTCAGATTCTGGATAGATGGAGGCCAAGTGAGAAGTTTCCGGATTCGTCATGGTTACCTCCCGATCTACGTCATCCAGAGCTTGAAGGTGATAAAGCGATATGACGTGGGAGTGGGTGAAGTCAAAAACTTCTCTAGGAGGGAGTTGGAGAGAAGAATTTTGCACACCCACTTTCATTTTCCGCTGTCACTGAGGGACTGTCCAGGTAATGTCGCTTCGGCTGGATTGGCTTTGTTAAATTCACAAAGGTTACCGCCCAAGTTCAAAGATATTGCCTGGCTCACTTTTCATGGGAGGCTTTATGTTGGAGGGAACCTCAGGTGGCGAAGTACCAGTGAATGTGGCTGCCCACGGGAGGAATGTCCAGGGGTGGAGGAGACAATGGACCACTTCCTGCTTGAGTGTCCTTTTAATGTAAAGGTTTATGAGGAGGTTTCAAAGGTCATTGGTATCCCATGCCTTTCGGGTCTTAGTTACCCTGAGTGGGCTTATGGGGTGGTCAGAAGATACGGTGACTTTAATTTAACCACAATTTTTTTAGTTAGTTTAGCGGTTAGGTATCACACGTGGAATGCACGGTGTCAGGTATCTATTCGAAGGAAGGTCCTCCCCTGTGATGTGGTGGTAGGTATGATTATGCAAGAGGTGAAAAAGATGATGGATCTGGATAAGGGGAGACTGGATGCTGTCAGATGGTCACAGTGGTGGGGCCGTTTGAAACCCCCTTGAGTGGGTGGTTGAAAGTCTCTTCTTGTTCAGCTGGGTTTCTTTTCTGTCCTTTCACTCCCTGTAGATTTTTTATTCTATTTTTTGGTTTTTGTTGAAAAGGTTTTACATACATCTACCTGAGGTGGTGTGTATTGGTGATGGGTAGGATTAGATAAGATAGATAGTACTTAAAGTTTTTGTATTGATTTATGGTTCACTGTGTATATATTTAATATAATAATAATAATAAAAAAAAAAAATATATAGATAGTGGTTAAGGTAGTTGTTAATATAAAATCCTTGCTTACTTTTTCTCATAGGAGATAAGTTGTTTATTATTAGGATAGGTATAGTTTTCTTTTGGTTATAAGGCATAATATGGAGTAATATTGTGTATCCTTATGTTGATATTTGATTTTGTGTATATATATTTTATCTATTTATTTATTTATTTTTTTATATATGTAATTATTGTATATATATATATATCTTTGTTGCAAGTTAAAATAAAGAAGCATATTCAGTCACCGTAGCAAATCTTTTTTAAGGTTTACTGAAAGTTTTAAGCCGAATTTGGGTATTATTGAAGAAAAATTTTTTTGGCAGATTTAAAATGTCCGGGGCTTACAGAATTTTTCATACGGGTAAATTTATTTCTGGAGAGTTCTGTGTCAAAATTAAGCACCAAAATCAACTTCTGTCACCACAGCAAATGTTTTTTAATGTTTATTGAAAGTTTTTAGCCGAATTTGGGGATTTTTGAAGAAAAAAAATTTTTGCTGATTTTTAAGGTCCAGGGCTTACAGAATTTTCCATACGGATAAATTTATTTCTGGAGAGTTCTGAGTCAAAATTAAGCACCAAAATCAACTTCTGTCACCGTAGCAAATCTTTTTTAAGGTTTACTGAAAGTTTTAAGCCGAATTTGGGGATTTTTAAAGAAAAAAATTTTTGGCCAATTTTAAAGGTCCGGGGTTTACAGTATTTTTCATACGGGTAAATATATTTCTGGAGAGTTCTGTGTCAAAATTAAGCACCAAAATGAACTTCTGTCACCGCAGCAAATCTTTTTTAAGGTTTACTGAAAGTTTTAAGCCGAATTTGGGGATTTTTGAAGCAAAAAATTTTTGGCCGATTGTTAAGGTCCGGGGCTTACAGAATTTTTCATACGGTTAAATTTATTTCTGGAGAGTTCTGTGTCAAAATTAAGCACCAAAATCAACTTCTGTCACCGTAGCAAATCTTTTTTAAGGTTTACTGAAAGTTTTAAGCCGAATTTGGGGATTATTGAAGAAAAAAATTTTTGGCTGATTTTTAAGGTCCGGGGCTTACAGAATTTTTCATACGGGTAAATTTATTTCTGGAGAGTTCTGTGTCAAAATTAAGCACCAAAATCAACTTCTGTCACCGTAGCAAATCTTTTTTAAGGTTTACTGAAAGTTTTAAGCCGAATTTGGGGTTTTTTGAAGAAACAAATTTTTGGCCAATTTTTAAGGTCCGGGGCTTACAGAATTTTGCATATGGGTAAATGTAATTCTGGAGAGTTCTGTGTCAAAATTAAGCACCAAAATCAACTTCTGTCACCACAGCAAATCTTTTTTAAGGTTTACTGAAAGTTTTAAGCCGAATTTGGGGATTTTTGAAGAAAAAAATTTTGGGCCGGTTTTTAAGGTCCGGGGCTTACAGAATTTTCCATTCGGGTAAATTTATTTCTGGAGAGTTCTGTGTCAAAATTAAGCACCAAAATCAACTTCTGTCACCACAGCAAATCTTTTTCAAGGTTTACTGAAAGTTTTAAGGCGAATTTGGGGATTATTGAAGAAAAAAATTTTTGGCCGATTTTAAAGGTCCGTGGCTTACAGAATTTTTCATACAGGTAAATTTATTTCTGGAGAGTTCTGTGTCAAAATTAAGCACCAAAATCATTTTCTGTCACCGTAGCAAATGTTTTTTAAGGTTTACTGAAAGTTTTAAGCCGAATTTGGGGATTTTTGAAGAAAAAAATTTTTGGACGATTTTTAAGGTCCAGGGCTTACACAATTTTTCATACGGGTAAATTTCTTTCTGGAGAGTTCTGAGTCAAAATTAAGCACCAAAATCAACTTCTGTCACCGTATCAAATCTTTTTTAAGGTTTACTGAAAGTTTTAAGCCGAATTTGGGGATTTTTGAAGAAAAAAATTTTTGGCCAATTTTTAATGTCCGGGGCTTACAGAATTTTCCATATGGGTAAATGTAATTCTTGAGAGTTCTGTGTCAAAATTAAGCACCAAAATCAACTTCTGTCACCACATCAAATGTTTTTTTAATGTTTATTGAAAGTTTTTAGCCGAATTTGGGGATTTTTGAAGAAAAACATTTTTGGCTGATTTTTAAGGTCCGGGGCTTACAGAATTTTCCATACGGGTAAATTTATTTCTGGAGAGTTCTGTGTCAAAATTAAGCACCAAAATCAACTTCTGTCACCGTAGCAAATCTTTTTTAAGGTTTACTGAAAGTTTTAAGCCGAATTTGGGGTTTTTTGAAGAAAAAAATTTTATGCCAATTTTTAAGGTCCGGGGCTTACAGAATTTTCCATATGGTAAATGTATTTCTGGAGAGTTCTGTGTCAAAATTAAGCACCAAAATCAACTTCTGTCACCACTGCAAATGTTTTTTAATGTTTATTGAAAGTTTTAAGCTGAATTTGGGGATTTTTGAAGAAAAAAATTTTTGGCTGATTTTTAAAGTCCGGAGCTTACAGAAATTTCCATACGGGTAAATTTATTCTGGAGAGTTCTGTGTCAAAATTAAGCACCAAAATCAAATTCTGTCACCGTAGCAAATCTTTTTTAAGGTTTACTGAAAGTTTTAAGCCGAATTTGGGGATTATTGAAGAAAAAAATTTTTGGCCGATTTTTAAGGTCCGGGGCTTACAGAATTTTTCATATGGGTAAATTTATTTCTGGAGAGTTCTGTGTCAAAATTAAGCACCAAAATCAACTTCTGTCACCGTAGCAAATCTTTTTTACGGTTTACTGAAAGTTTTAAGCCGAATTTGGGGTTTTTTGAAGAAAAAAATTTTTGGCCAATTTTTAAGGTCCGGGGCTTACAGAATTTTCCATATGGTAAATGTATTTCTGGAGAGTTCTGTGTCAAAATTAAGCACCAAAATCAACTTCTGTCACCACAGCAAATGTTTTTTAATGTTTATTGAAAGTTTTAAGCCGAATTTGGGGATTTTTGAAGAAAATAATTTTTGGCTGATTTTTAAAGTCCGTAGCTTACAGAAATTTCCATACGGGTAAATTTATTTCTGGAGAGTTCTGTGTCAAAATTAAGCACCAAAATCAAATTCTGTCACCGTAGCAAATCTTTTTTAAGGTTTACTGAAAGTTTTAAGCCGAATTTGGGGATTATTGAAGAAAAAATTTTTTGGCCGATTTTTAAGGTCCGGGGCTTACAGAATTTTTCATACGGGTAAATTTATTTCTGGAGAGTTCTGTGTCAAAATTAAGCACCAAAATCAACTTCTGTCACCGTAGCAAATCTTTTTTACGGTTTACTGAAAGTTTTAAGCTGAATTTGGGGTTTTTTGAAGAAAAAAATTTTTGGCCAATTTTTAAGGTCCGGGGCTTACAGAATTTTCCATATGGGTAAATGTAATTCTGGAGAGTTCTGTGTCAAAATTAAGCACCAAAATCAACTTCTGTCACCACATCAAATGTTTTTTTAATGTTTATTGAAAGTTTTTAGCCGAATTTGGGGATTTTTGAAGAAATAAATTTTTGGCTGATTTTTAAGGTCCGGGGCTTACAGAATTTTCCATACGGGTAAATTTATTTCTGGAGAGTTCTGTGTCAAAATTAAGCACCAAAATCAACTTCTGTCACCGTAGCAAATCTTTTTTAAGGTTTACTGAAAGTTTTAAGCCGAATTTGGGGTTTTTTGAAGAAAAAAATTTTGGCCAATTTTTAAGGTCCGGGGCTTAGAGAATTTTCCATATGGGTAAATGTATTTCTGGAGAGTTCTGTGTCAAAATTAAGCACCAAAATCAACTTCTGTCACCAGAGCAAATGTTTTTTAATGTTTATTGAAAGTTTTAAGCCGAATTTGGGGATTTTTGAAGAAAAAATTTTTTGGCTGATTTTTAAAGTCCGGAGCTTACAGAAATTTCCATACGGGTAAATTTATTTCTGGAGAGTTCTGTGTCAAAATTAAGCACCAAAATCAACTTCTGTCACCGTAGCAAATCTTTTTTAAGGTTTACGGAAAGTTTTAAGCCGAATTTGGGGATTTTTGAAGAAAAAAATTTTTGGCCGATTTTTAAAGTCCAGGGCTTACAGAATTTTTCATACGGGTAAATATCTTTCTGGAGAGTTCTGAGTCAAAATTAAGCACCAACATCAACTTCTGTCACCGTAGCATACCATTTGGGAGAGGAGTGTCCTAGGAGGAGGTGGTGAGCTGCTGAGACAGGGAGAGGGCTTCCGCAGGCAGGCTGATTCCTCCTGGGGAAGATATCGCTGCTGATCCTGCTGTTTGTGGTGCTGAGGATTTGCTGTGGTGCTGCTGCCTTTCAGCACCATGACTAAGAGAGGCAGACCCCGGGCTGGAGGATCAAGCAGGGGTTCTGTCGCTCCTGTCCCACCTGACCCGCCTGACCCGCCTAACCTGCCTGCCGGAGGACTGCAGCGCGAGGCCGGGGATCCACCCGCTGGTTCGCGGAGGCCGCAAGTGTGCGCAGCTGGAGCTCCGGACCACCCTGTCCCTTTGGCGCGCCTGCCCGGGAGACGGAGAGCGGGGAGTCTGACAGAGCAGCCGAAGCAGCCGGAGCTGATGGAGCGGATGGCGGCGGCAAGCGGAGGACTCCCTGTATCAGCGGCGGACGTGCCGGGGAGTCGGAAGGCGGCTGCTGTGCTGGTGGACCCAGCGGCGGGCGGAGGAGGTGTCCTGGACCCCCCTGGACTTTCAGTTCGGAGAGCGGGGGGTCCAGTGGAGTTCAGCAGAGTGCCAGTCTCCAAACCGCTGGCGGCGGGACCCCCGAGTGACGCAACTCGGGGGGTAATGGCGGCCCCCGCTAGCGGTGCAGCGGAGGTGGTTATAGTGGCTGCAGACTCTGCCTCCAAACTGTCAGTAGAGGGACCCCCGAGTGAGGCAACTCGGGGGGGTATGGAGACCCTCACTGGCAGTGAAGAGGAGGATATGGAGGTGATGGCTGATTTGGTGACCCCTAGCCCAGCAGCGCTCCCCAAACTGTCAGTGAAGAGACCCCTGAGTGAGGCAACTCAGGGGGATATGGTGGCCCCCACTGGCAGTGAAGCGGGGAGTGCTGCAGAAGGGGAGAAGACAGAAGACGGGGAGCTAGAGTCTGATACTGAGGAGGATGATTTGTTTGCAGCTTTAAGCATGGACCAGCTGCAAAAAGAGATTAAAAAACTGAGCAGCAAGCTGTCAGATAAGAGAAAGAGGAGGTATCTGGCAGCTCTCTTGGAGAGACAATTCCTTAAGGGGGAAATTGCTGAACTAGCAGTTTCCCTGGACAATGCCAAAGAGCGGCTGGAGTACTTGAAAAAAATGAAAAAGAAACTGATAAAGTCCGAATCTACCTCAATGAGTGATATGGAAGGTTTAAAAGTGGAGAAGGTGGAGGCTGCATCAGCTATGGCGGTGGAAGTGGCAGAGCTGCAGGAGGATCCAGGCCCAGAGGTAAGCGATGATGCAAAGGGGACTGGGGGGATCGGGGTTGGGGGTCCCCATAATGCTTCGGTTCCCCTGGTTCCCGCTAGCGGAGCTATTTTACCTGCAAGGGCAGTCAGTGGCAATAGTATGATGGAAGTGTGTTCCGAAGCAACTGACTCAGAGTTAGTCCAGGTGGCAGTATTGGTGGAGGCTGGCATGGAGGGTAGACCAAAAGAACTGGTTCCTGAGGAAGTGCCAGGTGTGTTAAGTCTGGTCGGTGGTGTTGTCCCTGTGGATGTGTCAGCGCAAGGGATGCCAGTCCTGGACAAGTCATCCCTTTCAAATGTGCAAAGGGACATTGTGGAGACTGTTTATGGAGACAGGTTGCTAGTCCCAGAGAGGGCAAGGGTGGCAGCTGCAGTGATTGAAAAAGACTTGGCTCAGAGGAGGGAGAGACAGGCTAAGTCTGTCCCAGGTACCCTGTCTTATGCAAATGTGGTATCTGGGAGGAAAACAACTAATGTACCACCAGCTGCACCCTTGCCTGGGAGTACTGGAAAAAGACGTAATCTAATCCAATTTAAGTGGATTGCTCCTGGAGAAGCTCCAGGAAGAGAGGTGTTTTTAAAAATGGTGTTTAGTTTGGGGTTCTGTCCTGCAGATCTGTACGCCTGCATCCACCCAGTGCAGACCCTGGAGTATGATGTGAGTTTTCTGACGTACAAGGGTCTGCAAACTTTCTGGGGGAGGCTGCAGGCGTGTAGAGACAAGGACCCCTTTAACAAATATGTAATGAATTTAGTCACGAAGCATGACAGGGTAAAAGCCACTATTCTTGTCAGGAATGAGTCACTGCCCCCGGAGGACATAATATTTTGGCTAAAACGGTTTTGTAATGTAGAGTCGGGGGCAGTGAAGGCCGGTTATGTGTTAGGGGTGTGGGGTGGAGCATGGGAGGTGGGTATTAGGTTGAGGATGTCTGAGAAGGGGTTTGTTCATGTACCCTCGGCTGCCTATATAGGTAGGGACAGAGTGCAGTGTTTTTATCCGGGGCAGCCGAGGACATGTTTTAAGTGTGGTGATCACCGTCACGTTAGTTCCGAGTGCACTGTGGTGAAGTGTTCTTTGTGTGGGGGTGTGGGTCACTGGTCTAGAGATTGTCACACTGTCAGGTGCAATTTGTGTGGGGTGGAGGGGCACCCTTATAGCAGATGTCCGAAAGCCAGTCACAATGTGGTGTTAGAACAGGTGGTGGGTAGTAGTGTGGTGGTGAGTGAGGTGGTGAATGAGGTAGAAGAAGAGGGTATAGAGCAGGATGAGGTGGTAAATGTTGAAAGTAGGGAGGAGGTAATGGAGGAGACATTTCAGGAGGTTAGGCGGGGAGGGAATGGGATAAAAGAGAAAGATACAGAAAGACAAGTGGTGTTATCCAATAAATTTTATGTTTTCTCCTCTGATGAGGAGGAAATCATAAGGAAAGATGGAGAGTGTTATCTGGTGTCAAAAAAAAACAAAAGAAAAACAAAGAGGTCTTTTAAAGAAAGTGAGAGGCACAGGGACGGGAAAAAAAGAAGGGAGTCAATCCCGGAGGTGGGGGAAGAGGCGGTAAATAAGGAAACTCTGGCCCTGATGGAAAGAAGGGTGGTGGAAAGGAGAAAGGAGGAGGTGGTGGCAATGGAGGAGACAGTGGCAGTTCAGCAGGAGGTAGCCGAAGAGACTGATGTGGAGTCATCCCAGAGCTCGGGGGTTGGGCCAAGTGGCACTGGTGGTGGGGTACACTGCCAGGTCATAAAGTTTGTGGCCAAGGCCCCTGACCCTGGGATCCCTGAGGAGGGTGGTGTACCCTCTGGGGGTGGAAGGGAGGGGGGTGGGGATGCCACAGGCGGTGGTGTGGCTGGCCCGCAGGGGGCTGGTGTGCAGTGTTAAGACTTGATTTTTGGTGATGGTATGTAAAAGTAAGCAAGGTCTTGTAATATTCCATAACCTAGAAACATGGATCCTCATCCTATACGATGTGCCACGATTAATGTGGCTTCCGTGTTGTCCGAATGTGCTCGTATGATGGCCTTTGATTTTTTCAATACGATTGATGTTGATGTTTTATTTTTGCAAGAGACTAGGATTAGTAAATTGGATATCCTCCACAAGGCGAAGCAGGAGTGGAGGAGGGGTCCTTCTTACTGGTCTCTTGCGGCCGAGCCATACGGTTGGGTGGCAGTCCTTTTTTCTGATACGGTAACTGTGCACAAGGTTATTGAATTGCAAGCAGGTAGATGTATGATTTTGGATGTCAACATAAAGGGACAAGATGTGAGATTAATTAATGTGTATGGGCCACAGACACCAGGTGATAGGAAAAGTCTCTTTATGGAGATAAAACCTTTTCTTTTTACAGCCCAGCAGGTCGTCTTTGGTGGTGATTTTAATACCGTTGTTAGGCCAAAAGACAGGGGAGGCTCAAGGAGACCCCTGGGCTATGATTCCAATTTTTTAGTTAGCATGGTTAGACAGGCTGGTTTGGTGGATGTGCATATTCGTCACTCCCCAGACCTCACGGGTTTCACCTACTTTAGTGGTAGTCGTAGGTCTAGGATAGATAGGTTTTTTGTTAAGGAGACTTCCAAGACTTCATCCCTTGGGGTGAGGTTGGTGGAATTTTCCGATCACGGTTTGCTCTCAGTAACTTTGAATGCTTCAGAAACCCCTCAGAAGGGGCGGGGTCTGTGGCGTTTGAACTCTGAACTCCTGGAAGAAGAGAGAGTTAGGCAGTCCTTCAGGGTCTTCTTTCAATCTCAGGAGACACTTCTGGAGGCTGGTTGGAGTAGGTCTGAGTGGTGGGAGGTGATTAAAAAGAGAACCTGCAAATTTTTCCGTGGCCTTATAGCTAGGAAAAACTTGATAAAGCAAAATATCTACCGTAATCTGAGAAGGAAATTGGATTTCCTGATCTCTGAGGAGGGAGATGATGGGGAAATCTCCCGAGTGAAGGCTCAGATGAAAGAGTTCCAATATAACCGATTGGCATCCTTGGTTTTGGAAAGGGATTATGGTATGTACCACTCGCCTGATCCCTACCAGAGCTGTAGGAGGTCAGTCGACGCCAAACATGTCAGAGGACTGGTGGACGGACAGGGTGTTCTTCGTACTGACAAGGAAGGCATTCTGGATGTTATTGTGTCCTACTATTCTGATCTTCTGTCTGAGCAGCCACTCATCAGGGAGAGGATGGAGGAATTTCTGAGGGGAACCCCTCGTCTGAGTTCTCAGGGTGCCTCTCTTGACTCCTTGGCAAGTGATATAACCGCAGAGGAAGTTAGGAAGGCGATAATGGGTTTAAATCCCAAGAAATCACCAGGACCAGATGGTTTAACATCTGAATTTTATAAGACCTTTGCTGACCTCCTGATTCCCCGCCTTGTGGAAGTTTTTAATGAGAGCCTGGATGAGGGAGTCCTCCCTCCTTCCATGAGGTTATCTGCGCTTATTTTGCTGTCCAAAGGGAAGGACTCGTCTCGTATTGAGAACTGGCGCCCCATAGCCCTTCTCAATACAGACAGGAAGATTTTGGCAAAGGTACTGTTTAACAGGCTTTCAGAGTTTTCTGAGCTGTTGCTTTCTCCTTCTCAGCACTGTACGGTGAAGGGTCGTAGCACTTTTAGTGCTGTCCTTGGTGTCCGGGAGGCCATTGAGCGGTGCAGGGCTGAGAAGTGGGGAAAGTACTTACTGGCATTGGATCAGTCTAAAGCTTTTGACCGAGTGAATCATGAGTACCTTTGGGCTCTACTGAGATGGTATGGTCTTCCAGAGAGGGTGGTTAATTGGTTACAGACGATCTATCATATGGCTGAAAGCTTTCCACTGGTAAACGGTTGGGTGGGCCCTACCTTTGGTGTAGGCTCGGGTGTTCGTCAGGGGTGTCCCCTGAGCCCCCTCCTGTATGTCTTTGCAATCGATCCCTTTGTTAGGAGGGTAGAGTGTGGGACTGTAGGGGGGGTGCAGCTGAGTCCGGAGTTTGCATTGAGGGTGGTGACTTACGCAGATGATGTCACGGTGGTTCTGTCCTCACAGGCAGAGGCCCGTGGCATAGAACACCTCATTTGCGATTACTCTGAGGCTTCGTGCTCCAGAGTAAACCGAGAAAAGTGTGATGTTTTCTGGATGGGGGAGGAGGGGGAGCCTTTTCCTCTTCCGGACAGCTTCCCTCAGGTCAACGATCAGATTAAAATTCTTGGTATCAAATTTGATCATGGAGATTATGCCTCCCTAAATTGGGTTAACAAGCTGGAGGATGCTACCAAGAAGGTAGAGAGTTGGAAAAGATGGAAATTGTCTTTGAGGGAAAGGGTTGACTTGTGCAAAACTTACCTGATCCCGATTTTTTTGTATGTCAGTTACGTGTGCTTTTTGCCACAATCTTTGTGGTCCAGATTGAATTCCTTGTTCTTCCTCTTGTTGTGGAAGAACAGGATCAATATAGTGAAGAGGGGTATCACCTACAGACCGAGGAAAGATGGGGGTTTGAACATGGTAAACCCAGTGATCTTTTTTGTTACAGCTTTTTTAAAGCTTAACATTGGGAGCATGTTTTTAGACACTCCTCCTCGGTGGGTAGAGGGATTTAGACCGTGGGTGTTTCCCTTCCTCAGATTCTGGATAGATGGAGGCCAAGTGAGAAGTTTCCGGATTCGTCATGGTTACCTCCCGATCTACGTCATCCAGAGCTTGAAGGTGATAAAGCGATATGACGTGGGAGTGGGTGAAGTCAAAAACTTCTCTAGGAGGGAGTTGGAGAGAAGAATTTTGCACACCCACTTTCATGTTCCGCTGTCACTGAGGGACTGTCCAGGTAATGTCGCTTCGGCTGGATTGGCTTTGTTAAATTCACAAAGGTTACCGCCCAAGTTCAAAGATATTGCCTGGCTCACTTTTCATGGGAGGCTTTATGTTGGAGGGAACCTCAGGTGGCGAAGTACCAGTGAATGTGGCTGCCCACGGGAGGAATGTCCAGGGGTGGAGGAGACAATGGACCACTTCCTGCTTGAGTGTCCTTTTAATGTAAAGGTTTATGAGGAGGTTTCAAAGGTCATTGGTATCCCATGCCTTTCGGGTCTTAGTTACCCTGAGTGGGCTTATGGGGTGGTCAGAAGATACGGTGACTTTAATTTAACCACAATTTTTTTAGTTAGTTTAGCGGTTAGGTATCACACGTGGAATGCACGGTGTCAGGTATCTATTCGAAGGAAGGTCCTCCCCTGTGATGTGGTGGTAGGTATGATTATGCAAGAGGTGAAAAAGATGATGGATCTGGATAAGGGGAGACTGGATGCTGTCAGATGGTCACAGTGGTGGGGCCGTTTGAAACCCCCTTGAGTGGGTGGTTGAAAGTCTCTTCTTGTTCAGCTGGGTTTCTTTTCTGTCCTTTCACTCCCTGTAGATTTTTTATTCTATTTTTTGGTTTTTGTTGAAAAGGTTTTACATACATCTACCTGAGGTGGTGTGTATTGGTGATGGGTAGGATTAGATAAGATAGATAGTACTTAAAGTTTTTGTATTGATTTATGGTTCACTGTGTATATATTTAATATAATAATAATAATAAAAAAAAAAAAATATATAGATAGTGGTTAAGGTAGTTGTTAATATAAAATCCTTGCTTACTTTTTCTCATAGGAGATAAGTTGTTTATTATTAGGATAGGTATAGTTTTCTTTTGGTTATAAGGCATAATATGGAGTAATATTGTGTATCCTTATGTTGATATTTGATTTTGTGTATATATATTTTATCTATTTATTTATTTATTTTTTTATATATGTAATTATTGTATATATATATATATCTTTGTTGCAAGTTAAAATAAAGAAGCATATTCAGTCACCGTAGCAAATCTTTTTTAAGGTTTACTGAAAGTTTTAAGCCGAATTTGGGGATTATTGAAGAAAATTTTTTTTGGCAGATTTAAAATGTCCGGGGCTTACAGAATTTTTCATACGGGTAAATTTATTTCTGGAGAGTTCTGTGTCAAAATTAAGCACCAAAATCAACTTCTGTCACCACAGCAAATGTTTTTTAATGTTTATTGAAAGTTTTTAGCCGAATTTGGGGATTTTTGAAGAAAAAAAATTTTTGCTGATTTTTAAGGTCCAGGGCTTACAGAATTTTCCATACGGATAAATTTATTTCTGGAGAGTTCTGTGTCAAAATTAAGCACCAAAATCAACTTCTGTCACCGTAGCAAATGTTTTTTAAGGTTTACTGAAAGTTTTAAGCCGAATTTGGGGATTTTTGAAGAAAAAAATTTTTGGCCGATTTTTAAGGTCCGGGGCTTACAGAATTTTTCATACGGGTAAATTTCTTTCTGGAGAGTTCTGAGTCAAAATTAAGCACCAAAATCAACTTCTGTCACCGTAGCAAATCTTTTTTAAGGTTTACTGAAAGTTTTAAGCCGAATTTGGGGATTTTTAAAGAAAAAAATTTTTGGCCAATTTTAAAGGTCCGGGGTTTACAGTATTTTTCATACGGGTAAATATATTTCTGGAGAGTTCTGTGTCAAAATTAAGCACCAAAATGAACTTCTGTCACCGCAGCAAATCTTTTTTAAGGTTTACTGAAAGTTTTAAGCCGAATTTGGGGATTTTTGAAGCAAAAAATTTTTGGCCGATTGTTAAGGTCCGGGGCTTACAGAATTTTTCATACGGTTAAATTTATTTCTGGAGAGTTCTGTGTCAAAATTAAGCACCAAAATCAACTTCTGTCACCGTAGCAAATCTTTTTTAAGGTTTACTGAAAGTTTTAAGCCGAATTTGGGGATTATTGAAGAAAAAAATTTTTGGCTGATTTTTAAGGTCCGGGGCTTACAGAATTTTTCATACGGGTAAATTTATTTCTGGAGAGTTCTGTGTCAAAATTAAGCACCAAAATCAACTTCTGTCACCGTAGCAAATCTTTTTTAAGGTTTACTGAAAGTTTTAAGCCGAATTTGGGGTTTTTTGAAGAAATAAATTTTTGGCCAATTTTTAAGGTCCGGGGCTTACAGAATTTTGCATATGGGTAAATGTAATTCTGGAGAGTTCTGTGTCAAAATTAAGCACCAAAATCAACTTCTGTCACCACAGCAAATGTTTTTTTAATGTTTATTGAAAGTTTTTAGCCGAATTTGGGGATTTTTGAAGAAAAACATTTTTGGCTGATTTTTAAGGTCCGGGGCTTACAGAATTTTCCATACGGGTAAATTTATTTCTGGAGAGTTCTGTGTCAAAATTAAGCACCAAAATCAACTTCTGTCACTGCAGCAAATGTTTATTAAGGTTTACTGAAAGTTTTAAGCCGAATTTGGGGATTTTTGAAGAAAAAAATTTTTGGCCGATTTTTAAGGTCCGGGGCTTACAGAATTTTTAATACGGTCAAATTTATTTCTGGAGAGTTCTGTGTCAAAATTAAGCACCAAAATCAACTTCTGTCACCACATCAAATCTTTTTTAAGGTTTACTGAAAGTTTTAAGCCGAATTTGGGGATTTTTGAAGAAAACAATTTTTGGCCGATTTTTAAGGTCCGGGGCTTACAGAATTTTTCATATGGTCAAATTTATTTCTGGAGAGTTCCGAGGCAAAATTAAGCACCAAAATCAACTTCAGTCACCGTAGCAAATCTTTTTTAAGGTTTACTGAAAGTTTTAAGCCGAATTTGGGTATTATTGAAGAAAAATTTTTTTTGCCGATTTAAAAGGTCCGGGGCTTACAGAATTTTTCATACGGGTAAATTTATTTCTGGAGAGTTCTGTGTCAAAATTAAGCACCAAAATCAACTTCTGTCACCACAGCAAATCTTTTTTAAGGTTTACTGAAAGTTTTAAGCCGAATTTGGGGATCTTTGAAGAAAAAAATTTTGGGCTGATTTTTAAGGTCCGGGGTTTACAGAATTTTCCATAGGGGTAAATTTATTTCTGGAGAGTTCTGTGTCAAAATTAAGCACCAAAATCAACTTCTGTCACCACAACAAATGTTTTTTAATGTTTATTGAAAGTTTTTAGCCGAATTTGGGGATTTTTGAAGAAAAAAATTTTTTGCTGATTTTTAAGGTCCAGGGCTTACAGAATTTTCCATACGGATAAATTTATTTCTGGAGAGTTCTGTGTCAAAATTAAGCACCAAAATCAACTTCTGTCACCGCAGCAAATGTTTTTTAAGGTTTACTGAAAGTTTTAAGCCGAATTTGGGGATTTTTGAAGAAAAAATTTTTTGGCCGATTTTTAAGGTCCGGGGCTTACAGAATTTTTCATACGGGTAAATTTATTTCTGGAGAGTTCTGAGTCAAAATTAAGCACCAAAATCAACTTCTGTCACCGTAGCAAATCTTTTTTAAGGTTTACTGAAAGTTTTAAGCCGAATTTGGGGATTATTGAAGAAAAAATTTTTGGCTGATTTTTAAGGTCCGGGGCTTACAGAATTTTTCATACGGGTAAATTTATTTCTGGAGAGTTCTGTGTCAAAATTAAGCACCAAAATCAACTTCTGTCACCGTAGCAAATCTTTTTTATGGTTTACTGAAAGTTTTAAGCCGAATTTGGGGTTTTTTGAAGAAAAAAATTTTTGGCCAATTTTTAAGGTCCGGGGCTAACAGAATTTTGCATATGGGTAAATGTAATTCTGGAGAGTTCTGTGTCAGAATTAAGCACCAAAATCAACTTCTGGCACCACAGCAAATGTTTTTTTAATGTTTATTGAAAGTTTTTAGCCGAATTTGGGGATTTTTGAAGAAAAACATTTTTGGCTGATTTTTAAGGTCCGGGGCTTACAGAATTTTCCATACGGGTAAATTTATTTCTGGAGAGTTCTGTGTCAAAATTAAGCACCAAAATCAACTTCTGTCACCGCAGCAAATGTTTTTAAAGGTTTACTGAAAGTTTTAAGCCGAATTTGGGTATTATTGAAGAAAAAAGTTTTTGGCCGATTTTTAAGATCCGGTGCTTACAGAATTTTCCATACGGATAAATTTATTTCTGGAGAGTTCTGTGTCAAAATTAAGCACCAAAACCAACTTCTGTCACCGTAGCAAATCTTTTTTAAGGTTTACGGAAAGTTTTAAGCCGAATTTGGGGATTTTTGAAGAAAAAAATTTTGGCCCGATTTTTAAGGTCCGGATCTTACAGAATTTTCCATAGCGGTAAATTTATTTCTGGAGAGTTCTGTGTCAAAATTAAGCACCAAAATCAACTTCTGTCACCGTAGCAAATCTTTTTTAAGGTTTACGGAAAGTTTTAAGCCGAATTTGGGGATTTTTGAAGAAAAAAATTTTTGCCCGATTTTTAAGGCCCGGGGCTTACAGAATTTTTCATATGGTCAAATTTATTTCTGGAGAGTTCCGAGGCAAAATTAAGCACCAAAATTAACTTCAGTCACCGTAGCAAATCTTTTTCAAGGTTTACTGAAAGTTTTTAGCCGAATTTGGGGATTATTGAAGAAAATTTTTTTTAGCCGATTTTAAAGGTCCGGGGCTTACAGAATTTTTCATACGGGTAAATTTATTTCTGGAGAGTTCTGTGTCAAAATTAAGCACCAAAATCAACTTCTGTCACCACAGCAAATGTTTTTTAATGTTTATTGAAAGTTTTTAGCCGAATTTGGGGATTTTTGAAGAAAAACATTTTTGGCTGATTTTTAAGGTCCGGGGCTTACAGAATTTTTCATACGGTCAAATTCATTTCTGGAGAGTTCCGAGGCAAAATTAAGCACCAAAATCAACTTCAGTCACCGTAGCAAATCTTTTTTAAGGTTTACTGAAAGTTTTAAGCTGAATTTGAGGATTATTGAAGAAAAAAATTTTGGGCCGATTTTAAATGTCCGGGGCTTACAGAATTTTTCATACGGGTAAATTTATTTCTGGAGAGTTCTGAGTCAAAATTAAGCACCAAAATCAACTTCTGTTACCACAGCAAATCTTTTTTAAGGTTTACTGAAAGTTTTAAGCCGAATTTGGGGTTTTTTGAAGAAAAAAATTTTTGGACAATTTTTAAGGTCCGGGGTTAACAGAATTTTTCATACGGGTAAATATATTTCTGGAGAGTTCTGTGTCAAAATTAAGCACCAAAATGAACTTCTGTCACCACAGCAAATCTTTTTTAAGGTTTACTGAAAGTTTTAAGCCGAATTTGGGGATTATTGAAGAAAAAAATTTTTGGCCGATTTTAAAGGTCCGGGGCTTACAGAATTTTTCATACGGGTAAATTTATTTCTGGAGAGTTCTGTGTCAAAATTAAGCACCAAAATCAACTTCTGTCACCGTAGCAAATCTTTTTTAAGGTTTACTGAAAGTTTTAAGCCGAATTTGGGGTTTTTTGAAGAAAAAAATTTTTGGACAATTTTTAAGGTCCGGGGTTAACAGAATTTTTCATATGGGTAAATATATTTCTGGAGAGTTCTGTGTCAAAATTAAGCAACAAAATCAACTTCTGTCACCGCAGCAAATCTTTTTTAAGGTTTACTGAAAGTTTTAAGCTGAATTTGGGGATTTTTGAAGAAAACATTTTTGGGCCGATTTTTAAGGTCGGGGCTTACAGAATTTTTCATACGGGTAAATTTATTTCTGGAGAGTTCTGAGTCAAAATTAAGCACCAAAATCAACTTCTGTCACCATTGCAAATCTTTTTTAAGGTTTACTGAAAGTTTTAAGCCGAATTTGGGGATTTTTGAAGAAAAATATTTTTGGCCGATTTTTAATGTCCGGGGCTTACAGAATTTTTCTTACGGGTAATTATATTTCTGGAGAGTTCTGTGTCAAAATTAAGCACCAAAATCAACTTCTGTCACCACAGCAAATCTTTTTTAAGGTTTACTGAAAATTTTAAGGCAAATTTGGGGATTTTTGAAGAAAAAAATTTTCAGCCGATTTTAAAGGTCCGGGGCTTACAGAATTTTTCATACGGGTAAATTTATTTCTGGAGAGTTCTGAGTCAAAATTAAGCACCAAAATCAACTTCTGTCACCACAGCAAATCTTTTTTAAGGTTTACTGAAAGTTTTAAGCCGAATTTGGGGATTTTTGAAGAAAAACATTTTTGGCCGATTTTTAAGGTCCGGGGCTTACAGAATTTTTCATATGGTCAAATTTATTTCTGGAGAGTTCCGAAGCAAAATTAAGCACCAAAATCAACTTCAGTCACCGTAGCAAATCTTTTTTAAGGTTCACTGAAAGTTTTAAGCTGAATTTGGGGATTATTGAAGAAAAAAATTTTTGGCCGATTTTAAATGTCCGGTGCTTACAGAATTTTTCATACGGGTAAATTTATTTCTGGAGAGTTCTGTGTCAAAATTAAGCACCAAAATCAACTTCTGTCACCACAGCAAATCTTTTTTAAGGTTTACTGAAAGTTTTAAGCCGAATTTGGGGATTTTTGAAGAAAAAAACTTTGGGCCGATTTTTAAGGTTTGGGGCTTACAGAATTTTCCATACGGGTAAATTTATTTCTGGAGAGTTCTGTGTCAAAATTAAGCACCTAAATCAACTTCTGTCACCACAGCAAATGTTTTTTAATGTTTATTGAAAGTTTTAAGCCGAATTTGGGGATTTTTGAAGAAAAAAATTTTTGGAGGATTTTTAAGGTCCGGGGCTTACAGAATTTTTCATACGGGTAAATTTCTTTCTGGAGAGTTCTGAGTCAAAATTAAGCACCAAAATCAACTTCTGTCACCGTAGCAAATCTTTTTTAAGGTTTACTGAAAGTTTTAAGCCGAATTTGGGGATTTTTGAAGAAAAAAATTTTTGGCCAATTTTTAAGGTCCGGGGTTTACAGAATTTTTCATACGGGTAAATTTATTTCTTGAGAGTTCTGTGTCAAAATTAAGCACCAAAATCAACTTCTGTCACCGCAGCAAATGTTTTTTAAGGTTTACTGAAAGTTTTAAGCATAATTTGAGGATTTTTGAAGAAAAAAATTTTTGGCCGATTTTTAAGGTCCGGGGCTTACAGAATTTTTCATACGGGTAAATTTATTTCTAGAGAGTTTTGAGTCAAAATTAAGCACCAAAATCAACTTCAGTCACCGTAGCAAATCTTTTTCAAGGTTTACTGAAAGTTTTAAGCCGAATTTGGGGATTATTGAAGAAAAAAATTTTTGGCCGATTTTAAAGGTCCGGGGCTTACAGAATTTTTCATGCGTGTAAATTTATTTCTTGAGAGTTCTGTGTCAAAATTAAGCACCAAAATCAACTTCTGTCACCGCAGCAAATGTTTTTTAAGGTTTACTGAAAGTTTTAAGCATAATTTGAGGATTTTTGAAGAAAAAAATTTTTGGCCGATTTTTAAGGTCCGGGGCTTACAGAATTTTTCATACGGGTAAATTTATTTCTAGAGAGTTTTGAGTCAAAATTAAGCACCAAAATCAACTTCAGTCACCGTAGCAAATCTTTTTCAAGGTTTACTGAAAGTTTTAAGCCGAATTTGGGGATTATTGAAGAAAAAATTTTTTGGACGATTTTAAAGGTCCGGGGCTTACAGAATTTTTCATGCGTGTAAATTTATTTCTGGAGAGTTCTGTGTCAAAATTAAGCACCAAAATCAACTTCTGTCACCACAGCAAATCTTTTTTAAGGTTTACTGAAAATTTTAAGGCAAATTTGGGGATTTTTGAAGAAAAAAATTTTAGGCCGATTTTAAAGGTCCGGGGCTTACAGAATTTTTCATACGGGTAAATTTATTTCTGGAGAGTTCCGAGTCAAAATTAAGCACCAAAATCAACTTCTGTCACCACAGCAAATCTTTTTTAAGGTTTACTGAAAGTTTTAAGCTGAATTTGAGGATTTTTGAAGAAAAAATTTTTTGCCCGATTTTAAATGTCCGGGGCTTACAAAATTTTTCATACGGGTAAATTTATTTCTGGAGAGTTCTGTGTCAAAATTAAGCACCAAAATCAACTTCTGTCACCACAGCAAATCTTTTTTAAGGTTTACTGAAAATTTTAAGCCGAATTTGGGGATTTTTGAAGAAAAAAACTTTGGGCCGATTTTAAAGGTCCGGGGCTTACAGAATTTTCCATACGGGTAAATTTATTTCTGGAGAGTTCTGTGTCAAAATTAAGCACCAAAATCAACTTCTGTCACCACAGCAAATGTTTTTTTAAGGTTTACTGAAAGTTTTAAGACGAATTTGGGGATTTTTGAAGAATAAAATTTTTGGCCGATTTTTAAGGTCCGGGGCTTACAGAATTTTTCATACGGGTAAATTTCTTTCTGGAGAGTTCTGAGTTAAAATTAAGCACCAAAATCAACTTCTGTCTCTGTAGCAAATCTTTTTTAAGGTTTACTGAAAGTTTTAAGCCGAATTTGGGGATTTTTGAAGAAAAAAATTTTTGGCCAATTTTTAAGGTCCGGGGTTTACAGTATTTTTCATATGGGTAAATATATTTCTGGAGAGTTCTGTGTCAAAATTAAGCACCAAAATGAACTTCTGTCACCACAGCAAATCTTTTTTAAGGTTTACTGAAAGTTTTAAGCCGAATTTGGGGATTATTGAAGAAAAATATTTTTGGCCGATTTTAAAGGTCCGGGGCTTACAGAATTTTTCATATAGGTAAATTTATTTCTGGAGAGTTCTGTGTCAAAATTAAGCACCAAAATCAACTTCTGTCACCGTAGCAAATCTTTTTTAAGGTTTACTGAAAGTTTTAAGCCGAATTTGGGGTTTTTTGAAGAAAAAAATTTTTGGACAATTTTTAAGGTCCGGGGTTAACAGAATTTTTCATATTGGTAAATATATTTCTGGAGAGTTCTGTGTCAAAATTAAGCACCAAAATCAACTTCTGTCACCGCAGCAAATCTTTTTTAAGGTTTACTGAAAGTTTTAAGCTGAATTTGGGGATTTTTGAAGAAAAAATTTTTAGGCCGATTTTTAAGGTCCGGGGCTTACAGAATTTTTCATACGGGTAAATTTATTTCTGGAGAGTTCTGAGTCAAAATTAAGCACCAAAATCAACTTCTGTCACCTTTGCAAATCTTTTTTAAGGTTTACTGAAAGTTTTAAACCAAATTTGGGGATTTTTGAAGAAAAATATTTTTGGCCGATTTTTAATGTCCGGGGCTTACAGAATTTTTCATACGGGTAATTATATTTCTGGAGAGTTCTGTGTCAAAATTAAGCACCAATATCAACTTCTGTCACCACAGCAAATCTTTTTTAAGGTTTACTGAAAGTTTTAAGCTGAATTTGGGGATTATTGAAGGAAAAATTTTTTGACCGATTTTAAATGTCCGGGGCTTACAGAATTTTTCATACGGGTAAATTTATTTCTGGAGAGTTCTGTGTCAAAATTAAGCACCAAAATCAACTTCTGTCACCACAGCAAATCTTTTTTAAGGTTTACTGAAAGTTTTAAGCCGAATTTGGGGATTTTTGAAGAAAAAAACTTTGGGCCGATTTTTAAGGTTTGGGGCTTACAGAATTTTCCATACGGGTAAATTTATTTCTGGAGAGTTCTGTGTCAAAATTAAGCACCAAAATCAACTTCTGTCACCACAGCAAATGTTTTTTAATGTTTACTGAAAGTTTTAAGCCGAATTTGGGGATTATTGAAGAAAAAATTTTTTGGCCGATTTTAAAGGTCCGGGGCTTACAGAATTTTTCAAACGGGAAAATTTATTTCTGGAGAGTTCTGTGTCAAAATTAAGCACCAAAATCAACTTCTGTCACCACAGCAAATCTTTTTTAAGGTTTACTGAAAGTTTTAAGCCGAATTTGGGGATTTTTGAAGAAAAAAATTTTGGGCCGATTTTTAAGGTCCGGGGCTTACAGAATTTTCCATACGGGTAAATTTATTTCTGGAGAATTCTGTGTCAAAATTAAGCACCAAAATCAACTTCTGTCACCACAGCAACTGTTTTTTAATGTTTATTGAAAGTTTTAAGCCGAATTTGGGGATTTTTGAAGAAAAACATTTTTTGCTGATTTTTAAGGTCCGGGGCTTACAGAATTTTTCATATAGGTAAATTTATTTCTGGAGAGTTCTGTGTCAAAATTAAGCACCAAAATCAACTTCTGTCACCGTAGCAAATCTTTTTTAAGGTTTACTGAAAGTTTTAAGCCGAATTTGGGGTTTTTTGAAGAAAAAAATTTTTGGACAATTTTTAAGGTCCGGGGTTAACAGAATTTTTCATATTGGTAAATATATTTCTGGAGAGTTCTGTGTCAAAATTAAGCACCAAAATCAACTTCTGTCACCGCAGCAAATCTTTTTTAAGGTTTACTGAAAGTTTTAAGCTGAATTTGGGGATTTTTTAAGAAAAAATTTTTGGGCCGATTTTTAAGGTCCGGGGCTTACAGAATTTTTCATACGGGTAAATTTATTTCTGGAGAGTTCTGAGTCAAAATTAAGCACCAAAATCAACTTCTGTCACCGTTGCAAATCTTTTTTAAGGTTTACTGAAAGTTTTAAACCGAATTTGGGGATTTTTGAAGAAAAATATTTTTGGCCGATTTTTAATGTCCGGGGCTTACAGAATTTTTCATACGGGTAATTATATTTCTGGAGAGTTCTGTGTCAAAATTAAGCACCAAAATCAACTTCTGTCACCACAGCAAATCTTTTTTAAGGTTTACTGAAAGTTTTAAGCTGAATTTGGGGATTATTGAAGGAAAAATTTTTTGACCGATTTTAAATGTCCGGGGCTTACAGAATTTTTCATACGGGTAAATTTATTTCTGGAGAGTTCTGTGTCAAAATTAAGCACCAAAATCAACTTCTGTCACCACAGCAAATCTTTTTTAAGGTTTACTGAAAGTTTTAAGCCGAATTTGGGGATTTTTGAAGAAAAAAACTTTGGGCCGATTTTTAAGGTTTGGGGCTTACAGAATTTTCCATACGGGTAAATTTATTTCTGGAGAGTTCTGTGTCAAAATTAAGCACCAAAATCAACTTCTGTCACCACAGCAAATGTTTTTTAATGTTTACTGAAAGTTTTAAGCCGAATTTGGGGATTATTGAAGAAAAAATTTTTTGGCCGATTTTAAAGGTCCGGGGCTTACAGAATTTTTCAAATGGGAAAATTTATTTCTGGAGAGTTCTGTGTCAAAATTAAGCACCAAAATCAACTTCTGTCACCACAGCAAATCTTTTTTAAGGTTTACTGAAAGTTTTAAGCCGAATTTGGGGATTTTTGAAGAAAAAAATTTTGGGCCGATTTTTAAGGTCCGGGGCTTACAGAATTTTCCATACGGGTAAATTTATTTCTGGAGAATTCTGTGTCAAAATTAAGCACCAAAATCAACTTCTGTCACCACAGCAAATGTTTTTTAATGTTTATTGAAAGTTTTAAGCCGAATTTGGGGATTTTTGAAGAAAAACATTTTTTGTTGATTTTTAAGGTCCGGGGCTTACAGAATTTTAAATACGGATACATTTATTTCTGGAGAGTTCTGTGTCAAAATTAAGCACCAAAATCAACTTCTGTCTCCGTAGCAAATCTTTTTTAAGGTTTACGGAAAGTTTTAAGCCGAATTTGGGGATTTTTGAAGAAAAAAATTTTTGGCCGATTTTTAAGGTCCGGGGCTTACAGAATTGTTCATACGGGTAAATATCTTTCTGGAGAGTTCTGAGTCAAAATTATACACCAAAATCAACTTCTGTCACCGTAGCAAATCTTTTTTAAGGTTTACTGAAAGTTTTAAGCCGAATTTGGGGATTTTTGAAGAAAAAAATTTTGGGCTGATTTTTAAGGTCCGGGGCTTACAGAATTTTTCTTATGGGTAAATTTATTTCTGGAGAGTTCCGAGGCAAAATTAAGCACCTAAATCAACTTCTGTCACCGTAGCAAATCTTTTTTAAGGTTTACTGAAAGTTTTAAGCCGAATTTGGGGTTTTTTGAAGAAAAAAATTTTTGGACAATTTTTAAGGTCCGGGGTTAACAGAATTTTTCATATGGGTAAATATATTTCTGGAGAGTTCTGTGTCAAAATTAAGCACCAAAATCAACTTCTGTCACCGCAGCAAATCTTTTTAAGGTTTACTGAAAGTTTTAAGCTGAATTTGGGGATTTTTGAAGAAAAAAATTTTAGGCCGATTTTAAAGGTCCGGGGCTTACAGAATTTTTCATATGGGTAAATTTATTTCTGGAGAGTTCTGTGTCAAAATTAAGCACCAAAATCAACTTCTGTCACCACAGCAAATCTTTTTTAAGGTTTACTGAAAGTTTTAAGCCGAATTTGGGGATTTTTGAAGAAAAAAACTTTGGGCCGATTTTTAAGGTCCGGGGCTTACAGAATTTTCCATACGGGTCATTTATTTCTGGAGAGTTCTGTGTCAAAATTAAGCACCAAAATCAACTTCTGTCACCACAGCAAATGTTTTTTAAGGTTTACTGAAAGTTTTAAGCCGAATTTGGGGATTTTTGAAGAATAAAATTTTTGGCTGATTTTTAAGGTCCGGGGCTTACAGAATTTTTCATACGGGTAAATTTCTTTCTGGAGAGTTCTGAGTTAAAATTAAGCACCAAAATCAACTTCTGTCTCTGTAGCAAATCTTTTTTAAGGTTTACTGAAAGTTTTAAGCCGAATTTGGGGATTTTTGAAGAAAAAAATTTTTGGCCAATTTTTAAGGTCCGGGGTTTACAGTATTTTTCATACGGGTAAATATATTTCTGGAGAGTTCTGTGTCAAAATTAAGCACCAAAATGAACTTCTGTCACCACCGCAAATCTTTTTTAAGGTTTACTGAAAGTTTTAAGCCGAATTTGGGGTTTTTTGAAGAAAAAAATTTTTGGACAATTTTTAAGGTCCGTGGTTAACAGAATTTTTCATATGGGTAAATATATTTCTGGAGAGTTCTGTGTCAAAATTAAGCACCAAAATCAACTTCTGTCACCGCAGCAAATCTTTTTTAAGGTTTACTGAAAGTTTTAAGCTGAATTTGGGGATTTTTGAAGAAAACATTTTTGGGCCGATTTTTAAGGTCCGGGGCTTACAGAATTTTTCACACGGTCAAATTTATTTCTGGAGAGTTCCGAGACAAAATTAAGCACCAAAATCAACTTCAGTCACCGTAGCAATTCTTTTTTAAGGTTTACTGAAAGTTTTAAGCCGAATTTGGAGATTATTGAAGGAAAAAATTTTTGGCCGATTTTAAATGTCCGGGGCTTACAGAATTTTTCATATGGGTAAATTTATTTCTGGAGAGTTCTGTGTCAAAATTAAGCACCAAAATCAACTTCTGTCACCACAGCAAATGTTTTTTAATGTTTACTGAAAGTTTTAAGCCGAATTTGGGGATTATTGAAGAAAAAAATTTTGGGCCGATTTTTAAGGTCCGGGGCTTACAGAATTTTCCATACGGGTAAATTTATTTCTGGAGAGTTCTGTGTCAAAATTAAGCACCAAAATCAACTTCTGTCACCACAGCAAATGTTTTTTAAGGTTTACTGAAAGTTTTAAGCCGAATTTGGGGATTTTTGAAGAATAAAATTTTTGGCCGATTTTTAAGGTCCGGGGCTTACAGAATTTTTCATACGGGTAAATTTCTTTCTGGAGAGTTCTGAGTTAAAATTAAGCACCAAAATCAACTTCTGTCACCGTAGCAAATCTTTTTTAAGGTTTACTGAAAGTTTTAAGCCGAATTTGGGGTTTTTTGAAGAAAAAAATTTTTGGACAATTTTTAAGGTCCGTGGTTAACAGAATTTTTCATATGGGTAAATATATTTCTGGAGAGTTCTGTGTCAAAATTAAGCACCAAAATCAACTTCTGTCACCGCAGCAAATCTTTTTTAAGGTTTACTGAAAGTTTTAAGCTGAATTTGGGGATTTTTGAAGAAAACATTTTTGGGCCGATTTTTAAGGTCCGGGGCTTACAGAATTTTTCATACGGGTAAATTTATTTCTGGAGAGTTCTGAGTCAAAATTAAGCACCAAAATCAACTTCTGTCACCGTTGCAAATCTTTTTTAAGGTTTACTGAAAGTTTTAAGCCAAATTTGGGGATTTTTGAAGAAAAATATTTTTGGCCGATTTTTAATGTCCGGGGCTTACAGAATTTTTCATACGGGTAATTATATTTCTGGAGAGTTCTGAGTCAAAATTAAGCACCAAAATCAACTTCTGTCACCACAGCAAATGTTTTTTAATGTTTATTGAAAGTTTTAAGCCGAATTTGGGGATTTTTGAAGAAAAACATTTTTTGCTGATTTTTAAGGTCCGGGGCTTACAGAATTTTCCATACGGATAAATTTATTTATGGAGAGTTCTGTGTCAAAATTAAGCACCAAAATCAACTTCTGTCTCCGTAGCAAATCTTTTTTAAGGTTTACGGAAAGTTTTAAGCCGAATTTGGGGATTTTTGAAGAAAAAATTTTTTGGCCGCTTTTTATGGTCCGGGGCTTACAGAATTGTTCATACGGGTAAATATCTTTCTGGAGAGTTCTGAGTCAAAATTATACACCAAAATCAACTTCTGTCACCGTAGCAAATCTTTTTTAAGGTTTACTGAAAGTTTTAAGCCGAATTTGGGGATTTTTGAAGAAAAAAATTTTGGGCTGATTTTTAAGGTCCGGGGCTTACAGAATTTTTCTTATGGGTAAATTTATTTCTGGAGAGTTCCGAGGCAAAATTAAGCACCTAAATCAACTTCTGTCACCGTAGCAAATCTTTTTTAAGGTTTACTGAAAGTTTTAAGCCGAATTTGGGGTTTTTTGAAGAAAAAAATTTTTGGACAATTTTTAAGGTCCGGGGTTAACAGAATTTTTCATATGGGTAAATATATTTCTGGAGAGTTCTGTGTCAAAATTAAGCACCAAAATCAACTTCTGTCACCGCAGCAAATCTTTTTAAGGTTTACTGAAAGTTTTAAGCTGAATTTGGGGATTTTTGAAGAAAAAAATTTTAGGCCGATTTTAAAGGTCCGGGGCTTACAGAATTTTTCATATGGGTAAATTTATTTCTGGAGAGTTCTGTGTCAAAATTAAGCACCAAAATCAACTTCTGTCACCACAGCAAATCTTTTTTAAGGTTTACTGAAAGTTTTAAGCCGAATTTGGGGATTTTTGAAGAAAAAAACTTTGGGCCGATTTTTAAGGTCCGGGGCTTACAGAATTTTCCATACGGGTCATTTATTTCTGGAGAGTTCTGTGTCAAAATTAAGCACCAAAATCAACTTCTGTCACCACAGCAAATGTTTTTTAAGGTTTACTGAAAGTTTTAAGCCGAATTTGGGGATTTTTGAAGAATAAAATTTTTGGCTGATTTTTAAGGTCCGGGGCTTACAGAATTTTTCATACGGGTAAATTTCTTTCTGGAGAGTTCTGAGTTAAAATTAAGCACCAAAATCAACTTCTGTCTCTGTAGCAAATCTTTTTTAAGGTTTACTGAAAGTTTTAAGCCGAATTTGGGGATTTTTGAAGAAAAAAATTTTTGGCCAATTTTTAAGGTCCGGGGTTTACAGTATTTTTCATACGGGTAAATATATTTCTGGAGAGTTCTGTGTCAAAATTAAGCACCAAAATGAACTTCTGTCACCACCGCAAATCTTTTTTAAGGTTTACTGAAAGTTTTAAGCCGAATTTGGGGTTTTTTGAAGAAAAAAATTTTTGGACAATTTTTAAGGTCCGTGGTTAACAGAATTTTTCATATGGGTAAATATATTTCTGGAGAGTTCTGTGTCAAAATTAAGCACCAAAATCAACTTCTGTCACCGCAGCAAATCTTTTTTAAGGTTTACTGAAAGTTTTAAGCTGAATTTGGGGATTTTTGAAGAAAACATTTTTGGGCCGATTTTTAAGGTCCGGGGCTTACAGAATTTTTCATACGGTCAAATTTATTTCTGGAGAGTTCCGAGACAAAATTAAGCACCAAAATCAACTTCAGTCACCGTAGCAATTCTTTTTTAAGGTTTACTGAAAGTTTTAAGCCGAATTTGGGGATTATTGAAGGAAAAAATTTTTGGCCGATTTTAAATGTCCGGGGCTTACAGAATTTTTCATATGGGTAAATTTATTTCTGGAGAGTTCTGTGTCAAAATTAAGCACCAAAATCAACTTCTGTCACCACAGCAAATCTTTTTTAAGGTTTACTGAAAGTTTTAAGCCGAATTTGGGGATTTTTGAAGAAAAAAACTTTGGGCCGATTTTTAAGGTTTGGGGCTTACAGAATTTTCCATACGGGTAAATTTATTTCTGGAGAGTTCTGTGTCAAAATTAAGCACCAAAATCAACTTCTGTCACCACAGCAAATGTTTTTTAATGTTTACTGAAAGTTTTAAGCCGAATTTGGGGATTATTGAAGAAAAAAATTTTGGGCCGATTTTTAAGGTCCGGGGCTTACAGAATTTTCCATACGGGTAAATTTATTTCTGGAGAGTTCTGTGTCAAAATTAAGCACCAAAATCAACTTCTGTCACCACAGCAAATGTTTTTTAAGGTTTACTGAAAGTTTTAAGCCGAATTTGGGGATTTTTGAAGAATAAAATTTTTGGCCGATTTTTAAGGTCCGGGGCTTACAGAATTTTTCATACGGGTAAATTTCTTTCTGGAGAGTTCTGAGTTAAAATTAAGCACCAAAATCAACTTCTGTCACCGTAGCAAATCTTTTTTAAGGTTTACTGAAAGTTTTAAGCCGAATTTGGGGTTTTTTGAAGAAAAAAATTTTTGGACAATTTTTAAGGTCCGTGGTTAACAGAATTTTTCATATGGGTAAATATATTTCTGGAGAGTTCTGTGTCAAAATTAAGCACCAAAATCAACTTCTGTCATCGCAGCAAATCTTTTTTAAGGTTTACTGAAAGTTTTAAGCTGAATTTGGGGATTTTTGAAGAAAACATTTTTGGGCCGATTTTTAAGGTCCGGGGCTTACAGAATTTTTCATACGGGTAAATTTATTTCTGGAGAGTTCTGAGTCAAAATTAAGCACCAAAATCAACTTCTGTCACCGTTGCAAATCTTTTTTAAGGTTTACTGAAAGTTTTAAGCCAAATTTGGGGATTTTTGAAGAAAAATATTTTTGGCCGATTTTTAATGTCCGGGGCTTACAGAATTTTTCATACGGGTAATTATATTTCTGGAGAGTTCTGAGTCAAAATTAAGCACCAAAATCAACTTCTGTCACCACAGCAAATGTTTTTTAATGTTTATTGAAAGTTTTAAGCCGAATTTGGGGATTTTTGAAGAAAAAAATTTTTTGCTGATTTTTAAGGTCCGGGGCTTACAGAATTTTCCATACGGATAAATTTATTTATGGAGAGTTCTGTGTCAAAATTAAGCACCAAAATCAACTTCTGTCTCCGTAGCAAATCTTTTTTAAGGTTTACGGAAAGTTTTAAGCCGAATTTGGGGATTTTTGAAGAAAAAATTTTTTGGCCGCTTTTTATGGTCCGGGGCTTACAGAATTGTTCATACGGGTAAATATCTTTCTGGAGAGTTCTGAGTCAAAATTAAGCACCAAAATCAACTTCTGTCACCGTAGCAAATCTTTTTTAAGGTTTACTGAAAGTTTTAAGCCGAATTTGGGGATTTTTGAAGAAAAAAATTTTTGGCCGATTTTTAAGGTCCGGGGCTTACAGAATTTTTCATACGGGTAAATTTATTTCTGGAGAGTTCTGTGTCAAAATTAAGTAGCAAAATCAACTTCTGTCACCGTAGCAAATCTTTTTTAAGGTTTACTGAAAGTTTTAAGCCGAATTTGGGGATTTTTGAAGAAAAAAATTTTTGGCTGATTTTTAAGGTCCGGGGCTTACAGAATTTTTCTCATGGGTAAATTTATTTCTGGAGAGTTCTGTGTCAAAATTAAGCACCAAAATCAACTTCTGTCACCGTAGCAAATCTTTTTTAAGGTTTACTGAAAGTTTTAAGCCGAATTTGGGGTTATTTGAAGAAAAAAATTTTTGGACAATTTTTAAGGTCCGGGGTTAACAGAATTTTTCATATGGGTAAATATATTTCTGGAGAGTTCTGTGTCAAAATTAAGCACCAAAATCAACTTCTGTCACCACAGCAAATCTTTTTAAGGTTTACTGAAAGTTTTAAGCTGAATTTGGGGATTTTTGAAGAAAAAAATTTTAGGCCGATTTTAAAGGTCCGGGGCTTACAGAATTTTTCATATGGGTAAATTTATTTCTGGAGAGTTCTGAGTCAAAATTAAGCACCAAAATCAACTTCTGTCACCACAGCAAATCTTTTTTAACGTTTACTGAAAGTTTTAAGCCGAATTTGGGGATTTTTGAAGAAAAAAATTTATGGCCGATTTTTAAGGTCCGGGGCTTACAGAATTTTTCATACGGTCAAATTTATTTCTGGAGAGTTCCGAGGCAAAATTAAGCACCAAAATCAACTTCAGTCACCGTAGCAAATCTTTTTTAAGGTTTACTGAAAGTTTTAAGCTGAATTTGGGGATTATTGAAGAAAAAAATTTTTGGCCGATTTTAAATGGCCGGGGCTTACAGAATTTTTCATACGGGTAAATTTATTTCTGGAGAGTTCTGTGTCAAAATTAAGCACCAAAATCAACTTCTGTCACCACAGCAAATCTTTTTTAAGGTGTACTGAAAGTTTTAAGACGAATTTGGGGATTTTTGAAGAAAAAAACTTTGGGCCGATTTTTAAGGTCCGGGGCTTACAGAATTTTCCATACGGGTAAATTTATTTCTGGAGAGTTCTGTGTCAAAATTAAGCACCAAAATCAACTTCTGTCACCACAGCAAATGTTTTTTAATGTTTACTGAAAGTTTTAAGCCGAATTTGGGGATTATTGAAGAAAAAAATTTTGGGCCGATTTTTAAGGTCCGGGGCTTACAGAATTTTCCATACGGGTAAATTTATTTCTGGAGAGTTCTGTGTCAAAATTAAGCACCAAAATCAACTTCTGTCACCACAGCAAATGTTTTTTAAGGTTTACTGAAAGTTTTAAGCCGAATTTGGGGATTTTTGAAGAATAAAATTTTTGGCCGATTTTTAAGGTCCGGGGCTTACAGAATTTTTCATACGGGTAAATTTCTTTCTGGAGAGTTCTGAGTTAAAATTAAGCACCAAAATCAACTTCTGTCACCGTAGCAAATCTTTTTTAAGGTTTACTGAAAGTTTTAAGCCGAATTTGGGGTTTTTTGAAGAAAAAAATTTTTGGACAATTTTTAAGGTCCGTGGTTAACACAATTTTTCATATGGGTAAATATATTTCTGGAGAGTTCTGTGTCAAAATTAAGCACCAAAATCAACTTCTGTCACCGCAGCAAATCTTTTTTAAGGTTTACTGAAAGTTTTAAGCTGAATTTGGGGATTTTTGAAGAAAACATTTTTGGGCCGATTTTTAAGGTCCGGGGCTTACAGAATTTTTCATACGGGTAAATTTATTTCTGGAGAGTTCTGAGTCAAAATTAAGCACCAAAATCAACTTCTGTCACCGTTGCAAATCTTTTTTAAGGTTTACTGAAAGTTTTAAGCCAAATTTGGGGATTTTTGAAGAAAAATATTTTTGGCCGATTTTTAATGTCCGGGGCTTACAGAATTTTTCATACGGGTAATTATATTTCTGGAGAGTTCTGAGTCAAAATTAAGCACCAAAATCAACTTCTGTCACCACAGCAAATGTTTTTTAATGTTTATTGAAAGTTTTAAGCCGAATTTGGGGATTTTTGAAGAAAAACATTTTTTGCTGATTTTTAAGGTCCGGGGCTTACAGAATTTTCCATACGGATAAATTTATTTATGGAGAGTTCTGTGTCAAAATTAAGCACCAAAATCAACTTCTGTCTCCGTAGCAAATCTTTTTTAAGGTTTACGGAAAGTTTTAAGCCGAATTTGGGGATTTTTGAAGAAAAAATTTTTTGGCCGCTTTTTATGGTCCGGGGCTTACAGAATTGTTCATACGGGTAAATATCTTTCTGGAGAGTTCTGAGTCAAAATTAAGCACCAAAATCAACTTCTGTCACCGTAGCAAATCTTTTTTAAGGTTTACTGAAAGTTTTAAGCCGAATTTGGGGATTTTTGAAGAAAAAAATTTTTGGCCGATTTTTAAGGTCCGGGGCTTACAGAATTGTTCATACGGGTAAATATCTTTCTGGAGAGTTCTGAGTCAAAATTATACACCAAAATCAACTTCTGTCACCGTAGCAAATCTTTTTTAAGGTTTACTGAAAGTTTTAAGCCGAATTTGGGGATTTTTGAAGAAAAAAATTTTGGGCTGATTTTTAAGGTCCGGGGCTTACAGAATTTTTCTTATGGGTAAATTTATTTCTGGAGAGTTCCGAGGCAAAATTAAGCACCTAAATCAACTTCTGTCACCGTAGCAAATCTTTTTTAAGGTTTACTGAAAGTTTTAAGCCGAATTTGGGGTTTTTTGAAGAAAAAAATTTTTGGACAATTTTTAAGGTCCGGGGTTAACAGAATTTTTCATATGGGTAAATATATTTCTGGAGAGTTCTGTGTCAAAATTAAGCACCAAAATCAACTTCTGTCACCGCAGCAAATCTTTTTAAGGTTTACTGAAAGTTTTAAGCTGAATTTGGGGATTTTTGAAGAAAAAAATTTTAGGCCGATTTTAAAGGTCCGGGGCTTACAGAATTTTTCATATGGGTAAATTTATTTCTGGAGAGTTCTGTGTCAAAATTAAGCACCAAAATCAACTTCTGTCACCACAGCAAATCTTTTTTAAGGTTTACTGAAAGTTTTAAGCCGAATTTGGGGATTTTTGAAGAAAAAAACTTTGGGCCGATTTTTAAGGTCCGGGGCTTACAGAATTTTCCATACGGGTCATTTATTTCTGGAGAGTTCTGTGTCAAAATTAAGCACCAAAATCAACTTCTGTCACCACAGCAAATGTTTTTTAAGGTTTACTGAAAGTTTTAAGCCGAATTTGGGGATTTTTGAAGAATAAAATTTTTGGCTGATTTTTAAGGTCCGGGGCTTACAGAATTTTTCATACGGGTAAATTTCTTTCTGGAGAGTTCTGAGTTAAAATTAAGCACCAAAATCAACTTCTGTCTCTGTAGCAAATCTTTTTTAAGGTTTACTGAAAGTTTTAAGCCGAATTTGGGGATTTTTGAAGAAAAAAATTTTTGGCCAATTTTTAAGGTCCGGGGTTTACAGTATTTTTCATACGGGTAAATATATTTCTGGAGAGTTCTGTGTCAAAATTAAGCACCAAAATGAACTTCTGTCACCACCGCAAATCTTTTTTAAGGTTTACTGAAAGTTTTAAGCCGAATTTGGGGTTTTTTGAAGAAAAAAATTTTTGGACAATTTTTAAGGTCCGTGGTTAACAGAATTTTTCATATGGGTAAATATATTTCTGGAGAGTTCTGTGTCAAAATTAAGCACCAAAATCAACTTCTGTCACCGCAGCAAATCTTTTTTAAGGTTTACTGAAAGTTTTAAGCTGAATTTGGGGATTTTTGAAGAAAACATTTTTGGGCCGATTTTTAAGGACGGGGCTTACAGAATTTTTCATACGGTCAAATTTATTTCTGGAGAGTTCCGAGACAAAATTAAGCACCAAAATCAACTTCAGTCACCGTAGCAATTCTTTTTTAAGGTTTACTGAAAGTTTTAAGCCGAATTTGGGGATTATTGAAGGAAAAAAATTTTGGCCGATTTTAAATGTCCGGGGCTTACAGAATTTTTCATATGGGTAAATTTATTTCTGGAGAGTTCTGTGTCAAAATTAAGCACCAAAATCAACTTCTGTCACCACAGCAAATCTTTTTTAAGGTTTACTGAAAGTTTTAAGCCGAATTTGGGGATTTTTGAAGAAAAAAACTTTGGGCCGATTTTTAAGGTTTGGGGCTTACAGAATTTTCCATACGGGTAAATTTATTTCTGGAGAGTTCTGTGTCAAAATTAAGCACCAAAATCAACTTCTGTCACCATAGCAAATGTTTTTTAATGGTTACTGAAAGTTTTAAGCCGAATTTGGGGATTATTGAAGAAAAAAATTTTGGGCCGATTTTTAAGGTCCGGGGCTTACAGAATTTTCCATACGGGTAAATTTATTTCTGGAGAGTTCTGTGTCAAAATTAAGCACCAAAATCAACTTCTGTCACCACAGCAAATGTTTTTTAAGGTTTACTGAAAGTTTTAAGCCGAATTTGGGGATTTTTGAAGAATAAAATTTTTGGCCGATTTTTAAGGTCCGGGGCTTACAGAATTTTTCATATGGGTAAATTTCTTTCTGGAGAGTTCTGAGTTAAAATTAAGCACCAAAATCAACTTCTGTCACCGTAGCAAATCTTTTTTAAGGTTTACTGAAAGTTTTAAGCCGAATTTGGGGTTTTTTGAAGAAAAAAATTTTTGGACAATTTTTAAGGTCCGTGGTTAACAGAATTTTTCATATGGGTAAATATATTTCTGGAGAGTTCTGTGTCAAAATTAAGCACCAAAATCAACTTCTGTCACCGCAGCAAATCTTTTTTAAGGTTTACTGAAAGTTTTAAGCTGAATTTGGGGATTTTTGAAGAAAACATTTTTGGGCCGATTTTTAAGGTCCGGGGCTTACAGAATTTTTCATACGGGTAAATTTATTTCTGGAGAGTTCTGAGTCAAAATTAAGCACCAAAATCAACTTCTGTCACCGTTGCAAATCTTTTTTAAGGTTTACTGAAAGTTTTAAGCCAAATTTGGGGATTTTTGAAGAAAAATATTTTTGGCCGATTTTTAATGTCCGGGGCTTACAGAATTTTTCATACGGGTAATTATATTTCTGGAGAGTTCTGAGTCAAAATTAAGCACCAAAATCAACTTCTGTCACCACAGCAAATGTTTTTTAATGTTTATTGAAAGTTTTAAGCCGAATTTGGGGATTTTTGAAGAAAAACATTTTTTGCTGATTTTTAAGGTCCGGGGCTTACAGAATTTTCCATACGGATAAATTTATTTATGGAGAGTTCTGTGTCAAAATTAAGCACCAAAATCAACTTCTGTCTCCGTAGCAAATCTTTTTTAAGGTTTACGGAAAGTTTTAAGCCGAATTTGGGGATTTTTGAAGAAAAAATTTTTTGGCCGCTTTTTATGGTCCGGGGCTTACAGAATTGTTCATACGGGTAAATATCTTTCTGGAGAGTTCTGAGTCAAAATTAAGCACCAAAATCAACTTCTGTCACCGTAGCAAATCTTTTTTAAGGTTTACTGAAAGTTTTAAGCCGAATTTGGGGATTTTTGAAGAAAAAAATTTTTGGCCGATTTTTAAGGTCCGGGGCTTACAGAATTTTTCATACGGGTAAATTTATTTCTGGAGAGTTCTGTGTCAAAATTAAGTAGCAAAATCAACTTCTGTCACCGTAGCAAATCTTTTTTAAGGTTTACTGAAAGTTTTAAGCCGAATTTGGGGATTTTTGAAGAAAAAAATTTTTGGCTGATTTTTAAGGTCCGGGGCTTACAGAATTTTTCTCATGGGTAAATTTATTTCTGGAGAGTTCTGTGTCAAAATTAAGCACCAAAATCAACTTCTGTCACCGTAGCAAATCTTTTTTAAGGTTTACTGAAAGTTTTAAGCCGAATTTGGGGTTATTTGAAGAAAAAAATTTTTGGACAATTTTTAAGGTCCGGGGTTAACAGAATTTTTCATATGGGTAAATATATTTCTGGAGAGTTCTGTGTCAAAATTAAGCACCAAAATCAACTTCTGTCACCACAGCAAATCTTTTTAAGGTTTACTGAAAGTTTTAAGCTGAATTTGGGGATTTTTGAAGAAAAAAATTTTAGGCCGATTTTAAAGGTCCGGGGCTTACAGAATTTTTCATATGGGTAAATTTATTTCTGGAGAGTTCTGAGTCAAAATTAAGCACCAAAATCAACTTCTGTCACCACAGCAAATCTTTTTTAACGTTTACTGAAAGTTTTAAGCCGAATTTGGGGATTTTTGAAGAAAAAAATTTATGGCCGATTTTTAAGGTCCGGGGCTTACAGAATTTTTCATACGGTCAAATTTATTTCTGGAGAGTTCCGAGGCAAAATTAAGCACCAAAATCAACTTCAGTCACCGTAGCAAATCTTTTTTAAGGTTTACTGAAAGTTTTAAGCTGAATTTGGGGATTATTGAAGAAAAAAATTTTTGGCCGATTTTAAATGGCCGGGGCTTACAGAATTTTTCATACGGGTAAATTTATTTCTGGAGAGTTCTGTGTCAAAATTAAGCACCAAAATCAACTTCTGTCACCACAGCAAATCTTTTTTAAGGTGTACTGAAAGTTTTAAGACGAATTTGGGGATTTTTGAAGAAAAAAACTTTGGGCCGATTTTTAAGGTCCGGGGCTTACAGAATTTTCCATACGGGTAAATTTATTTCTGGAGAGTTCTGTGTCAAAATTAAGCACCAAAATCAACTTCTGTCACCACAGCAAATGTTTTTTAATGTTTACTGAAAGTTTTAAGCCGAATTTGGGGATTTTTGAAGAATAAAATTTTTGGCCAATTTTTAAGGTCCGGGGCTTACAGAATTTTTCATACGGGTAAATTTCTTTCTGGAGAGTTCTGAGTTAAAATTAAGCACCAAAATCAACTTCTGTCTCCGTAGCAAATCTTTTTTAAGGTTTACTGAAAGTTTTAAGCCGAATTTGGGGATTTTTGATGAAAAAAATTTTTGGCCAATTTTTAAGGTCCGGGGTTTACAGTATTTTTCATACGGGTAAACATATTTCTGGAGAGTTCTGTGTCAAAATTAAGCACCAAAATCAACTTCTGTCACCGTAGCAAATCTTTTTTAAGGTTTACTGAAAGTTTTAAGCCGAATTTGGGGTTTTTTGAAGAAAAAAAGTTTAGGCCAATTTTTAAGGTCCGGGGTTTACAGAATTTTCCATATGGGTAAATGTATTTCTGGAGAGTTCTGTGTCAAAATTAAGCACCAAAATCAACTTCTGTCACCACAGCAAATGTTTTTTTAATGTTTATTGAAAGTTTTTAGCCGAATTTGGGGATTTTTGAAGAAAAACATTTTTGGCTGATTTTTAAGGTCCGGGGCTTACAGAATTTTCCATACGGGTAAATTTATTTCTGGAGAGTTCTGTGTCAAAATTAAGCACCAAAATCAACTTCTGTCACCGCAGCAAATGTTTTTAAAGGTTTACTGAAAGTTTTAAGCCGAATTTGGGTATTATTGAAGAAAAAAATTTTTCACCGATTTTTAAGGTCCGGGGCTTACAGAATTTTCCATATGGATACATTTATTTCTGGAGAGTTCTGTGTCAAAATTAAGCACCAAAATCAACTTCTGTCACCGTAGCAAATCTTTTTTAAGGTTTACGGAAAGTTTTAAGCCGAATTTGGGGATTTTTGAAGAAAAAAATTTTTGGACGAATTTTAAGGTCCGGGGCTTACAGAATTTTTCATACGGTTAAATTTATTTCTGGAGAGTTCCGAGGCAAAATTAAGCACCAAAATCAACTTCAGTCACCGTAGCAAATCTTTTTCAAGGTTTACTGAAAGTTTTAAGCCGAATTTGGGGATTTTTGAAGAAAAAAATTTTTGGCCGATTTTAAAGGTCCGGGGTTTACAGAATTTTTCATACGGGTAAATGTATTTCTTGAGAGTTCTGTGTCAAAATTAAGCACCAAAATCAACTTCTGTCACCGCAGCAAATGTTTTTTAAGGTTTACTGAAAGTTTTAAGCCGAATTTGAGGATTTTTGAAGAAAAAAATTTTTGGCCAATTTTTAATGTATGGGGCTTACAGAATTTTCCATATGGGTAAATGTAATTCTTGAGAGTTCTGTGTCAAAATTAAGCACCAAAATCAACCTCTGTCACCACATCAAATGTTTTTTTAATGTTTATTGAAAGTTTTTAGCCGAATTTGGGGATTTTTGAAGAAAAACATTTTTGGCTGATTTTTAAGGTCCGGGGCTTACAGAATTTTTCATATGGGTAAATTTATTTCTGGAGAGTTCTGAGTCAAAATGAAGCACCAAAATCAACTTCTGTCACCACAGCAAATCTTTTTTAACGTTTACTGAAAGTTTTAAGCCGAATTTGGGGATTTTTGAAGAAAACAATTTTTGGCCGATTTTTAAGGTCCGGGGCTTACAGAATTTTTCATACGGTCAAATTTATTTCTGGAGAGTTCCGAGGCAAAATTAAGCACCAAAATCAACTTCAGTCAACGTAGCAAATCTTTTTTAAGGTTTACTGAAAGTTTTAAGCTGAATTTGGGGATTATTGAAGAAAAAAATTTTTGGCCGATTTTAAATGGCCGGGGCTTACAGAATTTTTCATACGGGTAAATTTATTTCTGGAGAGTTCTGTGTCAAAATTAAGCACCAAAATCAACTTCTGTCACCACAGCAAATCTTTTTTAAGGTGTACTGAAAGTTTTAAGACGAATTTGGGGATTTTTGAAGAAAAAAACTTTGGGCCGATTTTTAAGGTCCGGGGCTTACAGAATTTTTCATACGGGTAAATTTATTTCTGGAGAGTTCTGTGTCAAAATTAAGCACCAAAATCAACTTCTGTCACCACAGCAAATCTTTTTTAAGGTTTACTGAAAGTTTTAAGCCGAATTTGGGGATTTTTGAAGAAAAAAACTTTGGGCCGATTTTTAAGGTTTGGGGCTTACAGAATTTTCCATACGGGTAAATTTATTTCTGGAGAATTCTGTGTCAAAATTAAGCACCAAAATCAACTTCTGTCACCACAGCAAATGTTTTTTAATGTTTATTGAAAGTTTTAAGCCGAATTTGGGGATTTTTGAAGAAAAACATTTTTTGCTGATTTTTAAGGTCCGGGGCTTACAGAATTTTCCATACGGATAAATTTATTTATGGAGAGTTCTGTGTCAAAATTAAGCACCAAAATCAACTTCTGTCTCCGTAGCAAATCTTTTTTAAGGTTTACGGAAAGTTTTAAGCCGAATTTGGGGATTTTTGAAGAAAAAAATTTTTGGCCGCTTTTTAAGGTCCGGGGCTTACAGAATTGTTCATATGGGTAAATATCTTTCTGGAGAGTTCTGAGTCAAAATTAAGCACCAAAATCAACTTCTGTCACCGTAGCAAATCTTTTTTAAGGTTTACTGAAAGTTTTAAGCTGAATTTGGGGATTATTGAAGAAAAAAATTTTTGGCCGATTTTAAATGGCCGGGGCTTACAGAATTTTTCATACGGGTAAATTTATTTCTGGAGAGTTCTGTGTCAAAATTAAGCACCAAAATCAACTTCTGTCACCACAGCAAATCTTTTTTAAGGTGTACTGAAAGTTTTAAGACGAATTTGGGGATTTTTGAAGAAAAAAACTTTGGGCCGATTTTTAAGGTCCGGGGCTTACAGAATTTTCCATACGGGTAAATTTATTTCTGGAGAGTTCTGTGTCAAAATTAAGCACCAAAATCAACTTCTGTCACCACAGCAAATGTTTTTTAATGTTTACTGAAAGTTTTAAGCCGAATTTGGGGATTTTTGATGAAAAAAATTTTTGGCCAATTTTTAAGGTCCGGGGTTTACAGTATTTTTCATACGGGTAAACATATTTCTGGAGAGTTCTGTGTCAAAATTAAGCACCAAAATCAACTTCTGTCACCGTAGCAAATCTTTTTTAAGGTTTACTGAAAGTTTTAAGCCGAATTTGGGGTTTTTTGAAGAAAAAAATTTTAGGCCAATTTTTAAGGTCCGGGGTTTACAGAATTTTCCATATGGGTAAATGTATTTCTGGAGAGTTCTGTGTCAAAATTAAGCACCAAAATCAACTTCTGTCACCACAGCAAATGTTTTTTTAATGTTTATTGAAAGTTTTTAGCCGAATTTGGGGATTTTTGAAGAAAAACATTTTTGGCTGATTTTTAAGGTCCGGGGCTTACAGAATTTTCCATACGGGTAAATTTATTTCTGGAGAGTTCTGTGTCAAAATTAAGCACCAAAATCAACTTCTGTCACCGCAGCAAATGTTTTTAAAGGTTTACTGAAAGTTTTAAGCCGAATTTGGGTATTATTGAAGAAAATAATTTTTCGCCGATTTTTAAGGTCCGGGGCTTACAGAATTTTCCATATGGATACATTTATTTCTGGAGAGTTCTGTGTCAAAATTAAGCACCAAAATCAACTTCTGTCACCGCAGCAAATGTTTTTTAAGGTTTGCTGAAAGTTTTAAGCCGAATTTGAGGATTTTTGAAGAAAAAAATTTTTGGCCAATTTCTAATGTCCGGGGCTTACAGAATTTTCCATATGGGTAAATGTAATTCTTGAGAGTTCTGTGTCAAAATTAAGCACCAAAATCAACCTCTGTCACCACATCAAATGTTTTTTTAATGTTTATTGAAAGTTTTTAGCCAAATTTGGGGATTTTTGAAGAAAAACATTTTTGGCTGATTTTTAAGGTCCGGGGCTTACAGAATTTTTCATATGGGTAAATTTATTTCTGGAGAGTTCTGAGTCAAAATTAAGCACCAAAATCAACTTCTGTCACCACAGCAAATCTTTTTTAACGTTTACTGAAAGTTTTAAGCCGAATTTGGGGATTTTTGAAGAAAACAATTTTTGGCCGATTTTTAAGGTAAGGCTTACAGAATTTTTCATACGGTCAAATTTATTTCTGGAGAGTTCCGAGGCAAAATTAAGCACCAAAATCAACTTCAGTCAACGTAGCAAATCTTTTTTAAGGTTTACTGAAAGTTTTAAGCTGAATTTGGGGATTATTGAAGAAAAAAATTTTTGGACGATTTTAAATGGCCGGGGCTTACAGAATTTTTCATACGGGTAAATTTATTTCTGGAGAGTTCTGTGTCAAAATTAAGCACCAAAATCAACTTCTGTCACCACAGCAAATCTTTTTTAAGGTGTACTGAAAGTTTTAAGACGAATTTGGGGATTTTTGAAGAAAAAAACTTTGGGCCGATTTTTAAGGTTTGGGGCTTACAGAATTTTCCATACGGGTAAATTTATTTCTGGAGAGTTCTGTGTCAAAATTAAGCACCAAAATCAACTTCTGTCACCACAGCAAATGTTTTTTAATGTTTACTGAAAGTTTTAAGCCGAATTTGGGGATTATTGAAGAAAAAATTTTTTGGCCGATTTTAAAGGTCCGGGGCTTACAGAATTTTTCAAACGGGTAAATTTATTTCTGGAGAGTTCCGAGGCAAAATTAAGCACCAAAATCAACTTCAGTCACCGTAGCAAATCTTTTTCAAGGTTTACTGAAAGTTTTAAGCCGAATTTGGGGATTTTTGAAGAAAAAAATTTTTGGCCGATTTTAAAGGTCCGGGGTTTACAGAATTTTTCATACGGGTAAATGTATTTCTTGAGAGTTCTGTGTCAAAATTAAGCACCAAAATCAACTTCTGTCACCGCAGCAAATGTTTTTTAAGGTTTACTGAAAGTTTTAAGCCGAATTTGAGGATTTTTGAAGAAAAAAATTTTTGGCCAATTTTTAATGTCCGGGGCTTACAGAATTTTCCATATGGGTAAATGTAATTCTTGAGAGTTCTGTGTCAAAATTAAGCACCAAAATCAACTTCTGTCACCACATCAAATGTTTTTTTAATGTTTATTGAAAGTTTTTAGCCGAATTTGGGGATTTTTGAAGAAAAACATTTTTGGCTGATTTTTAAGGTCCGGGGCTTACAGAATTTTTCATATGGGTAAATTTATTTCTGGAGAGTTCTGAGTCAAAATTAAGCACCAAAATCAACTTCTGTCACCACAGCAAATCTTTTTTAACGTTTACTGAAAGTTTTAAGCCGAATTTGGGGATTTTTGAAGAAAACAATTTTTGGCCGATTTTTAAGGTCCGGGGCTTACAGAATTTTTCATACGGTCAAATTTATTTCTGGAGAGTTCCGAGGCAAAATTAAGCACCAAAATCAACTTCAGTCAACGTAGCAAATCTTTTTTAAGGTTTACTGAAAGTTTTAAGCTGAATTTGGGGATTATTGAAGAAAAAAATTTTTGGCCGATTTTAAATGGCCGGGGCTTACAGAATTTTTCATACGGGTAAATTTATTTCTGGAGAGTTCTGTGTCAAAATTAAGCACCAAAATCAACTTCTGTCACCACAGCAAATCTTTTTTAAGGTGTACTGAAAGTTTTAAGACGAATTTGGGGATTTTTGAAGAAAAAAACTTTGGGCCGATTTTTAAGGTCCGGGGCTTACAGAATTTTCCATACGGGTAAATTATTTCTGGAGAGTTCTGTGTCAAAATTAAGCACCAAAATCAACTTCTGTCACCACAGCAAATCTTTTTTAAGGTTTACTGAAAGTTTTAAGCCGAATTTGGGGATTTTTGAAGAAAAAAACTTTGGGCCGATTTTTAAGGTTTGGGGCTTACAGAATTTTCCATACGGGTAAATTTATTTCTGGAGAGTTCTGTGTCAAAATTAAGCACCAAAATCAACTTCTGTCACCACAGCAAATGTTTTTTAATGTTTACTGAAAGTTTTAAGCCGAATTTGGGGATTATTGAAGAAAAAAATTTTTGGCCGATTTTAAAGGTCCGGGGCTTACAGAATTTTTCAAACGGGTAAATTTATTTCTGGAGAGTTCTGTGTCAAAATTAAGCACCAAAATCAACTTCTGTCACCACAGCAAATCTTTTTTAAGGTTTACTGAAAGTTTTAAGCCGAATTTGGGGATTTTTGAAGAAAAAAATTTTGGGCCGATTTTTAAGGTCCGGGGCTTACAGAATTTTCCATACGGGTAAATTTATTTCTGGAGAATTCTGTGTCAAAATTAAGCACCAAAATCAACTTCTGTCACCACAGCAAATGTTTTTTAATGTTTATTGAAAGTTTTAAGCCGAATTTGGGGATTTTTGAAGAAAAATATTTTTTGCTGATTTTTAAGGTCCGGGGCTTACAGAATTTTCCATACGGATAAATTTATTTATGGAGAGTTCTGTGTCAAAATTAAGCACCAAAATCAACTTCTGTCTCCGTAGCAAATCTTTTTTAAGGTTTACGGAAAGTTTTAAGCCGAATTTGGGGATTTTTGAAGAAAAAAATTTTTGGCCGCTTTTTAAGGTCCGGGGCTTACAGAATTGTTCATACGGGTAAATATCTTTCTGTAGAGTTCTGAGTCAAAATTAAGCACCAAAATCAACTTCTGTCACCGTAGCAAATCTTTTTTAAGGTTTACTGAAAGTTTTAAGCCGAATTTGGGGATTTTTGAAGAAAAAAATTTTGGGCCGATTTTTAAGGTCCGGGGCTTACAGAATTTTTCATACGGGTAAATTTATTTCTGGAGAGTTCTGTGTCAAAATTAAGTAGCAAAATCAACTTCTGTCACCGTAGCAAATCTTTTTTAAGGTTTACTGAAAGTTTTAAGCCGAATTTGGGGATTTTTGAAGAAAAAAATTTTTGGCTGATTTTTAAGGTCCGGGGCTTACAGAATTTTTCTCATGGGTAAATTTATTTCTGGAGAGTTCTGTGTCAAAATTAAGCACCAAAATCAACTTCTGTCACCGTAGCAAATCTTTTTTAAGGTTTACTGAAAGTTTTAAGCCGAATTTGGGGTTTTTTGAAGAAAAAAATTTTTGGACAATTTTTAAGGTCCGGGGTTAACAGAATTATTCATATGGGTAAATATATTTCTGGAGAGTTCTGTGTCAAAATTAAGCACCAAAATCAACTTCTGTCACCACAGCAAATCTTTTTAAGGTTTACTGAAAGTTTTAAGCTGAATTTGGGGATTTTTGAAGAAAAAAATTTTAGGCCGATTTTAAAGGTCCGGGGCTTACAGAATTTTTCATATGGGTAAATTTATTTCTGGAGAGTTCCAAGGCAAAATTAAGCACCAAAATCAACTTCAGTCACCGTAGCAAATCTTTTTTAAGGTTTACTGAAAGTTTTAAGCTGAATTTGGGGATTATTGAAGAAAAAAATTTTTGGCCGATTTTAAATGGCCGGGGCTTACAGAATTTTTCATACGGGTAAATTTATTTCTGGAGAGTTCTGTGTCAAAATTAAGCACCAAAATCAACTTCTGTCACCACAGCAAATCTTTTTTAAGGTGTACTGAAAGTTTTAAGACGAATTTGGGGATTTTTGAAGAAAAAAACTTTGGGCCGATTTTTAAGGTCCGGGGCTTACAGAATTTTCCATACGGGTAAATTTATTTCTGGAGAGTTCTGTGTCAAAATTAAGCACCAAAATCAACTTCTGTCACCACAGCAAATGTTTTTTAATGTTTACTGAAAGTTTTAAGCCGAATTTGGGGATTTTTGAAGAATAAAATTTTTGGCCAATTTTTAAGGTCCGGGGCTTACAGAATTTTTCATACGGGTAAATTTCTTTCTGGAGAGTTCTGAGTTAAAATTAAGCACCAAAATCAACTTCTGTCTCCGTAGCAAATCTTTTTTAAGGTTTACTGAAAGTTTTAAGCCGAATTTGGGGATTTTTGATGAAAAAAATTTTTGGCCAATTTTTAAGGTCCGGGGTTTACAGTATTTTTCATACGGGTAAACATATTTCTGGAGAGTTCTGTGTCAAAATTAAGCACCAAAATCAACTTCTGTCACCGTAGCAAATCTTTTTTAAGGTTTACTGAAAGTTTTAAGCCGAATTTGGGGTTTTTTGAAGAAAAAAAGTTTAGGCCAATTTTTAAGGTCCGGGGTTTACAGAATTTTCCATATGGGTAAATGTATTTCTGGAGAGTTCTGTGTCAAAATTAAGCACCAAAATCAACTTCTGTCACCACAGCAAATGTTTTTTTAATGTTTATTGAAAGTTTTTAGCCGAATTTGGGGATTTTTGAAGAAAAACATTTTTGGCTGATTTTTAAGGTCCGGGGCTTACAGAATTTTCCATACGGGTAAATTTATTTCTGGAGAGTTCTGTGTCAAAATTAAGCACCAAAATCAACTTCTGTCACCGCAGCAAATGTTTTTAAAGGTTTACTGAAAGTTTTAAGCCGAATTTGGGTATTATTGAAGAAAAAAATTTTTCACCGATTTTTAAGGTCCGGGGCTTACAGAATTTTCAATATGGATACATTTATTTCTGGAGAGTTCTGTGTCAAAATTAAGCACCAAAATCAACTTCTGTCACCGTAGCAAATCTTTTTTAAGGTTTACGGAAAGTTTTAAGCCGAATTTGGGGATTTTTGAAGAAAAAAATTTTTGGACGAATTTTAAGGTCCGGGGCTTACAGAATTTTTCATACGGTTAAATTTATTTCTGGAGAGTTCTGAGGCAAAATTAAGCACCAAAATCAACTTCAGTCACCGTAGCAAATCTTTTTCAAGGTTTACTGAAAGTTTTAAGCCGAATTTGGGGATTTTTGAAGAAAAAATTTTTTGGCCGATTTTAAAGGTCCGGGGTTTACAGAATTTTTCATACGGGTAAATGTATTTCTTGAGAGTTCTGTGTCAAAATTAAGCACCAAAATCAACTTCTGTCACCGCAGCAAATGTTTTTTAAGGTTTACTGAAAGTTTTAAGCCGAATTTGAGGATTTTTGAAGAAAAAAATTTTTGGCCAATTTTTAATGTCCGGGGCTTACAGAATTTTCCATATGGGTAAATGTAATTCTTGAGAGTTCTGTGTCAAAATTAAGCACCAAAATCAACCTCTGTCACCACATCAAATGTTTTTTTAATGTTTATTGAAAGTTTTTAGCCGAATTTGGGGATTTTTGAAGAAAAACATTTTTGGCTGATTTTTAAGGTCCGGGGCTTACAGAATTTTTCATATGGGTAAATTTATTTCTGGAGAGTTCTGAGTCAAAATCAAGCACCAAAATCAACTTCTGTCACCACAGCAAATCTTTTTTAACGTTTACTGAAAGTTTTAAGCCGAATTTGGGGATTTTTGAAGAAAACAATTTTTGGCCGATTTTTAAGGTCCGGGGCTTACAGAATTTTTCATACGGTCAAATTTATTTCTGGAGAGTTCCGAGGCAAAATTAAGCACCAAAATCAACTTCAGTCAACGTAGCAAATCTTTTTTAAGGTTTACTGAAAGTTTTAAGCTGAATTTGGGGATTATTGAAGAAAAAAATTTTAGGCCGATTTTAAATGGCCGGGGCTTACAGAATTTTTCATACGGGTAAATTTATTTCTGGAGAGTTCTGTGTCAAAATTAAGCACCAAAATCAACTTCTGTCACCACAGCAAATCTTTTTTAAGGTGTACTGAAAGTTTTAAGACGAATTTGGGGATTTTTGAAGAAAAAAACTTTGGGCCGATTTTTAAGGTCCGGGGCTTACAGAATTTTCCATACGGGTAAATTTATTTCTGGAGAGTTCTGTGTCAAAATTAAGCACCAAAATCAACTTCTGTCTCCGTAGCAAATCTTTTTTAAGGTTTACTGAAAGTTTTAAGCCGAATTTGGGGATTTTTGATGAAAAAAATTTTTGGCCAATTTTTAAGGTCCGGGGTTTACAGTATTTTTCATACGGGTAAACATATTTCTGGAGAGTTCTGTGTCAAAATTAAGCACCAAAATCAACTTCTGTCACCGTAGCAAATCTTTTTTAAGGTTTACTGAAAGTTTTAAGCCGAATTTGGGGTTTTTTGAAGAAAAAAAGTTTAGGCCAATTTTTAAGGTCCGGGGTTTACAGAATTTTCCATATGGGTAAATGTATTTCTGGAGAGTTCTGTGTCAAAATTAAGCACCAAAATCAACCTCTGTCACCACAGCAAATGTTTTTTTAATGTTTATTGAAAGTTTTTAGCCGAATTTGGGGATTTTTGAAGAAAAACATTTTTGGCTGATTTTTAAGGTCCGGGGCTTACAGAATTTTCCATACGGGTAAATTTATTTCTGGAGAGTTCTGTGTCAAAATTAAGCACCAAAATCAACTTCTGTCACCGCAGCAAATGTTTTTAAAGGTTTACTGAAAGTTTTAAGCCGAATTTGGGTATTATTGAAGAAAAAAATTTTTCACCGATTTTTAAGGTCCGGGGCTTACAGAATTTTCCATATGGATACATTTATTTCTGGAGAGTTCTGTGTCAAAATTAAGCACCAAAATCAACTTCTGTCACCACAGCAAATGTTTTTCAAGGTTTACTGAAAGTTTTAAGCCGAATTTGGGGATTTTTGAAGAATAAAATTTTTGGCCGATTTTTATGGTCCGGGGCTTACAGAATTTTTCATACGGGTAAATTTCTTTCTGGAGAGCTCTGAGTTAAAATTAAGCACCAAAATCAACTTCTGTCTCCGTATCAAATCTTTTTTAAGGTTTACTGAAAGTTTTAAGCCGAATTTGGGGATTTTTGAAGAAAAAATTTTTTGGCCAATTTTTAAGGTCCGGGGTTTACAGTATTTTTCAAACGGGTAAACATATTTCTGGAGAGTTCTGTGTCAAAATTAAGCACCAAAATGAACTTCTGTCACCACATCAAATCTTTTTTAAGGTTTACTGAAAGTTTTAAGCCGAATTTGGGGATTTTTGAAGAAAAACATTTTTTGCTGATTTTTAAGGTCCGGGGCTTACAGAATTTTCCATACGGATAAATTTATTTATGGAGAGTTCTGTGTCAAAATTAAGCACCAAAATCAACTTCTGTCTCCGTAGCAAATCTTTTTTAAGGTTTACGGAAAGTTTTAAGCCGAATTTGGGGATTTTTGAAGAAAAAAATTTTTGGCCGCTTTTTAAGGTCCGGGGCTTACAGAATTGTTCATACGGGTAAATATCTTTCTGTAGAGTTCTGAGTCAAAATTAAGCACCAAAATCAACTTCTGTCACCGTAGCAAATCTTTTTTAAGGTTTACTGAAAGTTTTAAGCCGAATTTGGGGATTTTTGAAGAAAAAAATTTTGGGCCGATTTTTAAGGTCCGGGGCTTACAGAATTTTTCATACGGGTAAATTTATTTCTGGAGAGTTCTGTGTCAAAATTAAGTAGCAAAATCAACTTCTGTCACCGTAGCAAATCTTTTTTAAGGTTTACTGAAAGTTTTAAGCCGAATTTGGGGATTTTTGAAGAAAAACATTTTTGGCTGATTTTTAAGGTCCGGGGCTTACAGAATTTTTCTCATGGGTAAATTTATTTCTGGAGAGTTCTGTGTCAAAATTAAGCACCAAAATCAACTTCTGTCACCGTAGCAAATCTTTTTTAAGGTTTACTGAAAGTTTTAAGCCGAATTTGGGGTTTTTTGAAGAAAAAAATTTTTGGACAATTTTTAAGGTCCGGGGTTAACAGAATTATTCATATGGGTAAATATATTTCTGGAGAGTTCTGTGTCAAAATTAAGCACCAAAATCAACTTCTGTCACCACAGCAAATCTTTTTAAGGTTTACTGAAAGTTTTAAGCTGAATTTGGGGATTTTTGAAGAAAAAAATTTTAGGCCGATTTTAAAGGTCCGGGGCTTACAGAATTTTTCATATGGGTAAATTTATTTCTGGAGAGTTCCAAGGCAAAATTAAGCACCAAAATCAACTTCAGTCACCGTAGCAAATCTTTTTTAAGGTTTACTGAAAGTTTTAAGCTGAATTTGGGGATTATTGAAGAAAAAAATTTTTGGCCGATTTTAAATGGCCGGGGCTTACAGAATTTTTCATACGGGTAAATTTATTTCTGGAGAGTTCTGTGTCAAAATTAAGCACCAAAATCAACTTCTGTCACCACAGCAAATCTTTTTTAAGGTGTACTGAAAGTTTTAAGACGAATTTGGGGATTTTTGAAGAAAAAAACTTTGGGCCGATTTTTAAGGTCCGGGGCTTACAGAATTTTCCATACGGGTAAATTTATTTCTGGAGAGTTCTGTGTCAAAATTAAGCACCAAAATCAACTTCTGTCACCACAGCAAATGTTTTTTAATGTTTACTGAAAGTTTTAAGCCGAATTTGGGGATTTTTGAAGAATAAAATTTTTGGCCAATTTTTAAGGTCCGGGGCTTACAGAATTTTTCATACGGGTAAATTTCTTTCTGGAGAGTTCTGAGTTAAAATTAAGCACCAAAATCAACTTCTGTCTCCGTAGCAAATCTTTTTTAAGGTTTACTGAAAGTTTTAAGCCGAATTTGGGGATTTTTGATGAAAAAAATTTTTGGCCAATTTTTAAGGTCCGGGGTTTACAGTATTTTTCATACGGGTAAACATATTTCTGGAGAGTTCTGTGTCAAAATTAAGCACCAAAATCAACTTCTGTCACCGTAGCAAATCTTTTTTAAGGTTTACTGAAAGTTTTAAGCCGAATTTGGGGTTTTTTGAAGAAAAAAAGTTTAGGCCAATTTTTAAGGTCCGGGGTTTACAGAATTTTCCATATGGGTAAATGTATTTCTGGAGAGTTCTGTGTCAAAATTAAGCACCAAAATCAACTTCTGTCACCACAGCAAATGTTTTTTTAATGTTTATTGAAAGTTTTTAGCCGAATTTGGGGATTTTTGAAGAAAAACATTTTTGGCTGATTTTTAAGGTCCGGGGCTTACAGAATTTTCCATACGGGTAAATTTATTTCTGGAGAGTTCTGTGTCAAAATTAAGCACCAAAATCAACTTCTGTCACCGCAGCAAATGTTTTTAAAGGTTTACTGAAAGTTTTAAGCCGAATTTGGGTATTATTGAAGAAAAAAATTTTTCACCGATTTTTAAGGTCCGGGGCTTACAGAATTTTCAATATGGATACATTTATTTCTGGAGAGTTCTGTGTCAAAATTAAGCACCAAAATCAACTTCTGTCACCGTAGCAAATCTTTTTTAAGGTTTACGGAAAGTTTTAAGCCGAATTTGGGGATTTTTGAAGAAAAAAATTTTTGGACGAATTTTAAGGTCCGGGGCTTACAGAATTTTTCATACGGTTAAATTTATTTCTGGAGAGTTCTGAGGCAAAATTAAGCACCAAAATCAACTTCAGTCACCGTAGCAAATCTTTTTCAAGGTTTACTGAAAGTTTTAAGCCGAATTTGGGGATTTTTGAAGAAAAAATTTTTTGGCCGATTTTAAAGGTCCGGGGTTTACAGAATTTTTCATACGGGTAAATGTATTTCTTGAGAGTTCTGTGTCAAAATTAAGCACCAAAATCAACTTCTGTCACCGCAGCAAATGTTTTTTAAGGTTTACTGAAAGTTTTAAGCCGAATTTGAGGATTTTTGAAGAAAAAAATTTTTGGCCAATTTTTAATGTCCGGGGCTTACAGAATTTTCCATATGGGTAAATGTAATTCTTGAGAGTTCTGTGTCAAAATTAAGCACCAAAATCAACCTCTGTCACCACATCAAATGTTTTTTTAATGTTTATTGAAAGTTTTTAGCCGAATTTGGGGATTTTTGAAGAAAAACATTTTTGGCTGATTTTTAAGGTCCGGGGCTTACAGAATTTTTCATATGGGTAAATTTATTTCTGGAGAGTTCTGAGTCAAAATCAAGCACCAAAATCAACTTCTGTCACCACAGCAAATCTTTTTTAACGTTTACTGAAAGTTTTAAGCCGAATTTGGGGATTTTTGAAGAAAACAATTTTTGGCCGATTTTTAAGGTCCGGGGCTTACAGAATTTTTCATACGGTCAAATTTATTTCTGGAGAGTTCCGAGGCAAAATTAAGCACCAAAATCAACTTCAGTCAACGTAGCAAATCTTTTTTAAGGTTTACTGAAAGTTTTAAGCTGAATTTGGGGATTATTGAAGAAAAAAATTTTAGGCCGATTTTAAATGGCCGGGGCTTACAGAATTTTTCATACGGGTAAATTTATTTCTGGAGAGTTCTGTGTCAAAATTAAGCACCAAAATCAACTTCTGTCACCACAGCAAATCTTTTTTAAGGTGTACTGAAAGTTTTAAGACGAATTTGGGGATTTTTGAAGAAAAAAACTTTGGGCCGATTTTTAAGGTCCGGGGCTTACAGAATTTTCCATACGGGTAAATTTATTTCTGGAGAGTTCTGTGTCAAAATTAAGCACCAAAATCAACTTCTGTCTCCGTAGCAAATCTTTTTTAAGGTTTACTGAAAGTTTTAAGCCGAATTTGGGGATTTTTGATGAAAAAAATTTTTGGCCAATTTTTAAGGTCCGGGGTTTACAGTATTTTTCATACGGGTAAACATATTTCTGGAGAGTTCTGTGTCAAAATTAAGCACCAAAATCAACTTCTGTCACCGTAGCAAATCTTTTTTAAGGTTTACTGAAAGTTTTAAGCCGAATTTGGGGTTTTTTGAAGAAAAAAAGTTTAGGCCAATTTTTAAGGTCCGGGGTTTACAGAATTTTCCATATGGGTAAATGTATTTCTGGAGAGTTCTGTGTCAAAATTAAGCACCAAAATCAACCTCTGTCACCACAGCAAATGTTTTTTTAATGTTTATTGAAAGTTTTTAGCCGAATTTGGGGATTTTTGAAGAAAAACATTTTTGGCTGATTTTTAAGGTCCGGGGCTTACAGAATTTTCCATACGGGTAAATTTATTTCTGGAGAGTTCTGTGTCAAAATTAAGCACCAAAATCAACTTCTGTCACCGCAGCAAATGTTTTTAAAGGTTTACTGAAAGTTTTAAGCCGAATTTGGGTATTATTGAAGAAAAAAATTTTTCACCGATTTTTAAGGTCCGGGGCTTACAGAATTTTCCATATGGATACATTTATTTCTGGAGAGTTCTGTGTCAAAATTAAGCACCAAAATCAACTTCTGTCACCACAGCAAATGTTTTTCAAGGTTTACTGAAAGTTTTAAGCCGAATTTGGGGATTTTTGAAGAATAAAATTTTTGGCCGATTTTTATGGTCCGGGGCTTACAGAATTTTTCATACGGGTAAATTTCTTTCTGGAGAGCTCTGAGTTAAAATTAAGCACCAAAATCAACTTCTGTCTCCGTATCAAATCTTTTTTAAGGTTTACTGAAAGTTTTAAGCCGAATTTGGGGATTTTTGAAGAAAAAATTTTTTGGCCAATTTTTAAGGTCCGGGGTTTACAGTATTTTTCAAACGGGTAAACATATTTCTGGAGAGTTCTGTGTCAAAATTAAGCACCAAAATGAACTTCTGTCACCACATCAAATCTTTTTTAAGGTTTACTGAAAGTTTTAAGCCGAATTTGGGGATTATTGAAGAAAAATTTTTTTGGCCGATTTTAAAGATCCGGGGCTTACAGAATTTTTCATCCGGGTACATTTATTTCTGGAGAGTTCTGTGTCAAAATTAAGCACCAAAATCAACTTCTGTCACCACATCAAATCTTTTTTATTGTTTACTGAAAGTTTTAAGCCGAATTTGGGGATTATTGAAGAAAAAAATTTTTGGCCGATTTTAAAGATCCGGGGCTTACAGAATTTTTCATACGGGTACATTTATTTCTGGAGAGTTCTGTGTCAAAATTAAGCACCAAAATCAACTTCTGTCACCACAGCATATCTTTTTTAAGGTTTACTGAAAGTTTTAAGCTGAATTTGGGGATTTTTGATGAAAAAAATTTTGGGCAGATTTTTAAGGTCCGGGGCTTACAGAATTTTCCATACGGGTAAATTTATTTCTGGAGAGTTCTGTGTCAAAATTAAGCACCAAAATCAACTTCTGTCACCACAGCAAATGTTTTTTAATGTTTATTGAAAGTTTTAAGCCGAATTTGGGGATTTTTGAAGAAAAACATTTTTTGCTGATTTTTAAGGTCCGGGGCTTACAGAATTTTCCATACGGATAAATTTATTTCTGGAGAGTTCAGTGTCAAAATTAAGCACCAAAATCAACTTCTGTCTCCGTAGCAAATCTTTTTTAAGGTTTACGGAAAGTTTTAAGCCGAATTTGGGGATTTTTGAAGAAAAAAATTTTTGGCCGATTTTTAAGGTCCGGGGCTTACAGAATTGTTCATATGGGTAAATATCTTTCTGGAGAGTTCTGAGTCAAAATTAAGCACCAAAATCAACTTCTGTCACCGTAGCAAATCTTTTTTAAGGTTTACTGAAAGTTTTAAGACGAATTTGGGGATTTTTGAAGAAAAAAATTTTTGGCCGATTTTTAAGGTCCGGGGCTTACAGAATTTTTCCTACGGGTAAATTTCTTTCTGGAGAGTTCTGAGTTAAAATTAAGCACCAAAATCAACTTCTGTCTCCGTAGCAAATCTTTTTTAAGGTTTACTGAAAGTTTTAAGCCGAATTTGGGGATTTTTGAAGAAAAAAATTTTTGGCCAATTTTTAAGGTCCGGGGTTTACAGTATTTTTCATACGGGTAAATATATTTCTGGAGAGTTCTGTGTCAAAATTAAGCACCAAAATGAACTTCTGTCACCACAGCAAATCTTTTTTAAGGTTTACTGAAAGTTTTAAGCCGAATTTGGGGATTATTGAAGAAAACAATTTTTGGCCGATTTTAAAGGTTCGGGGCTTACAGAATTTTTCATACGGTCAAATTTATTTCTGGAGAGTTCTGAGTCAAAATTATGCACCAAAATCAACTTCTGTCACCGTTGCAAATCTTTTTTAAGGTTTACTGAAAGTTTTAAGCCGAATTTGGGGATTTTTGAAGAAAAATATTTTTGGCCGATTTTTAATGTCCGGGGCTTACAGAATTTTTCATACGGGTAATTATATTTCTGGAGAGTTCTGTGTCAAAATTAAGCACCAAAATCAACTTCTGTCACCACAGCAAATCTTTTTTAAGGTTTACTGAAAATTTTAAGCCGAATTTGGGGATTTTTGAAGAAAAAAATTTTAGGCCGATTTTAAAGGTCCGGGGCTTAGAGAATTTTTCATACGGTCAAATTTATTTCTGGAGAGTTCCGAGGCAAAATTAAGCACCAAAATCAACTTCAGTCACCGTAGCAAATCTTTTTTAAGGTTTACTGAAAGTTTTAAGCTGAATTTGGGGATTATTGAAGAAAAAATTTTTTGGCCGATTTTAAATGTCCGGGGTTTACAGAATTTTTCATACGGGTAAATTTATTTCTGGAGAGTTCTGTGTCAAAATTAAGCACCAAAATCAACTTCTGTCACCACAGCAAATGTTTTTTAATGTTTATTGAAAGTTTTAAGCCGAATTTGGGGATTTTTGAAGAAAAACATTTTTTGCTGATTTTTAAGGTCCGGGGCTTACAGAATTTTCCATATGGATAAATTTATTTCTGGAGAGTTCTGTGTCAAAATTAAGCACCAAAATCAACTTCTGTCTCCGTAGCAAATCTTTTTTAAGGTTTACGGAAAGTTTTAAGCCGAATTTGGGGATCTTTGAAGAAAAAAATTTTGGGCCGATTTTTAAGGTCCGGGGCTTACAGAATTTTCCATACGGGTAAATTAATTTCTGGAGAGTTCTGTGTCAAAATTAAGCACCAAAATCAACTTCTGTCACCACAGCAAATGTTTTTTAATGTTTATTGAAAGTTTTAAGCCGAATTTGGGGATTTTTGAAGAAAAACATTTTTTGCTGATTTTTAAGGTCCGGGGCTTACAGAATTTTCCATATGGATAAATTTATTTCTGGAGAGTTCTGTGTCAAAATTAAGCACCAAAATCAACTTCTGTCTCCGTAGCAAATCTTTTTTAAGGTTTACTGAAAGTTTTAAGCCGAATTTGGGGATTTTTGAAGAAAACATTTTTTGGCCGATTTTTAAGGTCCGGGGCTTACAGAATTTTTCATACGGGTAAATTTATTTCTGGAGAGTTCTGTGTCAAAATTAAGCACCAAAATGAACTTCTGTCACCACAGCAAATCTTTTTTAAGGTGTACTGAAAGTTTTAAGCCGAATTTGGGGATTTTTGAAGAAAAAAACTTTGGGCCGATTTTTAAGGTCCGGGGCTTACAGAATTTTCCATACGGGTAAATTTATTTCTGGAGAGTTCTGTGTCAAAATTAAGCACCAAAATCAACTTCTGTCACCACAGCAAATGTTTTTTAATGTTTACTGAAAGTTTTAAGCCGAATTTGGGGATTTTTGAAGAATAAAATTTTTGGCCGATTTTTATGGTCCGGGGCTTACAGAATTTTTCATACGGGTAAATTTCTTTCTGGAGAGTTCTGAGTTAAAATTAAGCACCAAAATCAACTTCTGTCTCCGTAGCAAATCTTTTTTAAGGTTTACTGAAAGTTTTAAGCCGAATTTGGGGATTTTTGAAGAAAAAATTTTTTGGCCAATTTTTAAGGTCTGGGGTTTACAGTATTTTTCATACGGGTAAACATATTTCTGGAGAGTTCTGTGTCAAAATTAAGCACCAAAATGAACTTCTGTCACCACATCAAATCTTTTTTAAGGTTTACTGAAAGTTTTAAGCCGAATTTGGGGATTATTGAAGAAAACATTTTTTGGCCGATTTTAAAGGTCCGGGGCTTACAGAATTTTTCATACGGGTACATTTATTTCTGGAGAGTTCTGTGTCAAAATTAAGCACCAAAATCAACTTCTGTCACCACATCAAATCTTTTTTAAGGTTTACTGAAAGTTTTAAGCCGAATTTGGGGATTATTGAAGAAAAAATTTTTTGGCCGATTTTAAAGATCCGGGGCTTACAGAATTTTTCATACGGGTACATTTATTTCTGGAGAGTTCTATGTCAAAATTAAGCACCAAAATCAACTTCTGTCACCACAGCAAATGTTTTTTAATGTTTATTGAAAGTTTTAAGCCGAATTTGGGGATTTTTGAAGAAAAACATTTTTTGCTGATTTTTAAGGTCCAGGGCTTACAGAATTTTCCATACGGATAAATTTATTTCTGGAGAGTTCAGTGTCAAAATTAAGCACCAAAATCAACTTCTGTCTCCGTAGCAAATCTTTTTTAAGGTTTACTGAAAGTTTTAAGCCGAATTTGGGGATTTTTGAAGAAAAAAATTTTTGGCCGATTTTTAAGGTCCGGGGCTTACAGAATTGTTCATACGGGTAAATATCTTTCTGGAGAGTTCTGAGTCAAAATTAAGCACCAAAATCAACTTCTGTCACCGTATCAAATCTTTTTTAAGGTTTACTGAAAGTTTTAAGCCGAATTTGAGGATTTTTGAAGAAAAAAACTTTGGGCCGATTTTTAAGGTCCGGGGCTTACAGAATTTTCCATACGGGTAAATTTATTTCTGGAGAGTTCTGTGTCAAAATTAAGCACCAAAATCAACTTCTGTCACCACAGCAAATGTTTTTTAATGTTTACTGAAAGTTTTAAGCCGAATTTGGGGATTTTTGAAGAATAAAATTTTTGGCCGATTTTTATGGTCCGGGGCTTACAGAATTTTTCATACGGGTAAATTTCTTTCTGGAGAGTTCTGAGTTAAAATTAAGCACCAAAATCAACTTCTGTCTCCGTAGCAAATCTTTTTTAAGGTTTACTGAAAGTTATAAGCCGAATTTGGGGATTTTTGAAGAAAAAATTTTTTGGCCAATTTTTAAGGTCCGGGGTTTACAGTATTTTTCAAACGGGTAAACATATTTCTGGAGAGTTCTGTGTCAAAATTAAGCACCAAAATGAACTTCTGTCACCACATCAAATCTTTTTTAAGGTTTACTGAAAGTTTTAAGCCGAATTTGGGGATTATTGAAGAAAAAATTTTTTGGCCGATTTTAAAGATCCGGGGCTTACAGAATTTTTCATACGGGTACATTTATTTCTGGAGAGTTCTGTGTCAAAATTAAGCACCAAAATCAACTTCTGTCACCACATCAAATCTTTTTTATTGTTTACTGAAAGTTTTAAGCCGAATTTGGGGATTATTGAAGAAAAAATTTTTTGGCCGATTTTAAAGATCCGGGGCTTACAGAATTTTCCATACGGGTAAATTTATTTCTGGAGAGTTCTGTGTCAAAATTAAGCACCAAAATCAACTTCTGTCACCACAGCAAATGTTTTTTAATGTTTATTGAAAGTTTTAAGCCGAATTTGGGGATTTTTGAAGAAAAACATTTTTTGCTGATTTTTAAGGTCCGGGGCTTACAGAATTTTCCATACGGATAAATTTATTTCTGGAGAGTTCTGAGTCAAAATTAAGCACCAAAATCAACTGCTGTCTCCGTAGCAAATCTTTTTTAAGGTTTACGGAAAGTTTTAAGCCGAATTTGGGGATTTTTGAAGAAAAAAATTTTTGGCCGATTTTTAAGGTCCGGGGCTTACAGAATTGTTCATATGGGTAAATATCTTTCTGGAGAGTTCTGAGTCAAAATTAAGCACCAAAATCAACTTCTGTCACCGTAGCAAATCTTTTTTAAGGTTTACTGAAAGTTTTAAGACGAATTTGGGGATTTTTGAAGAAAAAACATTTTTGGCCGATTTTTAAGGTCCGGGGCTTACAGAATTTTTCATACGGGTAAATTTCTTTCTGGAGAGTTCTGAGTTAAAATTAAGCACCAAAATCAACTTCTGTCTCCGTAGCAAATCTTTTTTAAGGTTTACTGAAAGTTTTAAGCCGAATTTGGGGATTTTTGAAGAAAAAAATTTTTGGCCAATTTTTAAGGTCCGGGGTTTACAGTATTTTTCATACGGGTAAATATATTTCTGGAGAGTTCTGTGTCAAAATTAAGCACCAAAATGAACTTCTGTCACCACAGCAAATCTTTTTTAAGGTTTACTGAAAGTTTTAAGCCGAATTTGGGGATTATTGAAGAAAAAATTTTTTGGCCGATTTTAAAGGTTCGGGGCTTACAGAATTTTTCATACGGTCAAATTTATTTCTGGAGAGTTCTGAGTCAAAATTATGCACCAAAATCAACTTCTGTCACCACAGCAAATCTTTTTTAAGGTTTACTGAAAGTTTTAAGCCGAATTTGGGGATTATTGAAGAAAAAAATTTTTGGCCGATTTTAAAGATCCGGGGCTTACAGAATTTTTCATATGGGTACATTTATTTCTGGAGAGTTCTGTGTCAAAATTAAGCACCAAAATCAACTTCTGTCACCACAACAAATCTTTTTTAAGGTTTACTGAAAGTTTTAAGCCGAATTTGGGGATTTTTGATGAAAAAAATTTTGGGCCGATTTTTAAGGTCCGGGGCTTACAGAATTTTCCATACGGGTAAATTTATTTCTGGAGAGTTCTGTGTCAAAATTAAGCACCAAAATGAACTTCTGTCACCACAGCAAATCTTTTTTAAGGTGTACTGAAAGTTTTAAGCCGAATTTGGGGATTTTTGAAGAAAAAAACTTTGGGCCGATTTTTAAGGTCCGGGGCTTACAGAATTTTCCATACGGGTAAATTTATTTCTGGAGAGTTCTGTGTCAAAATTAAGCACCAAAATCAACTTCTGTCACCACAGCAAATGTTTTTTAATGTTTACTGAAAGTTTTAAGCCGAATTTGGGGATTTTTGAAGAATAAAATTTTTGGCCAATTTTTATGGTCCGGGGCTTACAGAATTTTTCATACGGGTAAATTTCTTTCTGGAGAGTTCTGAGTTAAAATTAAGCACCAAAATGAACTTCTGTCTCCGTAGCAAATCTTTTTTAAGGTTTACGGAAAGTTTTAAGCCGAATTTGGGGATTTTTGAAGAAAAAAATTTTTGGCCGATTTTTAAGGTCCGGGGCTTACAGAATTGTTCATACGGGTAAATATCTTTCTAGAGAGTTCTGAGTCAAAATTAAGCACCAAAATCAACTTCTGTCACCGTAGCAAATCTTTTTTAAGGTTTACTGAAAGTTTTAAGCCGAATTTGGGGATTTTTGAAGAAAAAAACTTTGGGCCGATTTTTAAGGTCCGGGGCTTACAGAATTTTTCATACGGGTAAATTTATTTCTGGAGAGTTCTGTGTCAAAATTAAGCACCAAAATCAACTTCTGTCACCGTAGCAAATCTTTTTTAAGGATTACTGAAAGTTTTAAGCCGAATTTGGGGATTTTTGAAGAAAAAAATTTTTGGCCGATTTTTAAGGTCCGGGGCTTACAGAATTTTTCATACGGGTAAATTTATTTCTGGAGAGTTCTGTGTCAAAATTAAGCACCAAAATCTACTTCTGTCACCGTAGCAAATCTTTTTTAAGGTTTACTGAAAGTTTTATGCTGAATTTGGGGATTATTGAAGAAAAAATTTTTTGGCCGATTTTAAATGTCCGGGGCTTACAGAATTTTTCATACGGGTAAATTTATTTCTGGAGAGTTCTGTGTCAAAATTAAGCACCAAAATCAACTTCTGTCACCACAGCAAATCTTTTTTAAGGTGTACTGAAAGTTTTAAGCCGAATTTGGGGATTTTTGAAGAAAAAAACTTTGGGCCGATTTTTAAGGTCCGGGGCTTACAGAATTTTCCATACGGGTAAATTTATTTCTGGAGAGTTCTGTGTCAAAATTAAGCACCAAAATCAACTTCTGTCACCACAGCAAATGTTTTTTAATGTTTATTGAAAGTTTTAAGCCGAATTTGGGGATTTTTGAAGAAAAACATTTTTTGCTGATTTTTAAGGTCCGGGGCTTACAGAATTTTCCATATGGATAAATTTATTTCTGGAGAGTTCTGTGTCAAAATTAAGCACCAAAATCAACTTCTGTCTCCGTAGCAAATCTTTTTTAAGGTTTACGGAAAGTTTTAAGCCGAATTTGGGGATTTTTGAAGAAAAAAATTTTGGGCCGATTTTTAAGGTCCGGGGCTTACAGAATTTTCCATACGGGTAAATTTATTTCTGGAGAGTTCTGTGTCAAAATTAAGCACCAAAATCAACTTCTGTCACCACAGCAAATGTTTTTTAATGTTTATTGAAAGTTTTAAGCCGAATTTGGGGATTTTTGAAGAAAAACATTTTTTGCTGATTTTTAAGGTCCGGGGCTTACAGAATTTTCCATATGGATAAATTTATTTCTGGAGAGTTCTGTGTCAAAATTAAGCACCAAAATCAACTTCTGTCTCCATAGCAAATCTTTTTTAAGGTTTACTGAAAGTTTTAAGCCGAATTTGGGGATTTTTGAAGAAAAAATTTTTTGGCCGATTTTTAAGGTCCGGGGCTTACAGAATTTTTCATACGGGTAAATTTATTTCTGGAGAGTTCTGTGTCAAAATTAAGCACCAAAATGAACTTCTGTCACCACAGCAAATCTTTTTTAAGGTGTACTGAAAGTTTTAAGCCGAATTTGGGGATTTTTGAAGAAAAAAACTTTGGGCCGATTTTTAAGGTCCGGGGCTTACAGAATTTTCCATACGGGTAAATTTATTTCTGGAGAGTTCTGTGTCAAAATTAAGCACCAAAATCAACTTCTGTCACCACAGCAAATGTTTTTTAATGTTTACTAAAAGTTTTAAGCCCAATTTGGGGATTTTTGAAGAATAAAATTTTTGGCCGATTTTTATGGTCCGGGGCTTACAGAATTTTTCATACGGGTAAATTTCTTTCTGGAGAGTTCTGAGTTAAAATTAAGCACCAAAATCAACTTCTGTCTCCTTAGCAAATCTTTTTTAAGGTTTACTGAAAGTTTTAAGCCGAATTTGGGGATTTTTGAAGAAAAAATTTTTTGGCCAATTTTTAAGGTCTGGGGTTTACAGTATTTTTCATACGGGTAAACATATTTCTGGAGAGTTCTGTGTCAAAATTAAGCACCAAAATGAACTTCTGTCACCACATCAAATCTTTTTTAAGGTTTACTGAAAGTTTTAAGCCGAATTTGGGGATTATTGAAGAAAAAATTTTTTGGCCGATTTTAAAGATCCGGGGCTTACAGAATTTTTCATACGGGTACATTTATTTCTGGAGAGTTCTGTGTCAAAATTAAGCACCAAAATCAACTTCTGTCACCACATCAAATCTTTTTTATTGTTTACTGAAAGTTTTAAGCCGAATTTGGGGATTATTGAAGAAAAAATTTTTTGGCCGATTTTAAAGATCCGGGGCTTACAGAATTTTTCATACGGGTACATTTATTTCTGGAGAGTTCTGTGTCAAAATTAAGCACCAAAATCAACTTCTGTCACCACAGCAAATCTTTTTTAAGGTTTACTGAAAGTTTTAAGCTGAATTTGGGGATTTTTGATGAAAAAAATTTTGGGCGGATTTTTAAGGTCCGGGGCTTACAGAATTTTCCATACGGGTAAATTTATTTCTGGAGAGTTCTGTGTCAAAATTAAGCACCAAAATCAACTTCTGTCACCACAGCAAATGTTTTTTAATGTTTATTGAAAGTTTTAAGCCGAATTTGGGGATTTTTGAAGAAAAACATTTTTTGCTGATTTTTAAGGTCCGGGGCTTACAGAATTTTCCATACGGATAAATTTATTTCTGGAGAGTTCTGAGTCAAAATTAAGCACCAAAATCAACTGCTGTCTCCGTAGCAAATCTTTTTTAAGGTTTACGGAAAGTTTTAAGCCGAATTTGGGGATTTTTGAAGAAAAAAATTTTTGGCCGATTTTTAAGGTCCGGGGCTTACAGAATTGTTCATATGGGTAAATATCTTTCTGGAGAGTTCTGAGTCAAAATTAAGCACCAAAATCAACTTCTGTCACCGTAGCAAATCTTTTTTAAGGTTTACTGAAAGTTTTAAGACGAATTTGGGGATTTTTGAAGAAAAAACATTTTTGGCCGATTTTTAAGGTCCGGGGCTTACAGAATTTTTCATACGGGTAAATTTCTTTCTGGAGAGTTCTGAGTTAAAATTAAGCACCAAAATCAACTTCTGTCTCCGTAGCAAATCTTTTTTAAGGTTTACTGAAAGTTTTAAGCCGAATTTGGGGATTTTTGAAGAAAAAAATTTTTGGCCAATTTTTAAGGTCCGGGGTTTACAGTATTTTTCATACGGGTAAATATATTTCTGGAGAGTTCTGTGTCAAAATTAAGCACCAAAATGAACTTCTGTCACCACAGCAAATCTTTTTTAAGGTTTACTGAAAGTTTTAAGCCGAATTTGGGGATTATTGAAGAAAAAATTTTTTGGCCGATTTTAAAGGTTCGGGGCTTACAGAATTTTTCATACGGTCAAATTTATTTCTGGAGAGTTCTGAGTCAAAATTATGCACCAAAATCAACTTCTGTCACCACAGCAAATCTTTTTTAAGGTTTACTGAAAGTTTTAAGCCGAATTTGGGGATTATTGAAGAAAAAAATTTTTGGCCGATTTTAAAGATCCGGGGCTTACAGAATTTTTCATATGGGTACATTTATTTCTGGAGAGTTCTGTGTCAAAATTAAGCACCAAAATCAACTTCTGTCACCACAACAAATCTTTTTTAAGGTTTACTGAAAGTTTTAAGCCGAATTTGGGGATTTTTGATGAAAAAAATTTTGGGCCGATTTTTAAGGTCCGGGGCTTACAGAATTTTCCATACGGGTAAATTTATTTCTGGAGAGTTCTGTGTCAAAATTAAGCACCAAAATGAACTTCTGTCACCACAGCAAATCTTTTTTAAGGTGTACTGAAAGTTTTAAGCCGAATTTGGGGATTTTTGAAGAAAAAAACTTTGGGCCGATTTTTAAGGTCCGGGGCTTACAGAATTTTCCATACGGGTAAATTTATTTCTGGAGAGTTCTGTGTCAAAATTAAGCACCAAAATCAACTTCTGTCACCACAGCAAATGTTTTTTAATGTTTACTGAAAGTTTTAAGCCGAATTTGGGGATTTTTGAAGAATAAAATTTTTGGCCAATTTTTATGGTCCGGGGCTTACAGAATTTTTCATACGGGTAAATTTCTTTCTGGAGAGTTCTGAGTTAAAATTAAGCACCAAAATGAACTTCTGTCTCCGTAGCAAATCTTTTTTAAGGTTTACGGAAAGTTTTAAGCCGAATTTGGGGATTTTTGAAGAAAAAAATTTTTGGCCGATTTTTAAGGTCCGGGGCTTACAGAATTGTTCATACGGGTAAATATCTTTCTAGAGAGTTCTGAGTCAAAATTAAGCACCAAAATCAACTTCTGTCACCGTAGCAAATCTTTTTTAAGGTTTACTGAAAGTTTTAAGCCGAATTTGGGGATTTTTGAAGAAAAAAACTTTGGGCCGATTTTTAAGGTCCGGGGCTTACAGAATTTTTCATACGGGTAAATTTATTTCTGGAGAGTTCTGTGTCAAAATTAAGCACCAAAATCAACTTCTGTCACCGTAGCAAATCTTTTTTAAGGATTACTGAAAGTTTTAAGCCGAATTTGGGGATTTTTGAAGAAAAAAATTTTTGGCCGATTTTTAAGGTCCGGGGCTTACAGAATTTTTCATACGGGTAAATTTATTTCTGGAGAGTTCTGTGTCAAAATTAAGCACCAAAATCTACTTCTGTCACCGTAGCAAATCTTTTTTAAGGTTTACTGAAAGTTTTATGCTGAATTTGGGGATTATTGAAGAAAAAATTTTTTGGCCGATTTTAAATGTCCGGGGCTTACAGAATTTTTCATACGGGTAAATTTATTTCTGGAGAGTTCTGTGTCAAAATTAAGCACCAAAATCAACTTCTGTCACCACAGCAAATCTTTTTTAAGGTGTACTGAAAGTTTTAAGCCGAATTTGGGGATTTTTGAAGAAAAAAACTTTGGGCCGATTTTTAAGGTCCGGGGCTTACAGAATTTTCCATACGGGTAAATTTATTTCTGGAGAGTTCTGTGTCAAAATTAAGCACCAAAATCAACTTCTGTCACCACAGCAAATGTTTTTTAATGTTTATTGAAAGTTTTAAGCCGAATTTGGGGATTTTTGAAGAAAAAAATTTTGGGCCGATTTTTAAGGTCCGGGGCTTACAGAATTTTCCATACGGGTAAATTTATTTCTGGAGAGTTCTGTGTCAAAATTAAGCACCAAAATCAACTTCTGTCACCACAGCAAATGTTTTTTAATGTTTATTGAAAGTTTTAAGCCGAATTTGGGGATTTTTGAAGAAAAACATTTTTTGCTGATTTTTAAGGTCCGGGGCTTACAGAATTTTCCATATGGATAAATTTATTTCTGGAGAGTTCTGTGTCAAAATTAAGCACCAAAATCAACTTCTGTCTCCATAGCAAATCTTTTTTAAGGTTTACTGAAAGTTTTAAGCCGAATTTGGGGATTTTTGAAGAAAAAATTTTTTGGCCGATTTTTAAGGTCCGGGGCTTACAGAATTTTTCATACGGGTAAATTTATTTCTGGAGAGTTCTGTGTCAAAATTAAGCACCAAAATGAACTTCTGTCACCACAGCAAATCTTTTTTAAGGTGTACTGAAAGTTTTAAGCCGAATTTGGGGATTTTTGAAGAAAAAAACTTTGGGCCGATTTTTAAGGTCCGGGGCTTACAGAATTTTCCATACGGGTAAATTTATTTCTGGAGAGTTCTGTGTCAAAATTAAGCACCAAAATCAACTTCTGTCACCACAGCAAATGTTTTTTAATGTTTACTGAAAGTTTTAAGCCGAATTTGGGGATTTTTGAAGAATAAAATTTTTGGCCGATTTTTATGGTCCGGGGCTTACAGAATTTTTCATACGGGTAAATTTCTTTCTGGAGAGTTCTGAGTTAAAATTAAGCACCAAAATCAACTTCTGTCTCCTTAGCAAATCTTTTTTAAGGTTTACTGAAAGTTTTAAGCCGAATTTGGGGATTTTTGAAGAAAAAATTTTTTGGCCAATTTTTAAGGTCTGGGGTTTACAGTATTTTTCATACGGGTAAACATATTTCTGGAGAGTTCTGTGTCAAAATTAAGCACCAAAATGAACTTCTGTCACCACATCAAATCTTTTTTAAGGTTTACTGAAAGTTTTAAGCCGAATTTGGGGATTATTGAAGAAAAAATTTTTTGGCCGATTTTAAAGATCCGGGGCTTACAGAATTTTTCATACGGGTACATTTATTTCTGGAGAGTTCTGAGTCAAAATTAAGCACCAAAATCAACTTCTGTCACCACAGCAAATGTTTTTTAATGTTTATTGAAAGTTTTAAGCCGAATTTGGGGATTTTTGAAGAAAAACATTTTTTGCCGATTTTTAAGGTCCAGGGCTTACAGAATTTTTCATACGGGTAAATTTCTTTCTGGAGAGTTCTGAGTTAAAATTAAGCACCAAAATCAACTTCTGTCTCCGTAGCAAATCTTTTTTAAGGTTTACTGAAAGTTTTAAGCCGAATTTGGGGATTTTTGAAGAAAACATTTTTTGGCCAATTTTTAAGGTCTGGGGTTTACAGTATTTTTCATACGGGTAAACATATTTCTGGAGAGTTCTGTGTCAAAATTAAGCACCAAAATGAACTTCTGTCACCACATCAAATCTTTTTTAAGGTTTACTGAAAGTTTTAAGCCGAATTTGGGGATTATTGAAGAAAACATTTTTTGGCCGATTTTAAAGGTCCGGGGCTTACAGAATTTTTCATACGGGTACATTTATTTCTGGAGAGTTCTGTGTCAAAATTAAGCACCAAAATCAACTTCTGTCACCACATCAAATCTTTTTTAAGGTTTACTGAAAGTTTTAAGCCGAATTTGGGGATTATTGAAGAAAAATTTTTTTGGCCGATTTTAAAGATCCGGGGCTTACAGAATTTTTCATACGGGTACATTTATTTCTGGAGAGTTCTGTGTCAAAATTAAGCACCAAAATCAACTTCTGTCACCACAGCAAATGTTTTTTAATGTTTATTGAAAGTTTTAAGCCGAATTTGGGGATTTTTGAAGAAAAACATTTTTTGCTGATTTTTAAGGTCCAGGGCTTACAGAATTTTCCATACGGATAAATATCTTTCTGGAGAGTTCTGAGTCAAAATTAAGCACCAAAATCAACTTCTGTCACCGTATCAAATCTTTTTTAAGGTTTACTGAAAGTTTTAAGCCGAATTTGGGGATTTTTGAAGAAAATAACTTTGGGCCGATTTTTAAGGTCCGGGGCTTACAGAATTTTCCATACGGGTAAATTTATTTCTGGAGAGTTCTGTGTCAAAATTAAGCACCAAAATCAACTTCTGTCACCACAGCAAATGTTTTTTAATGTTTACTGAAAGTTTTAAGCCGAATTTGGGGATTTTTGAAGAATAAAATTTTTGGCCGATTTTTATGGTCCGGGGCTTACAGAATTTTTCATACGGGTAAATTTCTTTCTGGAGAGTTCTGAGTTAAAATTAAGCACCAAAATCAACTTCTGTCTCCGTAGCAAATCTTTTTTAAGGTTTACTGAAAGTTTTAAGCCGAATTTGGGGATTTTTGAAGAAAAAATTTTTTGGCCAATTTTTAAGGTCCGGGGTTTACAGTATTTTTCAAACGGGTAAACATATTTCTGGAGAGTTCTGTGTCAAAATTAAGCACCAAAATGAACTTCTGTCACCACATCAAATCTTTTTTAAGGTTTACTGAAAGTTTTAAGCCGAATTTGGGGATTATTGAAGAAAAAATTTTTTGGCCGATTTTAAAGATCCGGGGTTTACAGAATTTTTCATACGGGTACATTTATTTCTGGAGAGTTCTGTGTCAAAATTAAGCACCAAAATCAACTTCTGTCACCACATCAAATCTTTTTTATTGTTTACTGAAAGTTTTAAGCCGAATTTGGGGATTATTGAAGAAAAAATTTTTTGGCCGATTTTAAAGATCCGGGGCTTACAGAATTTTTCATACGGGTACATTTATTTCTGGAGAGTTCTGTGTCAAAATTAAGCACCAAAATCAACTTCTGTCACCACAGCAAATGTTTTTTAAGGTTTACTGAAAGTTTTAAGCTGAATTTGGGGATTTTTGATGAAAAAAATTTTGGGCCGATTTTTAAGGTCCGGGGCTTACAGAATTTTCCATACGGGTAAATTTATTTCTGGAGAGTTCTGTGTCAAAATTAAGCACCAAAATCAACTTCTGTCACCACAGCAAATGTTTTTTAATGTTTATTGAAAGTTTTAAGCCGAATTTGGGGATTTTTGAAGAAAAACATTTTTTGCTGATTTTTAAGGTCCGGGGCTTACAGAATTTTCCATACGGATAAATTTATTTCTGGAGAGTTCTGAGTCAAAATTAAGCACCAAAATCAACTGCTGTCTCCATAGCAAATCTTTTTTAAGGTTTACGGAAAGTTTTAAGCCGAATTTGGGGATTTTTGAAGAAAAAAATTTTTGGCCGATTTTTAAGGTCCGGGGCTTACAGAATTGTTCATACGGGTAAATATCTTTCTAGAGAGTTCTGAGTCAAAATTAAGCACCAAAATCAACTTCTGTCACCGTAGCAAATCTTTTTTAAGGTTTACTGAAAGTTTTAAGCCGAATTTGGGGATTTTTGAAGAAAAAAACTTTGGGCCGATTTTTAAGGTCCGGGGCTTACAGAATTTTTTATACGGGTAAATTTATTTCTGGAGAGTTCTGTGTCAAAATTAAGCACCAAAATCAACTTCTGTCACCGTAGCAAATCTTTTTTAAGGATTACTGAAAGTTTTAAGCCGAATTTGGGGATTTTTGAAGAAAAAAATTTTTGGCCGATTTTTAATGTCCGGGGCTTACAGAATTTTTCATACGGGTAAATTTATTTCTGGAGAGTTCTGTGTCAAAATTAAGCACCAAAATCAACTTCTGTCACCGTAGCAAATCTTTTTTAAGGTTTACTGAAAGTTTTATGCTGAATTTGGGGATTATTGAAGAAAAAATTTTTTGGCCGATTTTAAATGTCCGGGGCTTACAGAATTTTTCATACGGGTAAATTTATTTCTGGAGAGTTCTGTGTCAAAATTAAGCACCAAAATCAACTTCTGTCACCACAGCAAATCTTTTTTAAGGTGTACTGAAAGTTTTAAGCCGAATTTGGGGATTTTTGAAGAAAAAAACTTTGGGCCGATTTTTAAGGTCCGGGGCTTACAGAATTTTCCATACGGGTAAATTTATTTCTGGAGAGTTCTGTGTCAAAATTAAGCACCAAAATCAACTTCTGTCACCACAGCAAATGTTTTTTAATGTTTATTGAAAGTTTTAAGCCGAATTTGGGGATTTTTGAAGAAAAAAATTTTTGGCCGATTTTTAAGGTCCGGGGCTTACAGAATTGTTCATATGGGTAAATATCTTTCTGGAGAGTTCTGAGTCAAAATTAAGCACCAAAATCAACTTCTGTCACCGTAGCAAATCTTTTTTAAGGTTTACTGAAAGTTTTAAGACGAATTTGGGGATTTTTGAAGAAAAAAATTTTTGGCCGATTTTTAAGGTCCGGGGCTTACAGAATTTTTCATACGGGTAAATTTCTTTCTGGAGAGTTCTGAGTTAAAATTAAGCACCAAAATCAACTTCTGTCTCCGTAGCAAATCTTTTTTAAGGTTTACTGAAAGTTTTAAGCCGAATTTGGGGATTTTTGAAGAAAAAAATTTTTGGCCAATTTTTAAGGTCCGGGGTTTACAGTATTTTTCATACGGGTAAATATATTTCTGGAGAGTTCTGTGTCAAAATTAAGCACCAAAATGAACTTCTGTCACCACAGCAAATCTTTTTTAAGGTTTACTGAAAGTTTTAAGCCGAATTTGGGGATTATTGAAGAAAAAATTTTTTGGCCGATTTTAAAGGTTCGGGGCTTACAGAATTTTTCATACGGTCAAATTTATTTCTGGAGAGTTCTGAGTCAAAATTATGCACCAAAATCAACTTCTGTCACCACAGCAAATCTTTTTTAAGGTTTACTGAAAGTTTTAAGCCGAATTTGGGGATTATTGAAGAAAAAAATTTTTGGCCGATTTTAAAGATCCGGGGCTTACAGAATTTTCCATACGGGTAAATTTATTTCTGGAGAGTTCTGTGTCAAAATTAAGCACCAAAATGAACTTCTGTCACCACAGCAAATCTTTTTTAAGGTGTACTGAAAGTTTTAAGCCAAATTTGGGGATTTTTGAAGAAAAAAACTTTGGGCCGATTTTTAAGGTCCGGGGCTTACAGAATTTTCCATACGGGTAAATTTATTTCTGGAGAGTTCTGTGTCAAAATTAAGCACCAAAATCAACTTCTGTCACCACAGCAAATGTTTTTTAATGTTTACTGAAAGTTTTAAGCCGAATTTGGGGATTTTTGAAGAATAAAATTTTTGGCCAATTTTTATGGTCCGGGGCTTACAGAATTTTTCATACGGGTAAATTTCTTTCTGGAGAGTTCTGAGTTAAAATTAAGCACCAAAATGAACTTCTGTCTCCGTAGCAAATCTTTTTTAAGGTTTACGGAAAGTTTTAAGCCGAATTTGGGGATTTTTGAAGAAAAAAATTTTTGACCGATTTTTAAGGTCCGGGGCTTACAGAATTGTTCATACGGGTAAATATCTTTCTAGAGAGTTCTGAGTCAAAATTAAGCACCAAAATCAACTTCTGTCACCGTAGCAAATCTTTTTTAAGGTTTACTGAAAGTTTTAAGCCGAATTTGGGGATTTTTGAAGAAAAAAACTTTGGGCCGATTTTTAAGGTCCGGGGCTTACAGAATTTTTCATACGGGTAAATTTATTTCTGGAGAGTTCTGTGTCAAAATTAAGCACCAAAATCAACTTCTGTCACCGTAGCAAATCTTTTTTAAGGATTACTGAAAGTTTTAAGCCGAATTTGGGGATTTTTGAAGAAAAAAATTTTTGGCCGATTTTTAATGTCCGGGGCTTACAGAATTTTTCATACGGGTAAATTTATTTCTGGAGAGTTCTGTGTCAAAATTAAGCACCAAAATCAACTTCTGTCACCGTAGCAAATCTTTTTTAAGGTTTACTGAAAGTTTTATGCTGAATTTGGGGATTATTGAAGAAAAAATTTTTTGGCCGATTTTAAATGTCCGGGGCTTACAGAATTTTTCATACGGGTAAATTTATTTCTGGAGAGTTCTGTGTCAAAATTAAGCACCAAAATCAACTTCTGTCACCACAGCAAATCTTTTTTAAGGTGTACTGAAAGTTTTAAGCCGAATTTGGGGATTTTTGAAGAAAAAAACTTTGGGCCGATTTTTAAGGTCCGGGGCTTACAGAATTTTCCATACGGGTAAATTTATTTCTGGAGAGTTCTGTGTCAAAATTAAGCACCAAAATCAACTTCTGTCACCACAGCAAATGTTTTTTAATGTTTATTGAAAGTTTTAAGCCGAATTTGGGGATTTTTGAAGAAAAACATTTTTTGCTGATTTTTAAGGTCCGGGGCTTACAGAATTTTCCATATGGATAAATTTATTTCTGGAGAGTTCTGTGTCAAAATTAAGCACCAAAATCAACTTCTGTCTCCGTAGCAAATCTTTTTTAAGGTTTACGGAAAGTTTTAAGCCGAATTTGGGGATTTTTGAAGAAAAAAATTTTGGGCCGATTTTTAAGGTCCGGGGCTTACAGAATTTTCCATACGGGTAAATTTATTTCTGGAGAGTTCTGTGTCAAAATTAAGCACCAAAATCAACTTCTGTCACCACAGCAAATGTTTTTTAATGTTTATTGAAAGTTTTAAGCCGAATTTGGGGATTTTTGAAGAAAAACATTTTTTGCTGATTTTTAAGGTCCGGGGCTTACAGAATTTTCCATATGGATAAATTTATTTCTGGAGAGTTCTGTGTCAAAATTAAGCACCAAAATCAACTTCTGTCTCCGTAGCAAATCTTTTTTAAGGTTTACTGAAAGTTTTAAGCCGAATTTGGGGATTTTTGAAGAAAAAATTTTTTGGCCGATTTTTAAGGTCCGGGGCTTACAGAATTTTTCATATGGGTAAATTTATTTCTGGAGAGTTCTGTGTCAAAATTAAGCACCAAAATGAACTTCTGTCACCACAGCAAATCTTTTTTAAGGTGTACTGAAAGTTTTAAGCCGAATTTGGGGATTTTTGAAGAAAAAAACTTTGGGCCGATTTTTAAGGTCCGGGGCTTACAGAATTTTCCATACGGGTAAATTTATTTCTGGAGAGTTCTGTGTCAAAATTAAGCACCAAAATCAACTTCTGTCACCACAGCAAATGTTTTTTAATGTTTACTGAAAGTTTTAAGCCGAATTTGGGGATTTTTGAAGAATAAAATTTTTGGCCGATTTTTATGGTCCGGGGCTTACAGAATTTTTCATACGGGTAAATTTCTTTCTGGAGAGTTCTGAGTTAAAATTAAGCACCAAAATCAACTTCTGTCTCCGTAGCAAATCTTTTTTAAGGTTTACTGAAAGTTTTAAGCCGAATTTGGGGATTTTTGAAGAAAAAATTTTTTGGCCAATTTTTAAGGTCTGGGGTTTACAGTATTTTTCATACGGGTAAACATATTTCTGGAGAGTTCTGTGTCAAAATTAAGCACCAAAATGAACTTCTGTCACCACATCAAATCTTTTTTAAGGTTTACTGAAAGTTTTAAGCCGAATTTGGGGATTATTGAAGAAAAAATTTTTTGGCCGATTTTAAAGATCCGGGGCTTACAGAATTTTTCATACGGGTACATTTATTTCTGGAGAGTTCTGAGTCAAAATTAAGCACCAAAATCAACTTCTGTCACCACAGCAAATGTTTTTTAATGTTTATTGAAAGTTTTAAGCCGAATTTGGGGATTTTTGAAGAAAAACATTTTTTGCTGATTTTTAAGGTCCAGGGCTTACAGAATTTTCCATACGGATAAATTTATTTCTGGAGAGTTCAGTGTCAAAATTAAGCACCAAAATCAACTTCTGTCACCACAGCAAATGTTTTTTAATGTTTATTGAAAGTTTTAAGCCGAATTTGGGGATTTTTGAAGAAAAACATTTTTTGCTGATTTTTAAGGTCCAGGGCTTACAGAATTTTCCATACGGATAAATTTATTTCTGGAGAGTTCAGTGTCAAAATTAAGCACCAAAATCAACTTCTGTCTCCGTAGCAAATCTTTTTTAAGGTTTACTGAAAGTTTTAAGCCGAATTTGGGGATTTTTGAAGAAAAAAATTTTTGGCCGATTTTTAAGGTCCGGGGCTTACAGAATTGTTCATACGGGTAAATATCTTTCTGGAGAGTTCTGAGTCAAAATTAAGCACCAAAATCAACTTCTGTCACCGTATCAAATCTTTTTTAAGGTTTACTGAAAGTTTTAAGCCGAATTTGGGGATTATTGAAGAAAAATTTTTTTGGCCGATTTTAAAGATCCGGGGCTTACAGAATTTTTCATACGGGTACATTTATTTCTGGAGAGTTCTGTGTCAAAATTAAGCACCAAAATCAACTTCTGTCACCACATCAAATCTTTTTTATTGTTTACTGAAAGTTTTAAGCCGAATTTGGGGATTATTGAAGAAAATAATTTTTGGCCGATTTTAAAGGTTCGGGGCTTACAGAATTTTTCATACGGTCAAATTTATTTCTGGAGAGTTCTGAGTCAAAATTATGCACCAAAATCAACTTCTGTCACCGTTGCAAATCTTTTTTAAGGTTTACTGAAAGTTTTAAGCCGAATTTGGGGATTTTTGAAGAAAAATATTTTTGGCCGATTTTTATTGTCCGGGGCTTACAGAATTTTTCATACGGGTAATTATATTTCTGGAGAGTTCTGTGTCAAAATTAAGCACCAAAATCAACTTCTGTCACCACAGCAAATCTTTTTTAAGGTTTACTGAAAATTTTAAGCCGAATTTGGGGATTTTTGAAGAAAAAAATTTTAGGCCGATTTTAAAGGTCCGGGGCTTAGAGAATTTTTCATACGGTCAAATTTATTTCTGGAGAGTTCCGAGGCAAAATTAAGCACCAAAATCAACTTCAGTCACCGTAGCAAATCTTTTTTAAGGTTTACTGAAAGTTTTAAGCTGAATTTGGGGATTATTGAAGAAAAAATTTTTTGGCCGATTTTAAATGTCCGGGGTTTACAGAATTTTTCATACGGGTAAATTTATTTCTGGAGAGTTCTGTGTCAAAATTAAGCACCAAAATCAACTTCTGTCACCACAGCAAATGTTTTTTAATGTTTATTGAAAGTTTTAAGCCGAATTTGGGGATTTTTGAAGAAAAACATTTTTTGCTGATTTTTAAGGTCCGGGGCTTACAGAATTTTCCATATGGATAAATTTATTTCTGGAGAGTTCTGTGTCAAAATTAAGCACCAAAATCAACTTCTGTCTCCGTAGCAAATCTTTTTTAAGGTTTATGGAAAGTTTTAAGCCGAATTTGGGGATTTTTGAAGAAAAAAATTTTTGGCCGATTTTTAAGGTCCGGGGCTTACAGAATTGTTCATATGGGTAAATATCTTTCTGGAGAGTTCTGTGTCAAAATTAAGCACCAAAATCAACTTCTGTCACCACAGCAAATCTTTTTTAAGGTGTACTGAAAGTTTTAAGCCGAATTTGGGGATTTTTGAAGAAAAAAACTTTGGGCCAATTTTTAAGGTCCGGGGCTTACAGAATTTTCCATACGGGTTAATTTATTTCTGGAGAGTTCTGTGTCAAAATTAAGCACCAAAATCAACTTCTGTCACCACAGCAAATGTTTTTTAATGTTTACTGAAAGTTTTAAGCCGAATTTTTGGATTTTTGAAGAATAAAATTTTTGGCCGATTTTTAAGGTCCGGGGCTTACAGAACTTTTCATACGGGTAAATTTCTTTCTGGAGAGTTCTGAGTTAAAATTAAGCTCCAAAATCAACTTCTGTCTCCGTAGCAAATCTTTTTTAAGGTTTACTGAAAGTTTTAAGCCGAATTTGGGGATTTTTGAAGAAAAAAATTTTTGGCCGATTTTTAAGGTCCGGGGCTTACAGAATTGTTCATATGGGTAAATATCTTTCTGGAGAGTTCTGTGTCAAAATTAAGCACCAAAATCAACTTCTGTCACCACAGCAAATCTTTTTTAAGGTGTACTGAAAGTTTTAAGCCGAATTTGGGGATTTTTGAAGAAAAAAACTTTGGGCCAATTTTTAAGGTCCGGGGCTTACAGAATTTTCCATACGGGTTAATTTATTTCTGGAGAGTTCTGTGTCAAAATTAAGCACCAAAATCAACTTCTGTCACCACAGCAAATGTTTTTTAATGTTTACTGAAAGTTTTAAGCCGAATTTTTGGATTTTTGAAGAATAAAATTTTTGGCCGATTTTTAAGGTCCGGGGCTTACAGAACTTTTCATACGGGTAAATTTCTTTCTGGAGAGTTCTGAGTTAAAATTAAGCTCCAAAATCAACTTCTGTCTCCGTAGCAAATCTTTTTTAAGGTTTACTGAAAGTTTTAAGCCGAATTTGGGGATTTTTGAAGAAAAAAATTTTTGGCCAATTTTTAAGGTCTGGGGTTTACATTATTTTTCATACGGGTAAATATATTTCTGGAGAGTTCTGTGTCAAAATTAAGCACCAAAATGAACTTCTGTCACCACAGCAAATCTTTTTTAAGGTGTACTGAAAGTTTTAAGCCGAATTTGGGGATTTTTGAAGAAAAAAACTTTGGGCCGATTTTTAAGGTCCGGGGCTTACAGAATTTTCCATACGGGTAAATTTATTTCTGGAGAGTTCTGTGTCAAAATTAAGCACCAAAATGAACTTCTGTCACCACAGCAAATCTTTTTTAAGGTTTACTGAAAGTTTTAAGCTGAATTTGGGGATTATTGAAGAAAAACATTTTTGGCCGATTTTAAATGTCCGGGGCTCACAGAATTTTTCATACAGGTAAATTTATTTCTGGAGAGTTCTGTGTCAAAATTAAGCACCAAAATCAACTTCTGTCACCACAGCAAATCTTTTTTAAGGTGTACTGAAAGTTTTAAGCCGAATTTGGGGATTTTTGAAGAAAAAAACTTTGGGCCGATTTTTAAGGTCCGGGGCTTACAGAATTTTCCATACGGGTAAATTTATTTCTGGAGAGTTCTGTGTCAAAATTAAGCACCAAAATCAACTTCTGTCACCACAGCAAATGTTTTTTAATGTTTACTGAAAGTTTTAAGCCGAATTTTTGGATTTTTGAAGAATAAAATTTTTGGCCGATTTTTATGGTCCGGGGCTTACAGAATTTTTCATACGGGTAAATTTCTTTCTGGAGAGTTCTGAGTTAAAATTAAGCACCAAAATCAACTTCTGTCTCCGTAGCAAATCTTTTTTAAGGTTTACTGAAAGTTTTAAGCCGAATTTGGGGATTTTTGAAGAAAAAAATTTTTGCCCAATTTTTAAGGTCCGGGGTTTACAGTATTTTTCATACGGGTAAACAAATTTCTGGAGAGTTCTGTGTCAAAATTAAGCACCAAAATGAACTTCTGTCACCACAGCAAATCTTTTTTAAGGTTTACTGAAAGTTTTAAGCCGAATTTGGGGATTATTGAAGAAAAAAATTTTTTGCCGATTTTAAAGATCCGGGGCTTACAGAATTTTTCATACGGGTAAATTTATTTCTGGAGAGTTCTGTGTCAAAATTAAGCACCAAAATCAACTTCTGTCACCACAGCAAATCTTTTTTAAGGTGTACTGAAAGTTTTAAGCCGAATTTGGGGATTTTTGAAGAAAAAAACTTTGGGCCGATTTTTAAGGTCCGGGGCTTACAGAATTTTCCATACGGGTAAATTTATTTCTGGAGAGTTCTGTGTCAAAATTAAGCACCAAAATCAACTTCTGTCACCACAGCAAATGTTTTTTAATGTTTATTGAAAGTTTTAAGCCGAATTTGGGGATTTTTGAAGAAAAACATTTTTTGCTGATTTTTAAGGTCCGGGGCTTACAGAATTTTCCATATGGATAAATTTATTTCTGGAGAGTTCTGTGTCAAAATTAAGCACCAAAATCAACTTCTGTCTCCGTAGCAAATCTTTTTTAAGGTTTACGGAAAGTTTTAAGCCGAATTTGGGGATTTTTGAAGAAAAAAATTTTGGGCCGATTTTTAAGGTCCGGGGCTTACAGAATTTTCCATACGGGTAAATTTATTTCTGGAGAGTTCTGTGTCAAAATTAAGCACCAAAATCAACTTCTGTCACCACAGCAAATGTTTTTTAATGTTTATTGAAAGTTTTAAGCCGAATTTGGGGATTTTTGAAGAAAAACATTTTTTGCTGATTTTTAAGGTCCGGGGCTTACAGAATTTTCCATATGGATAAATTTATTTCTGGAGAGTTCTGTGTCAAAATTAAGCACCAAAATCAACTTCTGTCTCCGTAGCAAATCTTTTTTAAGGTTTACTGAAAGTTTTAAGCCGAATTTGGGGATTTTTGAAGAAAAAATTTTTTGGCCGATTTTTAAGGTCCGGGGCTTACAGAATTTTTCATATGGGTAAATTTATTTCTGGAGAGTTCTGTGTCAAAATTAAGCACCAAAATGAACTTCTGTCACCACAGCAAATCTTTTTTAAGGTGTACTGAAAGTTTTAAGCCGAATTTGGGGATTTTTGAAGAAAAAAACTTTGGGCCGATTTTTAAGGTCCGGGGCTTACAGAATTTTCCATACGGGTAAATTTATTTCTGGAGAGTTCTGTGTCAAAATTAAGCACCAAAATCAACTTCTGTCACCACAGCAAATGTTTTTTAATGTTTACTGAAAGTTTTAAGCCGAATTTGGGGATTTTTGAAGAATAAAATTTTTGGCCGATTTTTATGGTCCGGGGCTTACAGAATTTTTCATACGGGTAAATTTCTTTCTGGAGAGTTCTGAGTTAAAATTAAGCACCAAAATCAACTTCTGTCTCCGTAGCAAATCTTTTTTAAGGTTTACTGAAAGTTTTAAGCCGAATTTGGGGATTTTTGAAGAAAAAATTTTTTGGCCAATTTTTAAGGTCTGGGGTTTACAGTATTTTTCATACGGGTAAACATATTTCTGGAGAGTTCTGTGTCAAAATTAAGCACCAAAATGAACTTCTGTCACCACATCAAATCTTTTTTAAGGTTTACTGAAAGTTTTAAGCCGAATTTGGGGATTATTGAAGAAAAAATTTTTTGGCCGATTTTAAAGATCCGGGGCTTACAGAATTTTTCATACGGGTACATTTATTTCTGGAGAGTTCTGAGTCAAAATTAAGCACCAAAATCAACTTCTGTCACCACAGCAAATGTTTTTTAATGTTTATTGAAAGTTTTAAGCCGAATTTGGGGATTTTTGAAGAAAAACATTTTTTGCTGATTTTTAAGGTCCAGGGCTTACAGAATTTTCCATACGGATAAATTTATTTCTGGAGAGTTCAGTGTCAAAATTAAGCACCAAAATCAACTTCTGTCACCACAGCAAATGTTTTTTAATGTTTATTGAAAGTTTTAAGCCGAATTTGGGGATTTTTGAAGAAAAACATTTTTTGCTGATTTTTAAGGTCCAGGGCTTACAGAATTTTCCATACGGATAAATTTATTTCTGGAGAGTTCAGTGTCAAAATTAAGCACCAAAATCAACTTCTGTCTCCGTAGCAAATCTTTTTTAAGGTTTACTGAAAGTTTTAAGCCGAATTTGGGGATTTTTGAAGAAAAAAATTTTTGGCCGATTTTTAAGGTCCGGGGCTTACAGAATTGTTCATACGGGTAAATATCTTTCTGGAGAGTTCTGAGTCAAAATTAAGCACCAAAATCAACTTCTGTCACCGTATCAAATCTTTTTTAAGGTTTACTGAAAGTTTTAAGCCGAATTTGGGGATTATTGAAGAAAAATTTTTTTGGCCGATTTTAAAGATCCGGGGCTTACAGAATTTTTCATACGGGTACATTTATTTCTGGAGAGTTCTGTGTCAAAATTAAGCACCAAAATCAACTTCTGTCACCACATCAAATCTTTTTTATTGTTTACTGAAAGTTTTAAGCCGAATTTGGGGATTATTGAAGAAAATAATTTTTGGCCGATTTTAAAGGTTCGGGGCTTACAGAATTTTTCATACGGTCAAATTTATTTCTGGAGAGTTCTGAGTCAAAATTATGCACCAAAATCAACTTCTGTCACCGTTGCAAATCTTTTTTAAGGTTTACTGAAAGTTTTAAGCCGAATTTGGGGATTTTTGAAGAAAAATATTTTTGGCCGATTTTTATTGTCCGGGGCTTACAGAATTTTTCATACGGGTAATTATATTTCTGGAGAGTTCTGTGTCAAAATTAAGCACCAAAATCAACTTCTGTCACCACAGCAAATCTTTTTTAAGGTTTACTGAAAATTTTAAGCCGAATTTGGGGATTTTTGAAGAAAAAAATTTTAGGCCGATTTTAAAGGTCCGGGACTTAGAGAATTTTTCATACGGTCAAATTTATTTCTGGAGAGTTCCGAGGCAAAATTAAGCACCAAAATCAACTTCAGTCACCGTAGCAAATCTTTTTTAAGGTTTACTGAAAGTTTTAAGCTGAATTTGGGGATTATTGAAGAAAAAATTTTTTGGCCGATTTTAAATGTCCGGGGTTTACAGAATTTTTCATACGGGTAAATTTATTTCTGGAGAGTTCTGTGTCAAAATTAAGCACCAAAATCAACTTCTGTCACCACAGCAAATGTTTTTTAATGTTTATTGAAAGTTTTAAGCCGAATTTGGGGATTTTTGAAGAAAAACATTTTTTGCTGATTTTTAAGGTCCGGGGCTTACAGAATTTTCCATATGGATAAATTTATTTCTGGAGAGTTCTGTGTCAAAATTAAGCACCAAAATCAACTTCTGTCTCCGTAGCAAATCTTTTTTAAGGTTTATGGAAAGTTTTAAGCCGAATTTGGGGATTTTTGAAGAAAAAAATTTTTGGCCGATTTTTAAGGTCCGGGGCTTACAGAATTGTTCATATGGGTAAATATCTTTCTGGAGAGTTCTGTGTCAAAATTAAGCACCAAAATCAACTTCTGTCACCACAGCAAATCTTTTTTAAGGTGTACTGAAAGTTTTAAGCCGAATTTGGGGATTTTTGAAGAAAAAAACTTTGGGCCAATTTTTAAGGTCCGGGGCTTACAGAATTTTCCATACGGGTTAATTTATTTCTGGAGAGTTCTGTGTCAAAATTAAGCACCAAAATCAACTTCTGTCACCACAGCAAATGTTTTTTAATGTTTACTGAAAGTTTTAAGCCGAATTTTTGGATTTTTGAAGAATAAAATTTTTGGCCGATTTTTAAGGTCCGGTGCTTACAGAACTTTTCATACGGGTAAATTTCTTTCTGGAGAGTTCTGAGTTAAAATTAAGCTCCAAAATCAACTTCTGTCTCCGTAGCAAATCTTTTTTAAGGTTTACTGAAAGTTTTAAGCCGAATTTGGGGATTTTTGAAGAAAAAAATTTTTGGCCGATTTTTAAGGTCCGGGGCTTACAGAATTGTTCATATGGGTAAATATCTTTCTGGAGAGTTCTGTGTCAAAATTAAGCACCAAAATCAACTTCTGTCACCACAGCAAATCTTTTTTAAGGTGTACTGAAAGTTTTAAGCCGAATTTGGGGATTTTTGAAGAAAAAAACTTTGGGCCAATTTTTAAGGTCCGGGGCTTACAGAATTTTCCATACGGGTTAATTTATTTCTGGAGAGTTCTGTGTCAAAATTAAGCACCAAAATCAACTTCTGTCACCACAGCAAATGTTTTTTAATGTTTACTGAAAGTTTTAAGCCGAATTTTTGGATTTTTGAAGAATAAAATTTTTGGCCGATTTTTAAGGTCCGGGGCTTACAGAACTTTTCATACGGGTAAATTTCTTTCTGGAGAGTTCTGAGTTAAAATTAAGCTCCAAAATCAACTTCTGTCTCCGTAGCAAATCTTTTTTAAGGTTTACTGAAAGTTTTAAGCCGAATTTGGGGATTTTTGAAGAAAAAAATTTTTGGCCAATTTTTAAGGTCTGGGGTTTACATTATTTTTCATACGGGTAAATATATTTCTGGAGAGTTCTGTGTCAAAATTAAGCACCAAAATGAACTTCTGTCACCACAGCAAATCTTTTTTAAGGTGTACTGAAAGTTTTAAGCCGAATTTGGGGATTTTTGAAGAAAAAAACTTTGGGCCGATTTTTAAGGTCCGGGGCTTACAGAATTTTCCATACGGGTAAATTTATTTCTGGAGAGTTCTGTGTCAAAATTAAGCACCAAAATGAACTTCTGTCACCACAGCAAATCTTTTTTAAGGTTTACTGAAAGTTTTAAGCTGAATTTGGGGATTATTGAAGAAAAACATTTTTGGCCGATTTTAAATGTCCGGGGCTCACAGAATTTTTCATACAGGTAAATTTATTTCTGGAGAGTTCTGTGTCAAAATTAAGCACCAAAATCAACTTCTGTCACCACAGCAAATCTTTTTTAAGGTGTACTGAAAGTTTTAAGCCGAATTTGGGGATTTTTGAAGAAAAAAACTTTGGGCCGATTTTTAAGGTCCGGGGCTTACAGAATTTTCCATACGGGTAAATTTATTTCTGGAGAGTTCTGTGTCAAAATTAAGCACCAAAATCAACTTCTGTCACCACAGCAAATGTTTTTTAATGTTTACTGAAAGTTTTAAGCCGAATTTTTGGATTTTTGAAGAATAAAATTTTTGGCCGATTTTTATGGTCCGGGGCTTACAGAATTTTTCATACGGGTAAATTTCTTTCTGGAGAGTTCTGAGTTAAAATTAAGCACCAAAATCAACTTCTGTCTCCGTAGCAAATCTTTTTTAAGGTTTACTGAAAGTTTTAAGCCGAATTTGGGGATTTTTGAAGAAAAAAATTTTTGCCCAATTTTTAAGGTCCGGGGTTTACAGTATTTTTCATACGGGTAAACAAATTTCTGGAGAGTTCTGTGTCAAAATTAAGCACCAAAATGAACTTCTGTCACCACAGCAAATCTTTTTTAAGGTTTACTGAAAGTTTTAAGCCGAATTTGGGGATTATTGAAGAAAAAAATTTTTGGCCGATTTTAAAGATCCGGGGCTTACAGAATTTTTCATATGGGTACATTTATTTCTGGAGAGTTCTGTGTCAAAATTAAGCACCAAAATCAACTTCTGTCACCACAACAAATCTTTTTTAAGGTTTACTGAAAGTTTTAAGCCGAATTTGGGGATTTTTGATGAAAAAAATTTTGGGCCGATTTTTAAGGTCCGGGGCTTACAGAATTTTCCATACGGGTAAATTTATTTCTGGAGAGTTCTGTGTCAAAATTAAGCACCAAAATGAACTTCTGTCACCACAGCAAATCTTTTTTAAGGTGTACTGAAAGTTTTAAGCTGAATTTGGGGATTTTTGAAGAAAAAAACTTTGGGACGATTTTTAAGGTCCGGGGCTTACAGAATTTTCCATACGGGTAAATTTATTTCTGGAGAGTTCTGTGTCAAAATTAAGCACCAAAATCAACTTCTGTCACCACAGCAAATGTTTTTTAATGTTTACTGAAAGTTTTAAGCCGAATTTGGGGATTTTTGAAGAATAAAATTTTTGGTCAATTTTTATGGTCCGGGGCTTACAGAATTTTTCATACGGGTAAATTTCTTTCTGGAGAGTTCTGAGTTAAAATTAAGCACCAAAATGAACTTCTGTCTCCGTAGCAAATCTTTTTTAAGGTTTACGGAAAGTTTTAAGCCGAATTTGGGGATTTTTGAAGAAAAAAATTTTTGGCCGATTTTTAAGGTCCGGGGCTTACAGAATTTTTCATACGGGTAAATTTATTTCTGGAGAGTTCTGTGTCAAAATTAAGCACCAAAATCAACTTCTGTCACCGTAGCAAATATTTTTTAAGGTTGACTGAAAGTTTTAAGCCGAATTTGGGGTTTTTTGAAGAAAAAAATTTTTGGACAATTTTTAAGGTCTGGGGTTTACAGAATTTTTCATATGGGTAAGTATATTTCTGGAGAGTTCTGTGTCAAAATTAAGCACCAAAATCAACTTCAGTCACCGCAGCAAATCTTTTTTAAGGTTTACTGAAAGTTTTAAGCTGAATTTGGGGATTTTTGAAGAAAAAAATTTTTGGCCGATTTTTAATGTCCGGGGCTTACAGAATTTTTCATACGGGTAATTATATTTCTGGAGAGTTCTGTGTCAAAATTAAGCACCAAAATCAACTTCTGTCACCACAGCAAATATTTTTTTAAAGGTTTACTGAAAATTTTAAGGCAATTTTGGGGATTTTTGAAGAAAAATATTTTAGGCCGATTTTAAAGGTCCGGGGCTTACAGAATTTTTCATACGGGTAAATTTATTTCTGGAGAGTTCTGAGTCAAAATTAAGCACCAAAATCAATTACTGTCACCACAGCAAATCTTTTTTAAGGTTTACGGAAAGTTTTAAGCCGAATTTGGGGATTTTTGAAGAAAAAAATTTTTGGCCGATTTTTAAGGTCCGGGGCTTACAGAATTGTTCATACGGGTAAATATCTTTCTAGAGAGTTCTGAGTCAAAATTAAGCACCAAAATCAACTTCTGTCACCGTAGCAAATCTTTTTTAAGGTTTACTGAAAGTTTTAAGCCGAATTTGGGGATTTTTGAAGAAAAAAATTTTTGGCCGATTTTTAAGGTCCGGGGCTTACAGAATTTTTCATACGGGTAAATTTATTTCTGGAGAGTTCTGTGTCAAAATTAAGCACCAAAATCAACTTCTGTCACCGTAGCAAATCTTTTTTAAGGATTACTGAAAGTTTTAAGCCGAATTTGGGGATTTTTGAAGAAAAATATTTTAGGCCGATTTTAAAGGTCCGGGGCTTACAGAATTTTTCATACGGGTAAATTTATTTCTGGAGAGTTCTGAGTCAAAATTAAGCACCAAAATCAACTACTGTCACCACAGCAAATCTTTTTTAAGGTTTACTGAAAGTTTTAAGCCGAATTTGGGGATTTTTGAAGAAAAAAATTTTTGGCCGATTTTTAAGGTCCGGGGCTTACAGAATTTTTCATACGGTCAAATTTATTTCTGGAGAGTTCCGAGGCAAAATTAAGCACCAAAATCAACTTCAGTCACCGTAGCAAATCTTTTTTAAGGTTTACTGAAAGTTTTAAGCTGAATTTGGGGATTATTGAAGAAAAAATTTTTTGGCCGATTTTAAAGATCCGGGGCTTACAGAATTTTTCATACGGGTACATTTATTTCTGGAGAGTTCTGTGTCAAAATTAAGCACCAAAATCAACTTCTGTCACCACAGCAAATCTTTTTTAAGGTTTATTGAAAGTTTTAAGCTGAATTTGGGGATTCTTGATGAAAAAAATTTTGGGCCGATTTTTAAGGTCCGGGGCTTACAGAATTTTCCATACGGGTAAATTTATTTCTGGAGAGTTCTGTGTCAAAATTAAGCACCAAAATCAACTTCTGTCACCACAGCAAATGTTTTTTAATGTTTATTGAAAGTTTTAAGCCGAATTTGGGGATTTTTGAAGAAAAACATTTTTTGCTGATTTTTAAGGTCTGGGGCTTACAGAATTGTTCATATGGGTAAATATCTTTCTGGAGAGTTCTGAGTCAAAATTAAGCACCAAAATCAACTTCTGTCACCGTAGCAAATCTTTTTTAAGGTTTACTGAAAGTTTTAAGACGAATTTGGGGATTTTTGAAGAAAAAAATTTTTGCCGATTTTTAAGGTCCGGGGCTTACAGAATTTTTCATACGGGTAAATTTCTTTCTGGAGAGTTCTGAGTTAAAATTAAGCACCAAAATCAACTTCTGTCACCGTTGCAAATCTTTTTTAAGGTTTACTGAAAGTTTTAAGCCGAATTTGGGGATTATTGAAGAAAAAAATTTTTGGCCGATTTTAAAGGTTCGGGGCTTACAGAATTTTTCATACGGTCAAATTTATTTCTGGAGAGTTCTGAGTCAAAATTATGCACCAAAATCAACTTCTGTCACCGTTGCAAATCTTTTTTAAGGTTTACTGAAAGTTTTAAGCCGAATTTGGGGATTTTTGAAGAAAAATATTTTTGGCCGATTTTTAATGTCCGGGGCTTACAGAATTTTTCATACGGGTAATTATATTTCTGGAGAGTTCTGTGTCAAAATTAAGCACCAAAATCAACTTCTGTCACCACAGCAAATCTTTTTTAAGGTTTACTGAAAATTTTAAGCCGAATTTGGGGATTTTTGAAGAAAAAAATTTTAGGCCGATTTTAAAGGTCCGGGGCTTAGAGAATTTTTCATACGGTCAAATTTATTTCTGGAGAGTTCCGAGGCAAAATTAAGCACCAAAATCAACTTCAGTCACCGTAGCAAATCTTTTTTAAGGTTTACTGAAAGTTTTAAGCTGAATTTGGGGATTATTGAAGAAATAATTTTTTGGCCGATTTTAAATGTCCGGGGTTTACAGAATTTTTCATACGGGTAAATTTATTTCTGGAGAGTTCTGTGTCAAAATTAAGCACCAAAATCAACTTCTGTCACCACAGCAAATGTTTTTTAATGTTTATTGAAAGTTTTAAGCCGAATTTGGGGATTTTTGAAGAAAAACATTTTTTGCTGATTTTTAAGGTCCGGGGCTTACAGAATTTTCCATATGGATAAATTTATTTCTGGAGAGTTCTGTGTCAAAATTAAGCACCAAAATCAACTTCTGTCTCCGTAGCAAATCTTTTTTAAGGTGTACTGAAAGTTTTAAGCCGAATTTGGGGATTTTTGAAGAAAAAAACTTTGGGCCGATTTTTAAGGTCCGGGGCTTACAGAATTTTCCATACGGGTTAATTTATTTCTGGAGAGTTCTGTGTCAAAATTAAGCACCAAAATCAACTTCTGTCACCACAGCAAATGTTTTTTAATGTTTACTGAAAGTTTTAAGCCGAATTTTTGGATTTTTGAAGAATAAAATTTTTGGCCGATTTTTAAGGTCCGGGGCTTACAGAACTTTTCATACGGGTAAATTTCTTTCTGGAGAGTTCTGAGTTAAAATTAAGCTCCAAAATCAACTTCTGTCTCCGTAGCAAATCTTTTTTAAGGTTTACTGAAAGTTTTAAGCCGAATTTGGGGATATTTGAAGAAAAAAATTTTTGGCCAATTTTTAAGGTCTGGGGTTTACAGTATTTTTCATACGGGTAAATATATTTCTGGAGAGTTCTGTGTCAAAATTAAGCACCAAAATGAACTTCTGTCACCACAGCAAATCTTTTTTAAGGTGTACTGAAAGTTTTAAGCCGAATTTGGGGATTTTTGAAGAAAAAAACTTTGGGCCGATTTTTAAGGTCCGGGGCTTACAGAATTTTCCATACGGGTAAATTTATTTCTGGAGAGTTCTGTGTCAAAATTAAGCACCAAAATGAACTTCTGTCACCACAGCAAATCTTTTTTAAGGTTTACTGAAAGTTTTAAGCTGAATTTGGGGATTATTGAAGAAAAACATTTTTGGCCGATTTTAAATGTCCGGGGCTTACAGAATTTTTCATACGGGTAAATTTATTTCTGGAGAGTTCTGTGTCAAAATTAAGCACCAAAATCAACTTCTGTCACCACAGCAAATCTTTTTTAAGGTGTACTGAAAGTTTTAAGCCGAATTTGGGGATTTTTGAAGAAAAAAACTTTGGGCCGATTTTTAAGGTCCGGGGCTTACAGAATTTTCCATACGGGTAAATTTATTTCTGGAGAGTTCTGTGCCAAAATTAAGCACCAAAATCAACTTCTGTCACCACAGCAAATGTTTTTTAATGTTTACTGAAAGTTTTAAGCCGAATTTTTGGATTTTTGAAGAATAAAATTTTTGGCCGATTTTTAAGGTCCGGGGCTTACAGAATTTTTCATACGGGTAAATTTCTTTCTGGAGAGTTCTGAGTTAAAATTTAGCTCCAAAATCAACTTCTGTCTCCGTAGCAAATCTTTTTTAAGGTTTACTGAAAGTTTTAAGCCGAATTTGGGGATTTTTGAAGAAAAAAATTTTTGGCCAATTTTTAAGGTCTGGGGTTTACAGTATTTTTCATACGGGTAAATATATTTCTGGAGAGTTCTGTGTCAAAATTAAGCACCAAAATGAACTTCTGTCACCACAGCAAATCTTTTTTAAGGTGTACTGAAAGTTTTAAGCCGAATTTGGGGATTTTTGAAGAAAAAAATTTTTGGCCGATTTTTATGGTCCGGGGCTTACAGAATTTTTCATACGGGTAAATTTCTTTCTGGAGAGTTCTGAGTTAAAATTAAGCACCAAAATCAACTTCTGTCTCCGTAGCAAATCTTTTTTAAGGTTTACTGAAAGTTTTAAGCCGAATTTGGGGATTTTTGAAGAAAAAAAATTTTGGCCAATTTTTAAGGTCCGGGGTTTACAGTATTTTTCATACGGGTAAACAAATTTCTGGAGAGTTCTGTGTCAAAATTAAGCACCAAAATGAACTTCTGTCACCACAGCAAATCTTTTTTAAGGTTTACTGAAAGTTTTAAGCCGAATTTGGGGATTATTGAAGAAAAAAATTTTTGGCCGATTTTAAAGATCCGGGGCTTACAGAATTTTTCATATGGGTACATTTATTTCTGGAGAGTTCTGTGTCAAAATTAAGCACCAAAATCAACTTCTGTCACCACAACAAATCTTTTTTAAGGTTTACTGAAAGTTTTAAGCCGAATTTGGGGATTTTTGATGAAAAAAATTTTGGGCCGATTTTTAAGGTCCGGGGCTTACAGAATTTTCCATATGGGTAAATTTATTTCTGGAGAGTTCTGTGTCAAAATTAAGCACCAAAATGAACTTCTGTCACCACAGCAAATCTTTTTTAAGGTGTACTGAAAGTTTTAAGCCGAATTTGGGGATTTTTGAAGAAAAAAACTTTGGGCCGATTTTTAAGGTCCGGGGCTTACAGAATTTTCCATACGGGTAAATTTATTTCTGGAGAGTTCTGTGTCAAAATTAAGCACCAAAATCAACTTCTGTCAACACAGCAAATGTTTTTTAATGTTTACTGAAAGTTTTAAGCCGAATTTGGGGATTTTTGAAGAATAAAATTTTTGGCCAATTTTTATGGTCCGGGGCTTACAGAATTTTTCATACAGGTAAATTTCTTTCTGGAGAGTTCTGAGTTAAAATTAAGCACCAAAATGAACTTCTGTCTCCGTAGCAAATCTTTTTTAAGGTTTACGGAAAGTTTTAAGCCGAATTTGGGGATTTTTGAAGAAAAAAATTTTTGGCCGATTTTTAAGGTCCGGGGCTTACAGAATTGTTCATACGGGTAAATATCTTTCTAGAGAGTTCTGAGTCAAAATTAAGCACCAAAATCAACTTCTGTCACCGTAGCAAATCTTTTTTAAGGTTTACTGAAAGTTTTAAGCCGAATTTGGGGATTTTTGAAGAAAAAAATTTTTGGCCGATTTTTAAGGTCCGGGGCTTACAGAATTTTTCATACGGGTAAATTTATTTCTGGAGAGTTCTGTGTCAAAATTAAGCACCAAAATCAACTGCTGTCACCGTAGCAAATCTTTTTTAAGGATTACTGAAAGTTTTAAGCCGAATTTGGGGATTTTTGAAGAAAAAATATTTTGGCCGATTTTTAAGGTCCGGGGCTTACAGAATTTTTCATATGGGTAAATTTATTTCTGGAGAGTTCTGTGTCAAAATTAAGCACCAAAATCAACTTCTGTCACCGTAGCAAATATTTTTTAAGGTTGACTGAAAGTTTTAAGCCGAATTTGGGGTTTTTTGAAGAAAAAAATTTTTGGACAATTTTTAAGGTCCGGGGTTAACAGAATTTTTCATATGGGTAAATATATTTCTGGAGAGTTCTGTGTCAAAATTAAGCACCAAAATCAACTTCAGTCACCGCAGCAAATCTTTTTTAAGGTTTACTGAAAGTTTTAAGCTGAATTTGGGGATTTTTGAAGAAAAAAATTTTTGGCCGATTTTTAATGTCCGGGGCTTACAGAATTTTTCATACGGGTAATTATATTTCTGGAGAGTTCTGTGTCAAAATTAAGCACCAAAATCAACTTCTGTCACCACAGCAAATATTTTTTTAAAGGTTTACTGAAAATTTGAAGGCAATTTTGGGGATTTTTGAAGAAAAATATTTTAGGCCGATTTTAAAGGTCCGGGGCTTACAGAATTTTTCATACGGGTAAATTTATTTCTGGAGAGTTCTGAGTCAAAATTAAGCACCAAAATCAACTACTGTCACCACAGCAAATCTTTTTTAAGGTTTACGGAAAGTTTTAAGCCGAATTTGGGGATTTTTGAAGAAAAAAATTTTTGGCCGATTTTTAAGGTCCGGGGCTTACAGAATTGTTCATACGGGTAAATATCTTTCTAGAGAGTTCTGAGTCAAAATTAAGCACCAAAATCAACTTCTGTCACCGTAGCAAATCTTTTTTAAGGTTTACTGAAAGTTTTAAGCCGAATTTGGGGATTTTTGAAGAAAAAAATTTTTGGCCGATTTTTAAGGTCCGGGGCTTACAGAATTTTTCATACGGGTAAATTTATTTCTGGAGAGTTCTGTGTCAAAATTAAGCACCAAAATCAACTTCTGTCACCGTAGCAAATCTTTTTTAAGGATTACTGAAAGTTTTAAGCCGAATTTGGGGATTTTTGAAGAAAAAAATTTTTGGCCGATTTTTAAGGTCCGGGGCTTACAGAATTTTTCATATGGGTAAATTTATTTCTGGAGAGTTCTGTGTCAAAATTAAGCACCAAAATCAACTTCTGTCACCGTAGCAAATCTTTTTTAAGGTTGACTGAAAGTTTTAAGCCGAATTTGGGGTTTTTTGAAGAAAAAAATTTTTGGACAATTTTTAAGGTCCGGGGTTAAAAGAATTTTTCATATGGGTAAATATATTTCTGGAGAGTTCTGTGTCAAAATTAAGCACCAAAATCAACTTCAGTCACCGCAGCAAATCTTTTTTAAGGTTTACTGAAAGTTTTAAGCTGAATTTGGGGATTTTTGAAGAAAAAAATTTTTGGCCGATTTTTAATGTCCGGGGCTTACAGAATTTTTCATACGGGTAATTATATTTCTGGAGAGTTCTGTGTCAAAATTAAGCACCAAAATCAACTTCTGTCACCACAGCAAATATTTTTTTAAAGGTTTACTGAAAATTTTAAGGCAATTTTGGGGATTTTTGAAGAAAAATATTTTAGGCCGATTTTAAAGGTCCGGGGCTTACAGAATTTTTCATACGGGTAAATTTATTTCTGGAGAGTTCTGAGTCAAAATTAAGCACCAAAATCAACTACTGTCACCACAGCAAATCTTTTTTAAGGTTTACTGAAAGTTTTAAGCCGAATTTGGGGATTTTTGAAGAAAAAAATTTTTGGCCGATTTTTAAGGTCCGGGGCTTACAGAATTTTTCATACGGTCAAATTTATTTCTGGAGAGTTCCGAGGCAAAATTAAGCACCAAAATCAACTTCAGTCACCGTAGCAAATCTTTTTTAAGGTTTACTGAAAAGTTTTAAGCCGAATTTGGGGATTTTTGAAGAAAAAAATTTTGGGCGATTTTTAAGGTCCGGGGCTTACAGAATTTTCCATACGGGTAAATTTATTTCTGGAGAGTTCTGTGTCAAAATTAAGCACCAAAATCAACTCTGCCACCACAGCAAATGTTTTTTAATGTTTATTGAAAGTTTTAAGCCGAATTTGGGGATTTTTGAAGAAAAACATTTTTTGCTGATTTTTAAGGTCCGGGGCTTACAGAATTTTCCATACGGATAAATTTATTTCTGGAGAGTTCTGTGTCAAAATTAAGCACCAAAATCAACTTCTGTCTCCGTAGCAAATCTTTTTTAAGGTTTACGGAAAGTTTTAAGCCGAATTTGGGGATTTTTGAAGAAAAAAATTTTTGGCCGATTTTTAAGGTCCGGGGCTTACAGAATTGTTCATATGGGTAAATATCTTTCTGGAGAGTTCTGAGTCAAAATTAAGCACCAAAATCAACTTCTGTCACCGTAGCAAATCTTTTTTATGGTTTACTGAAAGTTTTAAGCCGAATTTGGGGATTTTTGAAGAAAAAAATTTTTGGCCGATTTTTAAGGTCCGGGGCTTACAGAATTTTTCATATGGGTAAATTTATTTCTGGAGAGTTCTGTGTCAAAATTAAGCACCAAAATCAACTTCTGTCACCACAGCAAATCTTTTTTAAGGTTTACTGAAAGTTTTAAGCCGAATTTGGGGATTTTTGATGAAAAAAATTTTGGGCCGATTTTTAAGGTCCGGGGCTTACAGAATTTTCCATACGGGTAAATTTATTTCTGGAGAGTTCTGTGTCAAAATTAAGCACCAAAATGAACTTCTGTCACCACAGCAAATCTTTTTTAAGGTGTACTGAAAGTTTTAAGCCGAATTTGGGGATTATTGAAGAAAAAAACTTTGGGCCGATTTTTAAGGTCCGGGGCTTACAGAATTTTCCATACGGGTAAATTTATTTCTGGAGAGTTCTGTGTCAAAATTAAGCACCAAAATCAACTTCTGTCACCACAGCAAATGTTTTTTAATGTTTACTGAAAGTTTTAAGCCGAATTTGGGGATTTTTGAAGAATAAAATTTTTGGCCGATTTTTATGGTCCGGGGCTTACAGAATTTTTCATACGGGTAAATTTCTTTCTGGAGAATTCTGAGTTAAAATTAAGCACCAAAATCAACTTCTGTCTCCGTAGCAAATCTTTTTTAAGGTTTACTGAAAGTTTTAAGCCGAATTTGGGGATTTTTGAAGAAAAAAATTTTTGGCCAATTTTTAAGGTCCGGGGTTTACAGGTATTTTTCATACGGGTAAACATATTTCTGGAGAGTTCTGTCTCAAAATTAAGCACCAAAATGAACTTCTGTCACCACAGCAAATCTTTTTTAAGGTTTACTGAAAGTTTTAAGCCGAATTTGGGGATTATTGAAGAAAAAATTTTTTGGCCGATTTTAAAGATCCGGGGCTTACAGAATTTTTCATACGGGTACATTTATTTCTGGAGAGTTCTGTGTCAAAATTAAGCACCAAAATCAACTTCTGTCACCACAGCAAATCTTTTTTAAGGTTTACTGAAAGTTTTAAGCCGAATTTGGGGATTTTTGATGAAAAAAATTTTGGGCCGATTTTTAAGGTCCGGGGCTTACAGAATTTTCCATACGGGTAAATTTATTTCTGGAGAGTTCTGTGTCAAAATTAAGCACCAAAATCAACTTCTGTCACCACAGCAAATGTTTTTTAATGTTTACTGAAAGTTTTAAGCCGAATTTGGGGATTTTTGAAGAATAAAATTTTTGGCCGATTTTTATGGTCCGGGGCTTACAGAATTTTTCATACGGGTAAATTTCTTTCTGGAGAGTTCTGAGTTAAAATTAAGCACCAAAATCAACTTCTGTCTCCGTAGCAAATCTTTTTTAAGGTTTACTGAAAGTTTTAAGCCGAATTTGGGGATTTTTGAAGAAAAAAATTTTTGGCCAATTTTTAAGGTCCGGGGTTTACAGTATTTTTCATACGGGTAATTATATTTCTGGAGAGTTCTGTGTCAAAATTAAGCACCAAAATGAACTTCTGTCACCACAGCAAATCTTTTTTAAGGTTTACTGAAAGTTTTAAGCCGAATTTGGGGATTATTGAAGAAAAAAATTTTTGGCCGATTTTAAAGATCCGGGGCTTACAGAATTATTCATACGGGTACATTTATTTCAGGAGAGTTCTGTGTCAAAATTAAGCACCAAAATCAACTTCTGTCACCACAGCAAATCATTTTTAAGGTTTACTGAAAGTTTTAAGCCGAATTTGGGGATTTTTGATGAAAAAAATTTTGGGCCGATTTTTAAGGTCCGGGGCTTACAGAATTTTACATACGGGTAAATTTATTTCTGGAGAGTTCTGTGTCAAAATTAAGCACCAAAATGAACTTCTGTCACCACAGCAAATCTTTTTTAAGGTGTACTGAAAGTTTTAAGCCGAATTTGGGGATTTTTGAAGAAAAAAACTTTGGGCCGATTTTTAAGGTCCGGGGCTTACAGAATTTTCCATACGGGTAAATTTATTTCTGGAGAGTTCTGTGTCAAAATTAAGCACCAAAATCAACTTCTGTCACCACAGCAAATGTTTTTTAATGTTTACTGAAAGTTTTAAGCCGAATTTGGGGATTTTTGAAGAATAAAATTTTTGGACGATTTTTATGGTCCGGGGCTTACAGAATTTTTCATACGGGTAAATTTCTTTCTGGAGAGTTCTGAGTTAAAATTAAGCACCAAAATCAACTTCTGTCTCCGTAGCAAATCTTTTTTAAGGTTTACGGAAAGTTTTAAGCCGAATTTGGGGATTTTTGAAGAAAAAAATTTTTGGCCGATTTTTAAGGTCCGGGGCTTACAGAATTGTTCATACGGGTAAATATCTTTCTAGAGAGTTCTGAGTCAAAATTAAGCACCAAAATCAACTTCTGTCACCGTAGCAAATCTTTTTTAAGGTTTACTGAAAGTTTTAAGCCGAATTTGGGGATTTTTGAAGAAAAAAATTTTTGGCCGATTTTTAAGGTCCGGGGCTTACAGAATTTTTCATACGGGTAAATTTATTTCTGGAGAGTTCTGTGTCAAAATTAAGCACCAAAATCAACTGCTGTCACCGTAGCAAATCTTTTTTAAGGATTACTGAAAGTTTTAAGCCGAATTTGGGGATTTTTGAAGAAAAAAATTTTTGGCCGATTTTTAAGGTCCGGGGCTTACAGAATTTTTCATATGGGTAAATTTATTTCTGGAGAGTTCTGTGTCAAAATTAAGCACCAAAATCAACTTCTGTCACCGTAGCAAATCTTTTTTAAGGTTGACTGAAAGTTTTAAGCCGAATTTGGGGTTTTTTGAAGAAAAAAATTTTTGGACAATTTTTAAGGTCCGGGGTTAACAGAATTTTTCATATGGGTAAATATATTTCTGGAGAGTTCTGTGTCAAAATTAAGCACCAAAATCAACTTCAGTCACCGCAGCAAATCTTTTTTAAGGTTTACTGAAAGTTTTAAGCTGAATTTGGGGATTTTTGAAGAAAAAAATTTTTGGCCGATTTTTAATGTCCGGGGCTTACAGAATTTTTCATACGGGTAATTATATTTCTGGAGAGTTCTGTGTCAAAATTAAGCACCAAAATCAACTTCTGTCACCGTAGCATACCATTTGGGAGAGGAGTGTCCTAGGAGGAGGTGGTGAGCTGCTGAGACAGGGAGAGGGCTTCCCCAGGCAGGCTGATTCCTCCTGGGGAAGATATCGCTGCTGATCCTGCTGTTTGTGGTGCTGAGGATTTGCTGTGGTGCTGCTGCCTTTCAGCACCATGACTAAGAGAGGCAGACCCCGGGCTGGAGGATCAAGCAGGGGTTCTGTCGCTCCTGTCCCGCCTGACCCGCCTGACCCGCCTAACCTGCCTGCCGGAGGACTGCAGCGCGAGGCCGTGGATCCACCCGCCGGTTCGCGGAGGCCGCAAGTGTGCGCGGCTGGAGCTCCGGACCCCCCTGTCCCTTTGGCGCGCCTGCCCGGGAGACGGAGTGCGGGGAGTCTGACGGAGCAGCCGAAGCAGCCGAAGCAGCCGGAGCTGATGGAGCGGACGGCGGCGGCAAGCGGAGGACTCCCTGTACCAGCGGCGGACGTGCCGGGGAGTCGGAAGGCGGCAGCTGTGCTGGTGGACCCGGCGGTGGGCGGAGGAGGTGTCCTGGACCCCCCTGGACTTTCAGTTCAGAGAGCGGGGGGTCCAGTGGAGTTCAGCAGAGTGCCAGTCTCCAAACCGCTGGCGGCGGGACCCCCGAGTGACGCAACTCGGGGGGTAATGGCGGCCCCCGCTAGCGGTGCAGCGGAGGTGGTTATAGTGGCTGCAGACTCTGCCTCCAAACTGTCAGTAGAGGGACCCCCGAGTGAGGCAACTCGGGGGGGTATGGAGACCCTCACTGGCAGTGAAGAGGAGGATATGGAGGTGATGGCTGATTTGGTGACCCCTAGCCCAGCAGCGCTCCCCAAACTGTCAGTGAAGGGACCCCTGAGTGAGGCAACTCAGGGGGATATGGTGGCCCCCACTGGCAGTGAAGCGGGGAGTGCTGCAGAAGGGGAGAAGACAGAAGACGGGGAGCTAGAGTCTGATACTGAGGAGGATGATTTGTTTGCAGCTTTAAGCATGGACCAGCTGCAAAAAGAGATTAAAAAACTGAGCAGCAAGCTGTCAGATAAGAGAAAGAGGAGGAATCTGGCAGCTCCCTTGGAGAGACAATTCCTTAAGGGGGAAATTGCTGAACTAGCAGTTTCCCTGGACAATGCCAAAGAGCGGCTGGAGTACTTGAAAAAAATTAAAAAGAAACTGATAAAGTCCGAATCTACCTCAATGAGTGATATGGAAGGTTTAAAAGTGGAGAAGGTGGAGGCTGCATCAGCTATGGCGGTGAAAGTGGCAGAGCTGCAGGAGGATCCAGGCCCAGAGGTAAGCGATGATGCAAAGGGGACTGGGGGGATCGGGGGTCCCCATAATGCTTCGGTTCCCCTGGTTCCCGCTAGCGGAGCTATTTTACCTGCAAGGGCAGTCAGTGGCAATAGTATGATGGAAGTGTGTTCCGAAGCAACTGACTCAGAGTTAGTCCAGGTGGCAGTATTGGTGGAGGCTGGCATGGAGGGTAGACCAAAAGAACTGGTTCCTGAGGAAGTGCCAGGTGTGTTAAGTCTGGTCGGTGGTGTTGTCCCTGTGGATGTGTCAGCGCAAGGGATGCCAGTCCTGGACAAGTCATCCCTTTCAAATGCGCAAAGGGACATTGTGGAGACTGTTTATGGAGACAGGTTGCTAGTCCCAGAGAGGGCAAGGGTGGCAGCTGCAGTGATTGAAAAAGACTTGGCTCAGAGGAGGGAGAGACAGGCTAAGTCTGTCCCAGGTACCCTGTCTTATGCAAATGTGGTATCTGGGAGGAAAACAACTAATGTACCACCAGCTGCACCCTTGCCTGGGAGTACTGGAAAAAGACGTAATCTAATCCAATTTAAGTGGATTGCTCCTGGAGAAGCTCCAGGAAGAGAGGTGTTTTTAAAAATGGTGTTTAGTTTGGGGTTCTGTCCTGCAGATCTGTACGCCTGCATCCACCCAGTGCGGACCCTGGAGTATGATGTGAGTTTTCTGACGTACCAGGGTCTGCAAACTTTCTGGGGGAGGCTGCAGGCGTGTAGAGACAAGGACCCCTTTAACAAATATGTAATGAATTTAGTCACGAAGCATGACAGGGTAAAAGCCACTATTCTTGTCAGGAATGAGTCACTGCCCCCGGAGGACATAATATTTTGGCTAAAACGGTTTTGTAATGTAGAGTCGGGGGCAGTGAAGGCCGGTTATGTTTTAGGGGTGTGGGGTGGAGCATGGGAGGTGGGTATTAGGTTGAGGATGTCTGAGAAGGGGTTTGTTCATGTACCCTCGGCTGCCTATATAGGTAGGGACAGAGTGCAGTGTTTTTATCCGGGGCAGCCGAGGACATGTTTTAAGTGTGGTGATCACCGTCACGTTAGTTCCGAGTGCACTGTGGTGAAGTGTTCTTTGTGTGGGGGTGTGGGTCACTGGTCTAGAGATTGTCACACTGTCAGGTGCAATTTGTGTGGGGTGGAGGGGCACCCTTATAGCAGATGTCCGAAAGCCAGTCACAATGTGGTGTTAGAACAGGTGGTGGGTAGTAGTGTGGTGGTGAGTGAGGTGGTGAATGAGGTAGAAGAAGAGGGTATAGAGCAGGATGAGGTGGTAAATGTTGAAAGTAGGGAGGAGGTAATGGAGGAGACATTTCAGGAGGTTAGGCGGGGAGGGAATGGGATAAAAGAGAAAGATACAGAAACACAAGTGGTGTTATCCAATAAATTTGATGTTTTCTCCTCTGATGAGGAGGAAATCATAAGGAAAGATGGAGAGTGTTATCTGGTGTCAAAAAAAAACAAAAGAAAAACAAAGAGGTCTTTTAAAGAAAGTGAGAGGCACCGGGACGGGAAAAAAAGAAGGGAGTCAATCCCGGAGGTGGGGGAAGAGGCGGTAAATAAGGAAACTCTGGCCCCGATGGAAAGAAGGGTGGTGGAAAGGAGAAAGGAGGAGGTGGTGGCAATGGAGGAGACAGTGGTGGTTCAGCAGGAGGTAGCCGAAGAGACTGATGTGGAGTCATCCCAGAGCTCGGGGGTCGGGCCAAGTGGCACTGGTGGTGGGGTACACTGCCAGGTCATAAAGTTTGTGGCCAAGGCCCCTGACCCTGGGATCCCTGAGGAGGGTGGTGTACCCTCTGGGGGTGGAAGGGAGGGGGGTGGGGATGCCACAGGCGGTGGTGTGGCTGGCCCGCAGGGGGCTGGTGTGCAGTGTTAAGACTTGTTTTTTGGTGATGGTATGTAAAAGTAAGCAAGGTCTTGTAATATTCCATAACCTAGAAACATGGATCCTCATCCTATACGATGTGCCACGATTAATGTGGCTTCCGTGTTGTCCGAATGTGCTCGTATGATGGCCTTTGATTTTTTCAATACGATTGATGTTGATGTTTTATTTTTGCAAGAGACTAGGATTAGTAAATTGGATATCCTCCACAAGGCGAAGCAGGAGTGGAGGAGGGGTCCTTCTTACTGGTCTCTTGCGGCCGAGCCATACGGTGGGGTGGCAGTCCTTTTTTCTGATATGGTAACTGTGCACAAGGTTATTGAATTGCAAGCAGGTAGATGTATGATTTTGGATGTCAACATAAAGGGACAAGATGTGAGATTAATTAATGTGTATGGGCCACAGACACCAGGTGATAGGAAAAGTCTCTTTATGGAGATAAAACCTTTTCTTTTTACAGCCCAGCAGGTCGTCTTTGGTGGTGATTTTAATACCGTTGTTAGGCCAAAAGACAGGGGAGGCTCAAGGAGACCCCTGGGCTATGATTCCAATTTTTTAGTTAGCATGGTTAGACAGGCTGGTTTGGTGGATGTGCATATTCGTCACTCCCCAGACCTCACGGGTTTCACCTACTTTAGTGGTAGTCGTAGGTCTAGGATAGATAGGTTTTTTGTTAAGGAGACTTCCAAGACTTCATCCCTTGGGGTGAGGTTGGTGGAATTTTCCGATCACGGTTTGCTCTCAGTAACTTTGAATGCTTCAGAAACCCCTCAGAAGGGGCGGGGTCTGTGGCGTTTGAACTCTGAACTCCTGGAAGAAGAGAGAGTTAGGCAGTCCTTCAGGGTCTTCTTTCAATCTCAGGAGACACTTCTGGAGGCTGGTTGGAGTAGGTCTGAGTGGTGGGAGGTGATTAAAAAGAGAACCTGCAAATTTTTCCGTGGCCTTATAGCTAGGAAAAACTTGATAAAGCAAAATATCTACCGTAATCTGAGAAGGAAATTGGATTTCCTGATCTCTGAGGAGGGAGATGATGGGGAAATCTCCCGAGTGAAGGCTCAGATGAAAGAGTTCCAATATAACCGATTGGCATCCTTGGTTTTGGAAAGGGATTATGGTATGTACCACTCGCCTGATCCCTACCAGAGCTGTAGGAGGTCAGTCGACGCCAAACATGTCAGAGGACTGGTGGACGGACAGGGTGTTCTTCGTACTGACAAGGAAGGCATTCTGGATGTTATTGTGTCCTACTATTCTGATCTTCTGTCTGAGCAGCCACTCATCAGGGAGAGGATGGAGGAATTTCTGAGGGGAACCCCTGGTCTGAGTTCTCAGGGTGCCTCTCTTGACTCCTTGGCAAGTGATATAACCGCAGAGGAAGTTAGGAAGGCGATAATGGGTTTAAATCCCAAGAAATCACCAGGACCAGATGGTTTAACATCTGAATTTTATAAGACCTTTGCTGACCTCCTGATTCCCCGCCTTGTGGAAGTTTTTAATGAGAGCCTGGATGAGGGAGTCCTCCCTCCTTCCATGAGGTTATCTGCGCTTATTTTGCTGTCCAAAGGGAAGGACTCGTCTCGTATTGAGAACTGGCGCCCCATAGCCCTTCTCAATACAGACAGGAAGATTTTGGCAAAGGTACTGTTTAACAGGCTTTCAGTGTTTTCTGAGCTGTTGCTTTCTCCTTCTCAGCACTGTACGGTGAAGGGTCGTAGCACTTTTAGTGCTGTCCTTGGTGTCCGGGAGGCCATTGAGCGGTGCAGGGCTGAGAAGTGGGGAAAGTACTTACTGGCATTGGATCAGTCAAAAGCTTTTGACCGAGTGAATCATGAGTACCTTTGGGCTCTACTGAGATGGTATGGTCTTCCAGAGAGGGTGGTTAATTGGTTACAGACGATCTATCGTATGGCTGAAAGCTTTCCACTGGTAAACGGTTGGGTGGGCCCTACCTTTGGTGTAGGCTCGGGTGTTCGTCAGGGGTGTCCCCTGAGCCCCCTCCTGTATGTCTTTGCAATCGATCCCTTCGTTAGGAGGGTAGAGTGTGGGACTGTAGGGGGGGTGCAGCTGAGTCCGGAGTTTGCATTGAGGGTGGTGGCTTACGCAGATGATGTCACGGTGGTTCTGTCCTCGCAGGCAGAGGCCCGTGGCATAGAACACCTCATTTGCGAGTACTCTGAGGCTTCGTGCTCCAGAGTAAACCGAGAAAAGTGTGATGTTTTTTGGATGGGGGAGGAGGGGGAGCCTTTTCCTCTTCCGGACAGCTTCCCTCAGGTCAACGATCAGATTAAAATTCTTGGTATCAAATTTGATCATGGAGATTATGCCTCCCTAAATTGGGTTAACAAGCTGGAGGATGCTACCAAGAAGGTAGAGAGTTGGAAAAGATGGAAATTGTCTTTGAGGGAAAGGGTTGACTTGTGCAAAACTTACCTGATCCCGATTTTTTTGTATGTCAGTTACGTGTGCTTTTTGCCACAATCTTTGTGGTCCAGATTGAATTCCTTGTTCTTCCTCTTGTTGTGGAAGAACAGGATCAATATAGTGAAGAGGGGTATCACCTACAGACCGAGGAAAGATGGGGGTTTGAACATGGTAAACCCAGTGATCTTTTTTGTTACAGCTTTTTTAAAGCTTAACATTGGGAGCATGTTTTTAGACACTCCTCCTCGGTGGGTAGAGGGATTTAGACCATGGGTGTTTCCCTTCCTCAGATTCTGGATAGATGGAGGCCAAGTGAGAAGTTTCCGGATTCGTCATGGTTACCTCCCGATCTACGTCATCCAGAGCTTGAAGGTGATAAAGCGATATGACGTGGGAGTGGGTGAAGTCAAAAACTTCTCTAGGAGGGAGTTGGAGAGAAGAATTTTGCACACCCACTTTCATGTTCCGCTGTCACTGAGGGACTGTCCAGGTAATGTCGCTTCGGCTGGATTGGTTTTGTTAAATTCACAAAGGTTACCGCCCAAGTTCAAAGATATTGCCTGGCTCACTTTTCATGGGAGGCTTTATGTTGGAGGGAACCTCAGGTGGCGAAGTGCCAGTGAACGTGGCTGCCCACGGGAGGAATGTCCAGGGGTGGAGGAGACGATGGACCACTTCCTGCTTGAGTGTCCTTTTAATGTAAAGGTTTATGAGGAGGTTTCAAAGGCCATTGGTATCCCGTGCCTTTCGGGTCTTAGTTACCCTGAGTGGGCTTATGGGGTAGTCAGAAGATACGGTGACTTTAATTTGACCACAATTTTTTTAGTTAGTTTAGCTGTTAGGTATCACACGTGGAATGCACGGTGCCAGGTATCTATTCGAAGGAAGGTCCTCCCCTGTGATGTGGTGGTAGGTATGATTATGCAAGAGGTGAAAAAGATGATGGATCTGGATAAGGGGAGACTGGATGCTGTCAGATGGTCACAGTGGTGGGGCCGTTTGAAACCCCCTTGAGTGGGTGGTTGAAAGTCTCTTCTTGTTCAGCTGGGTTTCTTTTCTGTCCTTTCACTCCCTGTAGATTTTTTATTCTATTTTTTGGTTTTTGTTGAAAAGGTTTTACATACATCTACCTGAGGTGGTGTGTATTGCTGATGGGTAGGATTAGATAAGATAGATAGTAGTTAAAGTTTTTTGTATTGTTTTATGGTTTGCTGTGTATATATACATATATAATATATAAAAAAAAAAAAAATATATATATATAAATAGATAGTGGTTAAGGTAGTTGTTGTTCTAAAATCCTTGCTTACTTTTTCTCATAGGAGATAAGTTGTTTATTATTAGGATTGGTAAAGTTTTCTTTTGGTTATAAGGCATAATATGGAGTAATATTGTGTATCCTTATGTTGATATTTGATTTTGTGTATATATATATTTTATCTATTTATTTATTTATTTTTTATATATGTAATTATTGTATATATATATATATATATATATCTTTGTTGCAAGTTAAAATAAAGAAGCATATTCTGTCACCACAGCAAATATTTTTTTAAAGGTTTACTGAAAATTTTAAGGCAATTTTGGGGATTTTTGAAGAAAAATATTTTTGGCCGATTTTAAAGGTCCGGGGCTTACAGAATTTTTCATACGGGTAAATTTATTTCTGGAGAGTTCTGAGTCAAAATTAAGCACCAAAATCAACTACTGTCACCACAGCAAATCTTTTTTAAGGTTTACTGAAAGTTTTAAGCCGAATTTGGGGATTTTTGAAGAAAAAAATTTTTGGCCGATTTTTAAGGTCCGGGGCTTACAGAATTTTTCATACGGTCAAATTTATTTCTGGAGAGTTCCGAGGCAAAATTAAGCACCAAAATCAACTTCAGTCACCGTAGCAAATCTTTTTTAAGGTTTACTGAAAGTTTTAAGCTGAATTTGGGGATTATTGAAGAAAAAAATTTTTGGCCGATTTTTAAATGTCCGGGGCTTACAGAATTTTTCATACGGGTAAATTTATTTCTGGAGAGTTCTGTGTCAAAATTAAGCACCAAAATCAACTTCTGTCACTACAGCAAATCTTTTTTAAGGTTTACTGAAAAGTTTTAAGCCGAATTTGGGGATTTTTGAAGAAAAAAATTTTGGGCGATTTTTAAGGTCCGGGGCTTACAGAATTTTCCATACGGGTAAATTTATTTCTGGAGAGTTCTGTGTCAAAATTAAGCACCAAAATCAACTCTGCCACCACAGCAAATGTTTTTTAATGTTTATTGAAAGTTTTAAGCCGAATTTGGGGATTTTTGAAGAAAAACATTTTTTGCTGATTTTTAAGGTCCGGGGCTTACAGAATTTTCCATACGGATAAATTTATTTCTGGAGAGTTCTGTGTCAAAATTAAGCACCAAAATCAACTTCTGTCTCCGTAGCAAATCTTTTTTAAGGTTTACGGAAAGTTTTAAGCCGAATTTGGGGATTTTTGAAGAAAAAAATTTTTGGCCGATTTTTAAGGTCCGGGGCTTACAGAATTGTTCATATGGGTAAATTTATTTCTGGAGAGTTCTGAGTCAAAATTAAGCACCAAAATCAACTTCTGTCACCGTAGCAAATCTTTTTTATGGTTTACTGAAAGTTTTAAGCCGAATTTGGGGATTTTTGAAGAAAAAAATTTTTGGCCGATTTTTAAGGTCCGGGGCTTACAGAATTTTTCATATGGGTAAATTTATTTCTGGAGAGTTCTGTGTCAAAATTAAGCACCAAAATCAACTTCTGTCACCACAGCAAATCTTTTTTAAGGTTTACTGAAAGTTTTAAGCCGAATTTGGGGATTTTTGATGAAAAAAATTTTGGGCCGATTTTTAAGGTCCGGGGCTTACAGAATTTTCCATACGGGTAAATTTATTTCTGGAGAGTTCTGTGTCAAAATTAAGCACCAAAATGAACTTCTGTCACCACAGCAAATCTTTTTTAAGGTGTACTGAAAGTTTTAAGCCGAATTTGGGGATTTTTGAAGAAAAAAACTTTGGGCCGATTTTTAAGGTCCGGGGCTTACAGAATTTTCCATACGGGTAAATTTATTTCTGGAGAGTTCTGTGTCAAAATTAAGCACCAAAATCAACTTCTGTCACCACAGCAAATGTTTTTTAATGTTTACTGAAAGTTTTAAGCCGAATTTGGGGATTTTTGAAGAAAAAAATTTTGGCCGATTTTTATGGTCCGGGGCTTACAGAATTTTTCATACGGGTAAATTTCTTTCTGGAGAATTCTGAGTTAAAATTAAGCACCAAAATCAACTTCTGTCTCCGTAGCAAATCTTTTTTAAGGTTTACTGAAAGTTTTAAGCCGAATTTGGGGATTTTTGAAGAAAAAAATTTTTGGCCAATTTTTAAGGTCCGGGGTTTACAGGTATTTTTCATACGGGTAAACATATTTCTGGAGAGTTCTGTGTCAAAATTAAGCACCAAAATGAACTTCTGTCACCACAGCAAATCTTTTTAAAGGTTTACTGAAAGTTTTAAGCCGAATTTGGGGATTATTGAAGAAAAAATTTTTTGGCCGATTTTAAAGATCCGGGGCTTACAGAATTTTTCATACGGGTACATTTATTTCTGGAGAGTTCTGTGTCAAAATTAAGCACCAAAATCAACTTCTGTCACCACAGCATACCATTTGGGAGAGGAGTGTCCTAGGAGGAGGTGGTGAGCTGCTGAGACAGGGAGAGGGCTTCCCCAGGCAGGCTGATTCCTCCTGGGGAAGATATCGCTGCTGATCCTGCTGTTTGTGGTGCTGAGGATTTGCTGTGGTGCTGCTGCCTTTCAGCACCATGACTAAGAGAGGCAGACCCCGGGCTGGAGGATCAAGCAGGGGTTCTGTCGCTCCTGTCCCGCCTGACCCGCCTGACCCGCCTAACCTGCCTGCCGGAGGACTGCAGCGCGAGGCCGTGGATCCACCCGCCGGTTCGCGGAGGCCGCAAGTGTGCGCGGCTGGAGCTCCGGACCCCCCTGTCCCTTTGGCGCGCCTGCCCGGGAGACGGAGTGCGGGGAGTCTGACGGAGCAGCCGAAGCAGCCAAAGCAGCCGGAGCTGATGGAGCGGACGGCGGCGGCAAGCGGAGGACTCCCTGTACCAGCGGCGGACGTGCCGGGGAGTCGGAAGGCGGCAGCTGTGCTGGTGGACCCGGCGGCGGGCGGAGGAGGTGTCCTGGACCCCCCTGGACTTTCAGTTCGGAGAGCGGGGGGTCCAGTGGAGTTCAGCAGAGTGCCAGTCTCCAAACCGCTGGCGGCGGGACCCCCGAGTGACGCAACTCGGGGGGTAATGGCGGCCCCCGCTAGCGGTGCAGCGGAGGTGGTTATAGTGGCTGCAGACTCTGCCTCCAAACTGTCAGTAGAGGGACCCCCGAGTGAGGCAACTCGGGGGGGTATGGAGACCCTCACTGGCAGTGAAGAGGAGGATATGGAGGTGATGGCTGATTTGGTGACCCCTAGCCCAGCAGCGCTCCCCAAACTGTCAGTGAAGGGACCCCTGAGTGAGGCAACTCAGGGGGATATGGTGGCCCCCACTGGCAGTGAAGCGGGGAGTGCTGCAGAAGGGGAGAAGACAGAAGACGGGGAGCTAGAGTCTGATACTGAGGAGGATGATTTGTTTGCAGCTTTAAGCATGGACCAGCTGCAAAAAGAGATTAAAAAACTGAGCAGCAAGCTGTCAGATAAGAGAAAGAGGAGGAATCTGGCAGCTCCCTTGGAGAGACAATTCCTTAAGGGGGAAATTGCTGAACTAGCAGTTTCCCTGGACAATGCCAAAGAGCGGCTGGAGTACTTGAAAAAAATTAAAAAGAAACTGATAAAGTCCGAATCTACCTCAATGAGTGATATGGAAGGTTTAAAAGTGGAGAAGGTGGAGGCTGCATCAGCTATGGCGGTGAAAGTGGCAGAGCTGCAGGAGGATCCAGGCCCAGAGGTAAGCGATGATGCAAAGGGGACTGGGGGGATCGGGGGTCCCCATAATGCTTCGGTTCCCCTGGTTCCCGCTAGCGGAGCTATTTTACCTGCAAGGGCAGTCAGTGGCAATAGTATGATGGAAGTGTGTTCCGAAGCAACTGACTCAGAGTTAGTCCAGGTGGCAGTATTGGTGGAGGCTGGCATGGAGGGTAGACCAAAAGAACTGGTTCCTGAGGAAGTGCCAGGTGTGTTAAGTCTGGTCGGTGGTGTTGTCCCTGTGGATGTGTCAGCGCAAGGGATGCCAGTCCTGGACAAGTCATCCCTTTCAAATGCGCAAAGGGACATTGTGGAGACTGTTTATGGAGACAGGTTGCTAGTCCCAGAGAGGGCAAGGGTGGCAGCTGCAGTGATTGAAAAAGACTTGGCTCAGAGGAGGGAGAGACAGGCTAAGTCTGTCCCAGGTACCCTGTCTTATGCAAATGTGGTATCTGGGAGGAAAACAACTAATGTACCACCAGCTGCACCCTTGCCTGGGAGTACTGGAAAAAGACGTAATCTAATCCAATTTAAGTGGATTGCTCCTGGAGAAGCTCCAGGAAGAGAGGTGTTTTTAAAAATGGTGTTTAGTTTGGGGTTCTGTCCTGCAGATCTGTACGCCTGCATCCACCCAGTGCGGACCCTGGAGTATGATGTGAGTTTTCTGACGTACCAGGGTCTGCAAACTTTCTGGGGGAGGCTGCAGGCGTGTAGAGACAAGGACCCCTTTAACAAATATGTAATGAATTTAGTCACGAAGCATGACAGGGTAAAAGCCACTATTCTTGTCAGGAATGAGTCACTGCCCCCGGAGGACATAATATTTTGGCTAAAACGGTTTTGTAATGTAGAGTCGGGGGCAGTGAAGGCCGGTTATGTTTTAGGGGTGTGGGGTGGAGCATGGGAGGTGGGTATTAGGTTGAGGATGTCTGAGAAGGGGTTTGTTCATGTACCCTCGGCTGCCTATATAGGTAGGGACAGAGTGCAGTGTTTTTATCCGGGGCAGCCGAGGACATGTTTTAAGTGTGGTGATCACCGTCATGTTAGTTCCGAGTGCACTGTGGTGAAGTGTTCTTTGTGTGGGGGTGTGGGTCACTGGTCTAGAGATTGTCACACTGTCAGGTGCAATTTGTGTGGGGTGGAGGGGCACCCTTATAGCAGATGTCCGAAAGCCAGTCACAATGTGGTGTTAGAACAGGTGGTGGGTAGTAGTGTGGTGGTGAGTGAGGTGGTGAATGAGGTAGAAGAAGAGGGTATAGAGCAGGATGAGGTGGTAAATGTTGAAAGTAGGGAGGAGGTAATGGAGGAGACATTTCAGGAGGTTAGGCGGGGAGGGAATGGGATAAAAGAGAAAGATACAGAAACACAAGTGGTGTTATCCAATAAATTTGATGTTTTCTCCTCTGATGAGGAGGAAATCATAAGGAAAGATGGAGAGTGTTATCTGGTGTCAAAAAAAAACAAAAGAAAAACAAAGAGGTCTTTTAAAGAAAGTGAGAGGCACCGGGACGGGAAAAAAAGAAGGGAGTCAATCCCGGAGGTGGGGGAAGAGGCGGTAAATAAGGAAACTCTGGCCCCGATGGAAAGAAGGGTGGTGGAAAGGAGAAAGGAGGAGGTGGTGGCAATGGAGGAGACAGTGGTGGTTCAGCAGGAGGTAGCCGAAGAGACTGATGTGGAGTCATCCCAGAGCTCGGGGGTCGGGCCAAGTGGCACTGGTGGTGGGGTACACTGCCAGGTCATAAAGTTTGTGGCCAAGGCCCCTGACCCTGGGATCCCTGAGGAGGGTGGTGTACCCTCTGGGGGTGGAAGGGAGGGGGGTGGGGATGCCACAGGCGGTGGTGTGGCTGGCCCGCAGGGGGCTGGTGTGCAGTGTTAAGACTTGTTTTTTGGTGATGGTATGTAAAAGTAAGCAAGGTCTTGTAATATTCCATAACCTAGAAACATGGATCCTCATCCTATACGATGTGCCACGATTAATGTGGCTTCCGTGTTGTCCGAATGTGCTCGTATGATGGCCTTTGATTTTTTCAATACGATTGATGTTGATGTTTTATTTTTGCAAGAGACTAGGATTAGTAAATTGGATATCCTCCACAAGGCGAAGCAGGAGTGGAGGAGGGGTCCTTCTTACTGGTCTCTTGCGGCCGAGCCATACGGTGGGGTGGCAGTCCTTTTTTCTGATATGGTAACTGTGCACAAGGTTATTGAATTGCAAGCAGGTAGATGTATGATTTTGGATGTCAACATAAAGGGACAAGATGTGAGATTAATTAATGTGTATGGGCCACAGACACCAGGTGATAGGAAAAGTCTCTTTATGGAGATAAAACCTTTTCTTTTTACAGCCCAGCAGGTCGTCTTTGGTGGTGATTTTAATACCGTTGTTAGGCCAAAAGACAGGGGAGGCTCAAGGAGACCCCTGGGCTATGATTCCAATTTTTTAGTTAGCATGGTTAGACAGGCTGGTTTGGTGGATGTGCATATTCGTCACTCCCCAGACCTCACGGGTTTCACCTACTTTAGTGGTAGTCGTAGGTCTAGGATAGATAGGTTTTTTGTTAAGGAGACTTCCAAGACTTCATCCCTTGGGGTGAGGTTGGTGGAATTTTCCGATCACGGTTTGCTCTCAGTAACTTTGAATGCTTCAGAAACCCCTCAGAAGGGGCGGGGTCTGTGGCGTTTGAACTCTGAACTCCTGGAAGAAGAGAGAGTTAGGCAGTCCTTCAGGGTCTTCTTTCAATCTCAGGAGACACTTCTGGAGGCTGGTTGGAGTAGGTCTGAGTGGTGGGAGGTGATTAAAAAGAGAACCTGCAAATTTTTCCGTGGCCTTATAGCTAGGAAAAACTTGATAAAGCAAAATATCTACCGTAATCTGAGAAGGAAATTGGATTTCCTGATCTCTGAGGAGGGAGATGATGGGGAAATCTCCAGAGTGAAGGCTCAGATGAAAGAGTTCCAATATAACCGATTGGCATCCTTGGTTTTGGAAAGGGATTATGGTATGTACCACTCGCCTGATCCCTACCAGAGCTGTAGGAGGTCAGTCGACGCCAAACATGTCAGAGGACTGGTGGACGGACAGGGTGTTCTTCGTACTGACAAGGAAGGCATTCTGGATGTTATTGTGTCCTACTATTCTGATCTTCTGTCTGAGCAGCCACTCATCAGGGAGAGGATGGAGGAATTTCTGAGGGGAACCCCTGGTCTGAGTTCTCAGGGTGCCTCTCTTGACTCCTTGGCAAGTGATATAACCGCAGAGGAAGTTAGGAAGGCGATAATGGGTTTAAATCCCAAGAAATCACCAGGACCAGATGGTTTAACATCTGAATTTTATAAGACCTTTGCTGACCTCCTGATTCCCCGCCTTGTGGAAGTTTTTAATGAGAGCCTGGATGAGGGAGTCCTCCCTCCTTCCATGAGGTTATCTGCGCTTATTTTGCTGTCCAAAGGGAAGGACTCGTCTCGTATTGAGAACTGGCGCCCCATAGCCCTTCTCAATACAGACAGGAAGATTTTGGCAAAGGTACTGTTTAACAGGCTTTCAGTGTTTTCTGAGCTGTTGCTTTCTCCTTCTCAGCACTGTACGGTGAAGGGTCGTAGCACTTTTAGTGCTGTCCTTGGTGTCCGGGAGGCCATTGAGCGGTGCAGGGCTGAGAAGTGGGGAAAGTACTTACTGGCATTGGATCAGTCAAAAGCTTTTGACCGAGTGAATCATGAGTACCTTTGGGCTCTACTGAGATGGTATGGTCTTCCAGAGAGGGTGGTTAATTGGTTACAGACGATCTATCGTATGGCTGAAAGCTTTCCACTGGTAAACGGTTGGGTGGGCCCTACCTTTGGTGTAGGCTCGGGTGTTCGTCAGGGGTGTCCCCTGAGCCCCCTCCTGTATGTCTTTGCAATCGATCCCTTCGTTAGGAGGGTAGAGTGTGGGACTGTAGGGGGGGTGCAGCTGAGTCCGGAGTTTGCATTGAGGGTGGTGGCTTACGCAGATGATGTCACGGTGGTTCTGTCCTCGCAGGCAGAGGCCCGTGGCATAGAACACCTCATTTGCGAGTACTCTGAGGCTTCGTGCTCCAGAGTAAACCGAGAAAAGTGTGATGTTTTTTGGATGGGGGAGGAGGGGGAGCCTTTTCCTCTTCCGGACAGCTTCCCTCAGGTCAACGATCAGATTAAAATTCTTGGTATCAAATTTGATCATGGAGATTATGCCTCCCTAAATTGGGTTAACAAGCTGGAGGATGCTACCAAGAAGGTAGAGAGTTGGAAAAGATGGAAATTGTCTTTGAGGGAAAGGGTTGACTTGTGCAAAACTTACCTGATCCCGATTTTTTTGTATGTCAGTTACGTGTGCTTTTTGCCACAATCTTTGTGGTCCAGATTGAATTCCTTGTTCTTCCTCTTGTTGTGGAAGAACAGGATCAATATAGTGAAGAGGGGTATCACCTACAGACCGAGGAAAGATGGGGGTTTGAACATGGTAAACCCAGTGATCTTTTTTGTTACAGCTTTTTTAAAGCTTAACATTGGGAGCATGTTTTTAGACACTCCTCCTCGGTGGGTAGAGGGATTTAGACCATGGGTGTTTCCCTTCCTCAGATTCTGGATAGATGGAGGCCAAGTGAGAAGTTTCCGGATTCGTCATGGTTACCTCCCGATCTACGTCATCCAGAGCTTGAAGGTGATAAAGCGATATGACGTGGGAGTGGGTGAAGTCAAAAACTTCTCTAGGAGGGAGTTGGAGAGAAGAATTTTGCACACCCACTTTCATGTTCCGCTGTCACTGAGGGACTGTCCAGGTAATGTCGCTTCGGCTGGATTGGTTTTGTTAAATTCACAAAGGTTACCGCCCAAGTTCAAAGATATTGCCTGGCTCACTTTTCATGGGAGGCTTTATGTTGGAGGGAACCTCAGGTGGCGAAGTGCCAGTGAACGTGGCTGCCCACGGGAGGAATGTCCAGGGGTGGAGGAGACGATGGACCACTTCCTGCTTGAGTGTCCTTTTAATGTAAAGGTTTATGAGGAGGTTTCAAAGGCCATTGGTATCCCGTGCCTTTCGGGTCTTAGTTACCCTGAGTGGGCTTATGGGGTAGTCAGAAGATACGGTGACTTTAATTTGACCACAATTTTTTTAGTTAGTTTAGCTGTTAGGTATCACACGTGGAATGCACGGTGCCAGGTATCTATTCGAAGGAAGGTCCTCCCCTGTGATGTGGTGGTAGGTATGATTATGCAAGAGGTGAAAAAGATGATGGATCTGGATAAGGGGAGACTGGATGCTGTCAGATGGTCACAGTGGTGGGGCCGTTTGAAACCCCCTTGAGTGGGTGGTTGAAAGTCTCTTCTTGTTCAGCTGGGTTTCTTTTCTGTCCTTTCACTCCCTGTAGATTTTTTATTCTATTTTTTGGTTTTTGTTGAAAAGGTTTTACATACATCTACCTGAGGTGGTGTGTATTGGTGATGGGTAGGATTAGATAAGATAGATAGTAGTTAAAGTTTTTTGTATTGTTTTATGGTTTGCTGTGTATATATACATATATAATATATAAAAAAAAAAAATATATATATATATAAATAGATAGTGGTTAAGGTAGTTGTTGTTCTAAAATCCTTGCTTACTTTTTCTCATAGGAGATAAGTTGTTTATTATTAGGATTGGTAAAGTTTTCTTTTGGTTATAAGGCATAATATGGAGTAATATTGTGTATCCTTATGTTGATATTTGATTTTGTGTATATATATATTTTATCTATTTATTTATTTATTTTTTATATATGTAATTATTGTATATATATATATATATATCTTTGTTGCAAGTTAAAATAAAGAAGCATATTCTGTCACCACAGCAAATGTTTTTTAATGTTTACTGAAAGTTTTAAGCCGAATTTGGGGATTTTTGAAGAATAAAATTTTTGGCCGATTTTTATGGTCCGGGGCTTACAGAATTTTTCATACGGGTAAATTTCTTTCTGGAGAGTTCTGAGTTAAAATTAAGCACCAAAATCAACTTCTGTCTCCGTAGCAAATCTTTTTTAAGGTTTACTGAAAGTTTTAAGCCGAATTTGGGGATTTTTGAAGAAAAAAATTTTTGGCCAATTTTTAAGGTCCGGGGTTTACAGTATTTTTCATACGGGTAAACATATTTCTGGAGAGTTCTGTGTCAAAATTAAGCACCAAAATGAACTTCTGTCACCACAGCAAATCTTTTTTAAGGTTTACTGAAAGTTTTAAGCCGAATTTGGGGATTATTGAAGAAAAAAATTTTTGGCCGATTTTAAAGATCCGGGGCTTACAGAATTTTTCATACGGGTACATTTATTTCAGGAGAGTTCTGTGTCAAAATTAAGCACCAAAATCAACTTCTGTCACCACAGCAAATAATTTTTAAGGTTTACTGAAAGTTTTAAGCCGAATTTGGGGATTTTTGATGAAAAAAATTTTGGGCCGATTTTTAAGGTCCGGGGCTTACAGAATTTTACATACGGGTAAATTTATTTCTGGAGAGTTCTGTGTCAAAATTAAGCACCAAAATGAACTTCTGTCACCACAGCAAATCTTTTTTAAGGTGTACTGAAAGTTTTAAGCCGAATTTGGGGATTTTTGAAGAAAAAAACTTTGGGCCGATTTTTAAGGTCCGGGGCTTACAGAATTTTCCATACGGGTAAATTTATTTCTGGAGAGTTCTGTGTCAAAATTAAGCACCAAAATCAACTTCTGTCACCACAGCAAATGTTTTTTAATGTTTACTGAAAGTTTTAAGCCGAATTTGGGGATTTTTGAAGAATAAAATTTTTGGACGATTTTTATGGTCCGGGGCTTACAGAATTTTTCATACGGGTAAATTTCTTTCTGGAGAGTTCTGAGTTAAAATTAAGCACCAAAATCAACTTCTGTCTCCGTAGCAAATCTTTTTTAAGGTTTACGGAAAGTTTTAAGCCGAATTTGGGGATTTTTGAAGAAAAAAATTTTTGGCCGATTTTTAAGGTCCGGGGCTTACAGAATTTTTCATATGGGTAAATTTATTTCTGGAGAGTTCTGTGTCAAAATTAAGCACCAAAATCAACTTCTGTCACCGTAGCAAATCTTTTTTAAGGATTACTGAAAGTTTTAAGCCGAATTTGGGGATTTTTGAAGAAAAAAATTTTTGGCTGATTTTTAAGGTCCGGGGCTTACAGAATTTTTCATATGGGTAAATTTATTTCTGGAGAGTTCTGTGTCAAAATTAAGCACCAAAATCAACTTCTGTCACCGTAGCAAATCTTTTTTAAGGTTGACTGAAAGTTTTAAGCCGAATTTGGGGATTTTTGAAGAAAAAAATTTTTGGACAATTTTTAAGGTCCGGGGTTAACAGAATTTTTCATATGGGTAAATATATTTCTGGAGAGTTCTGTGTCAAAATTAAGCACCAAAATCAACTTCAGTCACCGCAGCAAATCTTTTTTAAGGTTTACTGAAAGTTTTAAGCTGAATTTGGGGATTTTTGAAGAAAAATATTTTTGGCCGATTTTTAATGTCCGGGGCTTACAGAATTTTTCATACGGGTAATTATATTTCTGGAGAGTTCTGTGTCAAAATTAAGCACCAAAATCAACTTCTGTCACCACAGCAAATGTTTTTTAATGTTTACTGAAAGTTTTAAGCCGAATTTGGGGATTTTTGAAGAATAAAATTTTTGGCCGATTTTTATGGTCCGGGGCTTACAGAATTTTTCATACGGGTAAATTTCTTTCTGGAGAGTTCTGAGTTAAAATTAAGCACCAAAATCAACTTCTGTCTCCGTAGCAAATCTTTTTTTAAGGTTTACGGAAAGTTTTAAGCCGAATTTGGGGATTTTTGAAGAAAAAAATTTTTGGCCGATTTTTAAGGTCCGGGGCTTACAGAATTGTTCATACGGGTAAATATCTTTCTAGAGAGTTCTGAGTCAAAATTAAGCACCAAAATCAACTTCTGTCACCGTAGCAAATCTTTTTTAAGGTTTACTGAAAGTTTTAAGCTGAATTTGGGGATTTTTGAAGAAAAAAATTTTGGGCCGATTTTTAAGGTCCGGGGCTTACAGAATTTTTCATACGGGTAAATTTATTTCTGGAGAGTTCTGTGTCAAAATTAAGCACCAAAATCAACTTCTGTCACCACAGCAAATCTTTTTTAAGGTTTACTGAAAGTTTTAAGATGAATTTGGGGATTATTGATGAAAAATTTTTTTGGCCGATTTTAAATGTCCGGGGCTTACAGAATTTTTCATACGGGTAAATTTATTTCTGGAGAGTTCTGTGTCAAAATTAAGCACCAAAATGAACTTCTGTCACCATAGCAAATCTTTTTTAAGGTGTACTGAAAGTTTTAAGCCGAATTTGGGGATTTTTGAAGAAAAAAACTTTGGGCCGATTTTTAAGGTCCGGGGCTTACAGAATTTTCCATACGGGTAAATTTATTTCTGGAGAGTTCTGTGTCAAAATTAAGCACCAAAATCAACTTCTGTCACCACAGCAAATGTTTTTTAATGTTTACTGAAAGTTTTAAGGCAAATTTGGGGATTTTTGAAGAATAAAATTTTTGGCCGATTTTTATGGTCCGGGGCTTACAGAATTTTTCATACGGGTAAATTTCTTTCTGGAGAGTTCTGAGTTAAAATTAAGCACCAAAATCAACTTCTGTCTCCGTAGCAAATCTTTTTTAAGGTTTACTGAAAGTTTTAAGCCGAATTTGGGGATTTTTGAAGAAAAAAATGTTTGGCCAATTTTTAAGGTCCGGGGTTTACAGTATTTTTCATACGGGTAAACATATTTCTGGAGAGTTCTGTGTCAAAATTAAGCACCAAAATGAACTTCTGTCACCACAGCAAATCTTTTTTAAGGTTTACTGAAAGTTTTAAGCCGAATTCGGGGATTATTGAAGAAAAAATTTTTTGGCCGATTTTAAAGATCCGGGCTTACAGAATTTTTCATAAGGGTACATTTATTTCTGGAGAGTTCTGTGTCAAAATTAAGCACCAAAATCAACTTCTGTCACCACAGCAAATCTTTTTTAAGGTTTACTGAAAGTTTTAAGCCGAATTTGGGGATTTTTGATGAAAAAAATTTTGGGCCGATTTTTAAGGTCCGGGGCTTACAGAATTTTCCATATGGGTAAATTTCTTTCTGGAGAGTTCTGAGTTAAAATTAAGCACCAAAATCAACTTCTGTCTCCGTAGCAAATCTTTTTTAAGGTTTACTGAAAGTTTTAAGCCGAATTTGGGGATTTTTGAAGAAAAAAATGTTTGGCCAATTTTTAAGGTCCGGGGTTTACAGTATTTTTCATACGGGTAAACATATTTCTGGAGAGTTCTGTGTCAAAATTAAGCACCAAAATGAACTTCTGTCACCACAGCAAATCTTTTTTAAGGTTTACTGAAAGTTTTAAGCCGAATTTGGGGATTATTGAAGAAAAAATTTTTTGGCCGATTTTAAAGATCCGGGGCTTACAGAATTTTTCATACGGGTACATTTATTTCTGGAGAGTTCTGTGTCAAAATTAAGCACCAAAATCAACTTCTGTCACCACAGCAAATCTTTTTTAAGGTTTACTGAAAGTTTTAAGCCGAATTTGGGGATATTTGATGAAAAAAATTTTGGCCCGATTTTTAAGGTCCGGGGCTTACAGAATTTTACATACGGGTAAATTTATTTCTGGAGAGTTCTGTGTCAAAATTAAGCACCAAAATCAACTTCTGTCACCGTAGCAAATCTTTTTTAAGGATTACTGAAAGTTTTAAGCCGAATTTGGGGTTTTTTGAAGAATAAAATTTTTGCCCGATTTTTAAGGTCCGGGGCTTACAGAATTTTTCATATGGGTAAATTTATTTCTGGAGAGTTCTGTGTCAAAATTAAGCACCAAAATCAACTTCAGTCACCGCAGCAAATATTTTTTTAAAGGTTTACTGAAAATTTTAAGGCAATTTGGGGGATTTTTGAAGAAAAAAATTTTAGGCCGATTTTAAAGGTCCGGGGCTTACAGAATTTTTCATACGGGTAAATTTATTTCTGGAGAGTTCCGAGGCATAATTAAGCACCAAAATCAACTTCAGTCACCGTAGCAAATCTTTTTTAAGGTTTACTGAAAGTTTTAAGCTGAATTTGGGGATTATTGAAGAAAAATTTTTTTGGCCGATTTTAAATGTCCGGGGCTTACAGAATTTTTCATACGGGTAAATTTATTTCTGGAGAGTTCTGTGTCAAAATTAAGCACCAAAATCAACTTCTGTCACCATAGCAAATGTTTTTTAATGTTTACTGAAAGTTTTAAGCCGAATTTGGGGATTATTGAAGAAAAAATTTTGGGCCGATTTTAAAGGTCCGGGGCTTACAGAATTTTCCACACGGGTAAATTTATTTCTGGAGAGTTCTGTGTCAAAATTAAGCACCAAAATCAACTCTGTCACCACAGCAAATGTTTTTTAATGTTTATTGAAAGTTTTAAGCCGAATTTGGGGATTTTTGAAGAAAAACATTTTTTGCTGATTTTTAAGGTCCGGGGCTTACAGAATTTTCCATACGGATAAATTTATTTCTGGAGAGTTCTGTGTCAAAATTAAGCACCAAAATCAACTTCTGTCTCCGTAGCAAATCTTTTTTAAGGTTTACGGAAAGTTTTAAGCCGAATTTGGGGATTTTTGAAGAAAAAAATTTTTGGCCGATTTTTAAGGTCCGGGGCTTACAGAATTGTTCATATGGGTAAATATCTTTCTGGAGAGTTCTGAGTCAAAATTAAGCACCAAAATCAACTTCTGTCACCGTAGCAAATCTTTTTTAAGGTTTACAGAAAGTTTTAAGGCAAATTTGGGGATTTTTGAAGAAAAAAATTTTAGGCCGATTTTAAAGGTCCGGGGCTTACAGAATTTTTCATATGGGTAATTATATTTCTGGAGAGTTCTGTGTCAAAATTAAGCACCAAAATCAACTTCTGTCACCGTAGCAAATCTTTTTTAAGGTTTACTGAAAGTTTTAAGGCAAATTTGGGGATTTTTGAAGAAAAAAATTTTAGGCCGATTTTTAAGGTCCGGGGCTTACAGAATTTTTCATACGGGTAATTATATTTCTGGAGAGTTCTGTGTCAAAATTAAGCACCAAAATCAACTTCTGTCACCACAGCAAATATTTTTTTAAAGGTTTACTGAAAATTTTAAGGCAAATTTGGGGATTTTTGAAGAAAAAAATTTTAGGCCGATTTTAAAGGTCCGGGGCTTACAGAATTTTTCATACGGGTAAATTTATTTCTGGAGAGTTCTGTGTCAAAATTAAGCACCAAAATCAACTTCTGTCACCATAGCAAATGTTTTTTAATGTTTACTGAAAGTTTTAAGCCGAATTTGGGGATTATTGAAGAAAAAATTTTTTGGCCGATTTTAAAGGTCCGGGGCTTACAGAATTTTTCATACGGGTAAATTTATTTCTGGAGAGTTCTGTGTCAAAATTAAGCACCAAAATCAACTTCTGTCACTTCAGCAAATCTTTTTTAAGGTTTACTGAAAGTTTTAAGCCGAATTTGGGGATTTTTGAAGAAAAAAATTTTGGGCCGATTTTTAAGGTCCGGGGCTTACAGAATTTTCCATACGGGTAAATTTATTTCTGGAGAGTTCTGTGTCAAAATTAAGCACCAAAATCAACTCTGTCACCACAGCAAATGTTTTTTAATGTTTATTGAAAGTTTTAAGCCGAATTTGGGGATTTTTGAAGAAAAACATTTTTTGCTGATTTTTAAGGTCCGGGGCTTACAGAATTTTCCATACGGATAAATTTATTTTTGGAGAGTTCTGTGTCAAAATTAAGCACCAAAATCAACTTCTGTCTCCGTAGCAAATCTTTTTTAAGGTTTACGGAAAGTTTTAAGCCGAATTTTATGATTTTTGAAGAAAAAAATTTTTGGCCGATTTTTAAGGTCCGGGGCTTACAGAATTGTTCATATGGGTAAATATCTTTCTGGAGAGTTCTGAGTCAAAATTAAGCACCAAAATCAACTTCTGTCACCGTAGCAAATCTTTTTTATGGTTTACTGAAAGTTTTAAGCCGAATTTGGGGATTTTTGAAGAAAAAAATTTTTGGCCGATTTTTAAGGTCCGGGGCTTACAGAATTTTTCATATGGGTAAATTTATTTCTGGAGAGTTCTGTGTCAAAATTAAGCACCAAAATCAACTTCTGTCACCACAGCAAATCTTTTTTAAGGTTTACTGAAAGTTTTAAGATGAATTTGGGGATTATTGATGAAAAATTTTTTTGGCCGATTTTAAATGTCCGGGGCTTACAGAATTTTTCATACGGGTACATTTATTTCTGGAGAGTTCTGTGTCAAAATTAAGCACCAAAATAAACTTCTGTCACCACAGCAAATCTTTTTTAAGGTTTACTGAAAGTTTTAAGCCGAATTTGGGGATTTTTGATGAAAAAAATTTTGGGCCGATTTTTAAGGTCCGGGGCTTACAGAATTTTCCATACGGGTAAATTTATTTCTGGAGAGTTCTGTGTCAAAATTAAGCACCAAAATGAACTTCTGTCACCACAGCAAATCTTTTTTAAGGTGTACTGAAAGTTTTAAGCCGAATTTGGGGATTTTTGAAGAAAAAAACTTTGGGCCGATTTTTAAGGTCCGGGGCTTACAGAATTTTCCATACGGGTAAATTTATTTCTGGAGAGTTCTGTGTCAAAATTAAGCACCAAAATCAACTTCTGTCACCACAGCAAATGTTTTTTAATGTTTACTGAAAGTTTTAAGCCGAATTTGGGGATTTTTGAAGAATAAAATTTTTGGCCGATTTTTATGGTCCGGGGCTTACAGAATTTTTCATACGGGTAAATTTCTTTCTGGAGAGTTCTGAGTTAAAATTAAGCACCAAAATCAACTTCTGTCTCCGTAGCAAATCTTTTTTAAGGTTTACTGAAAGTTTTAAGCCGAATTTGGGGATTTTTGAAGAAAAAAATGTTTGGCCAATTTTTAAGGTCCGGGGTTTACAGTATTTTTCATACGGGTAAACATATTTCTGGAGAGTTCTGTGTCAAAATTAAGCACCAAAATGAACTTCTGTCACCACAGCAAATCTTTTTTAAGGTTTACTGAAAGTTTTAAGCCGAATTTGGGGATTTTTGATGAAAAAAATTTTGGGCCGATTTTTAAGGTCCGGGGCTTACAGAATTTTCCATACGGGTAAATTTATTTCTGGAGAGTTCTGTGTCAAAATTAAGCACCAAAATCAACTTCTGTCACCACAGCAAATGTTTTTTAATGTTTATTGAAAGTTTTAAGCCGAATTTGGGGATTATTGAAGAATAAAATTTTTGGCCGATTTTAAAGGTCTGGGGCTTACAGAATTTTTCACATGGGTAAATTTATTTCTGGAGAGTTCTGTGTCAAAATTAAGCACCAAAATCAACTTCTGTCACTGTAGCAAATCTTTTTTAAGGTTTACTGAAAGTTTTAAGCCAAATTTGGGGTTTTTTGAAGAAAAAAATTTTTGGACAATTTTTAAGGTCCGGGGCTTACAGAATTTTTCATATGGGTAAATTTATTTCTGGAGAGTTCTGTGTCAAAATTAAGCACCAACATCAACTTCTGTCACCGTAGCATACCATTTGGGAGAGGAGTGTCCTAGGAGGAGGTGGTGAGCTGCTGAGACAGGGAGAGGGCTTCCCCAGGCAGGCTGATTCCTCCTGGCTAAGATATCGCTGCTGATCCTGCTGTTTGTGGTGCTGAGGATTTGCTGTGGTGCTGCTGCCTTTCAGCACCATGACCAAGAGAGGCAGACCCCGGGCTGGAGGATCGAGCAGGGGTTCTGTCGCTCCTGTCCCGCCTGACCCGCCTGACCCGCCTAACCTGCCTGCCGGAGGACTGCAGCGCAAGGCCGGGGATCCACCCGCCGGTTCGCGGAGGCCGCAAGTGTGCGCGGCTGGAGCTCCGGACCCCCCTGTCCCTTTGGCGCGCCTGCCCGGGAGACGGAGTGCGGGGAGTCTGACGGAGCAGCCGAAGCAGCCGGAGCTGATGGAGCGGACGGCGGCGGCAAGCGGAGGACTCCCTGTACCAGCGGCGGACGTGCCGGGGAGTCGGAAGGCGGCTGCTGTGCTGGTGGACCCGGCGGCTGGCGGAGGAGGTGTCCTGGACCCCCCTGGACTTTCAGTTCGGAGAGCGGGGGGTCCAGTGGAGTTCAGCAGAGTGCCAGTCTCCAAACCGCTGGCGGCGGGACCCCCGAGTGATGCAACTAGGGGTGTAATGGCGGCCCCCGCTAGCGGTGCAGCGGAGGTGGTTATAGTGGCTGCAGACTCTGCCTCCAAACTGTCAGTAGAGGGACCCCCGAGTGAGGCAACTCGGGGGGGTATGGAGACCCTCACTGGCAGTGAATCGGAGGACATGGAGACGGCAGAAAGCAGCAATCTGATGATCAGTGCTGGAGGTGCAGTTATGGTGACCCCTAGCCCAGCGGTGCTCCCCAAACTGTCAGTGGTGGGACCCCTGAGTGAGGCACCTCAGGGGGAGATGGTGGCCCCCACTGGCAGTGAAGCGGGGGGTGCCGCAAAAGGGGAGAAGACGGTGGAGGAGGACCAAGTGTCTGCGGATGAAGAAGATGACGTGTATGCTGCTTTGAGCATGGATCAGCTTCAAAAAGAGATTAGGAAGCTGAGCAACAAGCTAAGCGAAAAAAAGAGAAAAAGAAATGTTAGCGCTACCTGGGACAGATGGTCTTTTAAGGAGGAAATTACAGCTTTGTCCGTTTCTTTGGGAAATGCTAAGGACCGCTTGGAATATTTAAAGAAAATAAAAAAAAAGATGATCAAATCGGAATCTACCTCTATGAGTGACATGGAGGTGGTTAAGTCAGAACAGGAGGAGGTTCCGTCTTCAGCTGCTGTGGAGGCTCAGCCGTCCGAGGATGCTGGTCGGAGAGTACAGGGGGAGCCAGTTGATAAGGTAAGCGATGATGCAAAGGAGACTGGGGGGATTGGGAGTGGGGGTGCCCAAATTGTTACCCTGGTCCCCCTGGTCCCTATAGGCGGAGCAACAGTACCTGTGGGGGAACTGGCAGCTACTATCCCTGATTGCACTGAGGCCACGGATTCTGAGCTGATTCAGGCAGCAGTATTGGTAGAAGCTGGCATGGAGGGGGAATCCCATCAGGATAAGGCTCCTGAGGAAGTGCCAGGGGTGTCATCTGTATCAGTCAGCCGTCCAATATTGGCACAGGGAATGCCGATACTGAATAAAGAGACTCTTTCGGCTGAACAAAGAAAGGTGATTGAAACTATATATGGTGATAAAATGCTAGTCCCTGAAAGGGCTAGAGTGGCTGCCGCTGCAATAGAAAAAGACATGGTCTCGAGAGGTGAGAGGCAGTCTAAATCAGCTCCGGGTGTTCTGTCTTATGCCAGTGTGGTTACTAGACAAAGAGCAAATAATGTGTCATATGCTGCACCTACGCCTGGAGGTGTTGGCAAAAGAAGGAACCTTGTTCAATTTAAGTGGATTGCTCCAGGGGAAGCCCCAAGTAGAGAGGCTTTCCTTAAAATGGTGTTCAGCCTGGGGTTCGGTGCGGCAGATCTGTACGCCTGCATTCACCCAGTGTGGACCCTGGAGTATGACTTGAGCTTTGTATCGTACCAGGGTCTGCAGGTTTTCTGGGTGAAGTGGCAGGCGTGCAGATCCAAGGACCCATTTGAGAAGTATGTGGTTAACCTGGTCACCAGGCAGGACAGGGTCAAAGCTACGATCCTAGTCAGAAATGAATCATTACCTCCAGAGGATATTGCCTTTTGGCTTAAGAGATTTTGTGATCTTGAATCGGGGGTAACAAAGGCTGGTTATGTGTTGGGTGTGTGGGGAGGGGCGTGGGAAGTAGGAATTAGGTTGAGGTATTCTGAAAGGGGGTGTGTGCATGTGCCCTCGGCTGCCTATATAGGTAGGGACAGGGTTCAGTGTTTTTATCCTGGGCAGCCGAGGACATGTTTTAAGTGTGGTGATCACCGTCACGTTAGTTCCGAGTGCACTGTGGTGAAGTGTTCTTTGTGTGGGGGTGTGGGTCACTGGTCTAGAGATTGTCACACTGTCAGGTGCAATTTGTGTGGGGTGGAGGGGCACCCTTATAGCAGATGTCCGAAAGCCAGTCACAATGTGGTGTTAGAACAGGCGGTGGGTAGTAGTGTGGTGGTGAGTGAGGTGGTGAATGAGGTAGAAGAAGAGGGTATAGAGCAGGATGAGGTGGTAAATGTTGAAAGTAGGGAGGAGGTAATGGAGGAGACATTTCAGGAGGTTAGGCGGGGAGGGAAGGGGATAAAAGAGAAAGATACAGAAACACAAGTGGTGTTATCCAATAAATTTGATGTTTTCTCCTCTGATGAGGAGGAAATCATAAGGAAAGATGGAGAGTGTTATCCGGTGTCAAAAAAAAACAAAAGAAAAACAAAGAGGTCTTTTAAAGAAAGTGAGAGGCACCGGGACGGGAAAAAAAGAAGGGAGTCAATCCCGGAGGTGGGGGAAGAGGCGGTAAATAAGGAAACTCTGGCCCCGATGGAAAGAAGGGTGGTGGAAAGGAGAAAGGAGGAGGTGGTGGCAATGGAGGAGACAGTGGCGGTTCAGCAGGAGGTAGTCGAAGAGACTGATGTGGAGTCATCCCAGAGCTCGGGGGTCGGGCCAAGTGGCACTGGTGGTGGGGTACACTGCCAGGTCATAAAGTTTGTGGCCAAGGCCCCTGACCCTGGGATCCCTGAGGAGGGTGGTGTACCCTCTGGGGGTGGAAGGGAGGGGGGTGGGGATGCCACAAGCGGTGGTGTGGCTGGCCCGCAGGGGGCTGGTGTGCAGTGTTAAGACTTGTTTTTTGGTGATGGTATGTAAAAGTAAGCAAGGTCTTGTAATATTCCATAACCTAGAAACATGGATCCTCATCCTATACGATGTGCCACGATTAATGTGGCTTCCATGTTGTCCGAATGTGCTCGTATGATGGCCTTTGATTTTTTCAATACGATTGATGTTGATGTTTTATTTTTGCAAGAGACTAGGATTAGTAAATTGGATATCCTCCACAAGGCGAAGCAGGAGTGGAGGAGGGGTCCTTCTTACTGGTCTCTTGCGGCCGAGCCATACGGTGGGGTGGCAGTCCTTTTTTCTGATATGGTAACTGTGCACAAGGTTATTGAATTGCAAGCAGGTAGATGTATGATTTTGGATGTCAACATAAAGGGACAAGATGTGAGATTAATTAATGTGTATGGGCCACAGACACCAGGTGATAGGAAAAGTCTCTTTATGGAGATAAAACCTTTTCTTTTTACAGCCCAGCAGGTCGTCTTTGGTGGTGATTTTAATACCGTTGTTAGGCCAAAAGACAGGGGAGGCTCAAGGAGACCCCTGGGCTATGATTCCAATTTTTTAGTTAGCATGGTTAGACAGGCTGGTTTGGTGGATGTGCATATTCGTCACTCCCCAGACCTCACGGGTTTCACCTACTTTAGTGGTAGTCGTAGGTCTAGGATAGATAGGTTTTTTGTTAAGGAGACTTCCAAGACTTCATCCCTTGGGGTGAGGTTGGTGGAATTTTCCGATCACGGTTTGCTCTCAGTAACTTTGAATGCTTCAGAAACCCCTCAGAAGGGGCGGGGTCTGTGGCGTTTGAACTCTGAACTCCTGGAAGAAGAGAGAGTTAGGCAGTCCTTCAGGGTCTTCTTTCAATCTCAGGAGACACTTCTGGAGGCTGGTTGGAGTAGGTCTGAGTGGTGGGAGGTGATTAAAAAGAGAACCTGCAAATTTTTCCGTGGCCTTATAGCTAGGAAAAACTTGATAAAGCAAAATATCTACCGTAATCTGAGAAGGAAATTGGATTTCCTGATCTCTGAGGAGGGAGATGATGGGGAAATCTCCCGAGTGAAGGCTCAGATGAAAGAGTTCCAATATAACCGATTGGCATCCTTGGTTTTGGAAAGGGATTATGGTATGTACCACTCGCCTGATCCCTACCAGAGCTGTAGGAGGTCAGTCGACGCCAAACATGTCAGAGGACTGGTGGACGGACAGGGTGTTCTTCATACTGACAAGGAAGGCATTCTGGATGTTATTGTGTCCTACTATTCTGATCTTCTGTCTGAGCAGCCACTCATCAGGGAGAGGATGGAGGAATTTCTGAGGGGAACCCCTTGTCTGAGTTCTCAGGGTGCCTCTCTTGACTCCTTGGCAAGTGATATAACCGCAGAGGAAGTTAGGAAGGCGATAATGGGTTTAAACCCCAAGAAATCACCAGGACCAGATGGTTTAACATCTGAATTTTATAAGACCTTTGCTGACCTCCTGATTCCCCGCCTTGTGGAAGTTTTTAATGAGAGCCTGGATGAGGGAGTCCTCCCTCCTTCCATGAGGTTATCTGCGCTTATTTTGCTGTCCAAAGGGAAGGACTCGTCTCGTATTGAGAACTGGCGCCCCATAGCCCTTCTCAATACAGACAGGAAGATTTTGGCAAAGGTACTGTTTAACAGGCTTTCAGAGTTTTCTGAGCTGTTGCTTTCTCCTTCTCAGCACTGTACGGTGAAGGGTCGTAGCACTTTTAGTGCTGTCCTTGGTGTCCGGGAGGCCATTGAGCGGTGCAGGGCTGAGAAGTGGGGAAAGTACTTACTGGCATTGGATCAGTCTAAAGCTTTTGACCGAGTGAATCATGAGTACCTTTGGGCTCTACTGAGATGGTATGGTCTTCCAGAGAGGGTGGTTAATTGGTTACAGACGATCTATCGTATGGCTGAAAGCTTTCCACTGGTAAACGGTTGGGTGGGCCCTACCTTTGGTGTAGGCTCGGGTGTTCGTCAGGGGTGTCCCCTGAGCCCCCTCCTGTATGTCTTTGCAATCGATCCCTTCGTTAGGAGGGTAGAGTGTGGGACTGTAGGGGGGGTGCAGCTGAGTCCGGAGTTTGCATTGAGGGTGGTGGCTTACGCAGATGATGTCACGGTGGTTCTGTCCGCGCAGGCAGAGGCCCGTGGCATAGAACACCTCATTTGCGAGTACTCTGAGGCTTCATGCTCCAGAGTAAACCGAGAAAAGTGTGATGTTTTCTGGATGGGGGAGGAGGGGGAGCCTTTTCCTCTTCCGGACAGCTTCCCTCAGGTCAACGATCAGATTAAAATTCTTGCTATCAAATTTGATCATGGAGATTATGCCTCCCTAAATTGGGTTAACAAGCTGGAAGATGCTACCAAGAAGGTAGAGAGTTGGAAAAGATGGAAATTGTCTATGAGGGAAAGGGTTGACTTGTGCAAAACTTACCTGATCCCAATTTTTTTGTATGTCAGTTACGTGTGCTTTTTGCCACAATCTTTGTGGTCCAGATTGAATTCCTTGTTCTTCCTCTTGTTGTGGAAGAACAGGATCAATATAGTGAAGAGGGGTATCACCTACAGACCGAGGAAAGATGGGGGTTTGAACATGGTAAACCCAGTGATCTTTTTTGTTACAGCTTTTTTAAAGCTTAACATTGGGAACATGTTTTTAGACACTCCTCCTCGGTGGGTAGAGGGATTTAGACCATGGGTGTTTCCCTTCCTCAGATTCTGGATAGATGGAGGCCAAGTGAGAAGTTTCCAGATTCGTCATGGTTTCCTCCCGATCTACGTCATCCAGAGCTTGAAGGTGATAAAGCGATATGACGTGGGAGTGGGTGAAGTCAAAAACTTCTCTAGGAGGGAGTTGGAGAGAAGAATTTTGCACACCCACTTTCATGTTCCGCTGTCACTGAGGGACTGTCCTGGTAATGTCGCTTCGGCTGGATTGGCTTTGTTAAATTCACAAAGGTTACCGCCCAAGTTCAAAGATATTGCCTGGCTCACTTTTCATGGGAGGCTTTATGTTGGAGGGAACCTCAGGTGGCGAAGTGCCAGTGAACATGGCTGCCCACGGGAGGAATGTCCAGGGGTGGAGGAGACGATGGACCACTTCCTGCTTGAGTGTCCTTTTAATGTAAAGGTTTATGAGGAGGTTTCAAAGGCCATTGGTATCCCGTGCCTTTCGGGTCTTAGTTACCCTGAGTGGGCTTATGGGGTAGTCAGAAGATACGGTGACTTTAATTTAACCACAATTTTTTTAGTTAGTTTAGCTGTTAGGTATCACACGTGGAATGCACGGTGCCAGGTATCTATTCGAAGGAAGGTCCTCCCCTGTGATGTGGTGGTAGGTATGATTATGCAAGAGGTGAAAAAGATGATGGATCTGGATAAGGGGAGACTGGATGCTGTCAGATGGTCACAGTGGTGGGGCCGTTTGAAACCCCCTTGATTGGGTGGTTGAAAGTCTCTTCTTGTTCAGCTGGGTTTCTTTTCTGTCCTTTCACTCCCTGTAGATTTTTTATTCTATTTTTTTGGTTTTTGTTGAAAAGGTTTTACATACATCTACCTGAGGTGGTGTGTATTGGTGATGGGTAGGATTAGATAAGATAGATAGTAGTTAAAGTTTTTGTATTGTTTTATGGTTTGCGGTGTATATATATATATATATAATATATTAAAAATATATATATATATATATATATATAGATAGTTGTTAAGGTAGTTGTTGTTCTAAAATCCTTGCTTAAATTTTCTCATAGGAGATAAGTTGTTTATTATTAGGATTGGTAAAGTTTTCTTTTGGTTATAAGGCATAATATGGAGTAATATTGTGTATCCTTATGTTGATATTTGATTTTGTGTATATATATATATTTTATCTATTTATTTATTTATTTATTTATTTTTTATATATGTAATTATTGTATATATATATCTTTGTTGCAAGTTAAAATAAAGAAGCATATTCTGTAACCACAGCAAATGTTTTTTAATGTTTATTGAAAGTTTTAAGCCGAATTTGGGGATTTTTGAAGAAAAACATTTTTTGCTGATTTTTAAGGTCCGGGGCTTACAGAATTTTCCATACGGATAAATTTATTTCTGGAGAGTTCTGTGTCAAAATTAAGCACCAAAATCAACTTCTGTCTCCGTAGCAAATCTTTTTTAAGGTTTACGGAAAGTTTTAAGCCGAATTTGGGGAATTTTGAAGAAAAAAATTTTTTGCCGATTTTTAAGGTCCGGGGCTTACAGAATTGTTCATACGGGTAAATATCTTTCTGGAGAGTTCTGAGTCAAAATTAAGCACCAAAATCAACTTCTGTCACCGTAGCAAATCTTTTTTTAGGTTTACTGAAAGTTTTAAGCCGAATTTGGGGATTTTTGAAGAAAAAAACTTTTGGCCGATTTTTAAGGTCCGGGGCTTACAGAATTTTTCATACGGGTAAATTTATTTCTGGAGAGTTCTGTGTCAAAATTAAGCACCAAAATCAACTTCTGTCACCGTAGCAAATCTTTATTAAGGATTACTGAAAGTTTTAAGCCGAATTTGGGGATTTTTGAAGAAAATAATTTTTGGCCGATTTTTAAGGTCCGGGGCTTACAGAATTTTTCATATGAGTAAATTTATTTCTGGAGAGTTCTGTGTCAAAATTAAGCACCAAAATCAACTTCTGTCACCGTAGCAAATCTTTTTTAAGGTTGACTGAAAGTTTTAAAACGAATTTGGGGTTTTTTGAAGAAAAAAATTTTTGGCCAATTTTTAAGGTCCGGGGTTTACAGTATTTTTCATACGGGTAAATATATTTCTGGAGAGTTCTGTGTCAAAATTAAGCAACAAAATGAACTTCTGTCACCACAGCAAATCTTTTTTAAGGTTTACTGAAAGTTTTAAGCCGAATTTGGGGATTATTGAAGAAAATTTTTTTTTGCCGATTTTAAAGGTCCTGGGGTTACAGAATTTTTCATACGGGTAAATTTATTTCTGGAGAGTTCTGTGTCTAAATTAAGCACCAAAATCAACTTCTGTCACCACAGCAAATCAATTTTAAGGTTTACTGAAAGTTTTAAGCCGAATTTGGGGATTTTTGAAGAAAAAAATTTTGGGCCGATTTTTAAGGTCCGGGGCTTACAGAATTTTCCATACGGGTAAATTTATTTCTGGAGAGTTCTGTGTCAAAATTAAGCACCAAAATCAACTTCTGTCACCGTAGCAAATCTTTTTTAAGGTTTACTGAAAGTTTTAAGCCGAATTTGGGGATTTTTGAAGAAAAAAATTTTTGGCCGATTTTTAAGGTCCGGGGCTTACAGAATTTTTCATATGGGTAAATTTATTTCTGGAGAGTTCTGTGTCAAAATTAAGCACCAAAATCAACTTCTGTCACCGTAGCAAATCTTTTTTAAGGTTTACTGAAAGTTTTAAGCCGAATTTGGGGATTATTGAAGAAAATTTTTTTTTGCCGATTTTAAAGGTCCTGGGCTTACAGAATTTTTCATACGGGTAAATTTATTTCTGGAGAGTTCTGTGTCTAAATTAAGCACCAAAATCAACTTCTGTCACCACAGCAAATCTTTTTTAAGGTTTACTGAAAGTTTTAAGCCGAATTTGGGGATTTTTGAAGAAAAAAATTTTGGGCCGATTTTTAAGGTCCGGGGCTTACAGAATTTTCCATACGGGTAAATTTATTTCTGGAGAGTTCTGTGTCAAAATTAAGCACCAAAATCAACTTCTGTCACCGTAGCAAATCTTTTTTAAGGTTTACTGAAAGTTTTAAGCCGAATTTGGGGATTTTTTAAGAAAAAAATTTTGGGCCGATTTTTAAGGTCCGGGGCTTACAGAATTTTTCATATGGGTAAATTTATTTCTGGAGAGTTCTGTGTCAAAATTAAGCACCAAAATCAACTTCTGTCACCGTAGCAAATCTTTTTTAAGGTTTACTGAAAGTTTTAAGCCGAATTTGGGGTTTTTTGAAGAAAAAAATTTTTGGACAATTTTTAAGGTCCGGGGTTAACAGAATTTTTCATATGGGTAAATATATTTCTGGAGAGTTCTGTGTCAAAATTAAGCACCAAAATCAACTTCTGTCACCGCAGCAAATCTTTTTTAAGGTTTACTGAAAGTTTTAAGCTGAATTTGGGGATTTTTGAAGAAAAAAATTTTTGGCCGATTTTTAAGGTCCGGGGCTTACAGAATTTTTCATACGGGTTAATATCTTTCTGGAGAGTTCTGAGTCAAAATTAAGCACCAAAATGAACTTCTGTCACCACAGCAAATCTTTTTTAAGGTTTACTGAAAGTTTTAAGCCGAATTTGGGGATTATTGAAGAAAAAAATTTTTGGCCGATTTTAAAGGTCCGGGGCTTACAGAATTTTTCATATGGGTAAATTTATTTCTGGAGAGTTCAGTGTCAAAATTAAGCACCAAAATCAACTTCTGTCACCACAGCAAATCTTTTTTAAGGTTTACTGAAAGTTTTAAGCCGAATTTGGGGATTTTTGAAGAAAAAAATTTTGGGCCGATTTTTAAGGTCCGTGGCTTACAGAATTTTCCATACGGGTAAATTTATTTCTGGAGAGTTCTGTGTCAAAATTAAGCACCAAAATCAACTTCTGTCACCGTAGCAAATCTTTTTTAAGGTTTACTGATAGTTTTAAGCCGAATTTGGGGATTTTTGAAGAAAAAAATTTTTGGCCGATTTTAAAGGTCCGGGGCTTACAGAATTTTTCATACGGGTAAATTTATTTCTGGAGAGTTCTGTGTCAAAATTAAGCACCAAATTCAACTTCTGTCACCACAGCAAATCTTTTTTAAGGTTTACTGAAAGTTTTAAGCCGAATTTGGGGATTTTTGAAGAAAAAATTTTGGGCCGATTTTTAAGGTCCGGGGCTTACAGAATTTTCCATACGGGTAAATTTATTTCTGGAGAGTTCTGTGTCAAAATTAAGCACCAAAATCAACTTCTGTCACCGTAGCAAATCTTTTTTAAGGTTTACTGAAAGTTTTAAGCCGAATTTGGGGATTTTTGAAGAAAAAAATTTTTGGCCGATTTTTAAGGTCCGGGGCTTACAGAATTTTTCATATGGGTAAATTTATTTCTGGAGAGTTCTGTGTCAAAATTAAGCACCAAAATCAACTTCTGTCACCACTGCAAATGTTTCTTAATGTTTATTGAAAGTTTTAAGCCGAATTTGGGGATTTTTGAAGAAAAACATTTTTTGCTGATTTTTAAGATCCGGGGCTTACAGAATTTTCCAGACCGATAAATTTATTTCTGGAGAGTTCTGTGTCAAAATTAAGCACCAAAATCAACTTCTGTCTCCGTAGCAAATCTTTTTTAAGGTTTACTGAAAGTTTTAAGCCGAATTTGGGGATTTTTGAAGAAAAAAATTTTTGGTCGATTTTTAAGGTCCGGGGCTTACAGAATTGTTCATATGGGTAAATATCTTTCTGGAGAGTTCTGAGTCAAAATTAAGCACCAAAATCAACTTCTGTCACCACAGCAAATCTTTTTTAAGGTTTACTGAAAGTTTTAAGCCGAATTTGGGGATTTTTGAAGAAAAACATTTTTGGACGATTTTTAAGGTCCGGGGCTTACAGAATTTTTCATACGGTCAAATTTATTTCTGGAGAGTTCCGAGGCAAAATTAAGCACCAAAATCAACTTCAGTCACCGTAGCAAATCTTTTTTAAGGTTTACTGAAAGTTTTAAGCTGAATTTGGGGATTATTGAAGAAAAAAATTTTTGGCCGATTTTAAATGTCCGGGGCTTACAGAATTTTTCATATGGGTAAATTTATTTCTGGAGAGTTCTGTGTCAAAATTAAGCACCAAAATCAACTTCTGTCACCACAGCAAATCTTTTTTAAGGTTTACTGAAAGTTTTAAGCCGAATTTGGGGATTTTTGAAGAAAAAAACTTTGGGCCGATTTTTAAGGTCCGGGGCTTACAGAATTTTCCATACGGGTAAATATCTTTCTGGAGAGTTCTGAGTCAAAATTAAGCACCAAAATCAACTTCTGTCACCGTAGCAAATCTTTTTAAGGTTTACTGAAAGTTTTAAGCCGAATTTGGGGATTTTTGAAGAAAAAATTTTTTGGCCGATTTTTAAGGTCCGGGGCTTACAGAATTTTTCATATGGGTAAATATCTTTCTGGAGAGTTCTGAGTCAAAATTAAGCACCAAAATCAACTTCTGTCACCGTAGCAAATCTTTTTTAAGGTTTACTGAAAGTTTTAAGCCGAATTTGGGGATTTTTGAAGAAAAAAACTTTGGGCCGATTTTTAAGGTCCGGGGCTTACAGAATTTTCCATACGGGTAAATATCTTTCTGGAGAGTTCTGAGTCAAAATTAAGCACCAAAATCAACTTCTGTCACCGTAGCAAATCTTTTTAAGGTTTACTGAAAGTTTTAAGCCGAATTTGGGGATTTTTGAAGAAAAAATTTTTTGGCCGATTTTTAAGGTCCGGGGCTTACAGAATTTTTCATACGGGTAAATTTCTTTCTGGAGAGTTCTGAGTCAAAATTAAGCACCAAAATCAACTTCTGTCACCATAGCAAATCTTTTTTAAGGTTTACTGAAAGTTTTAAGCCGAATTTGGGGATTTTTTAAGAAAAAAATTTTTGGCCGATTTTTAAGGTCCGGGGCTTACAGAATTTTTCATACGGGTAAATATCTTTCTGGAGAGTTCTGAGTCAAAATTAAGCACCAAAATGAACTTCTGTCACCACAGCAAATCTTTTTTAAGGTTTACTGAAAGTTTTAAGCCGAATTTGGGGATTATTGAAGAAAAAAATTTTGGGCCGATTTTAAAGGTCCGGGGCTTACAGAATTTTTCATACGGGTAAATTTATTTCTGGAGAGTTCTGTGTCAAAATTAAGCACCAAAATCAACTTCTGTCACCGTAGCAAATCTTTTTTAAGGTTTACAGGTAGTTTTAAGCCGAATTTGGGGATTTTTGAAGAAAAAAATTTTTGGCCAATTTTTAAGGTCCGTTGTTTACAGTATTTTTCATACGGGTAAATATATTTCTGGAGAGTTCTGTGTCAAAATTAAGCACCAAAATGAACTTCTGTCACCACAGCAAATCTTTTTTAAGGTTTACTGAAAGTTTTAAGCCGAATTTGGGGATTATTGAAGAAAAAATTTTTTTGCCGATTTTAAAGGTCCTGGGCTTACAGAATTTTTCATATGGGTAAATTTATTTCTGGAGAGTTCTGTATCAAAATTAAGCACCAAAATCAACTTCTGTCACCGTAGCAAATCTTTTTTAAGGTTTACTGAAAGTTTTAAGCCGAATTTGGGGTTTTTTGAAGAAAAAAATTTTTGGACAATTTTTAAGGTCCGGGGTTAACAGAATTTTTCATATGGGTAAATATATTTCTGGAGAGTTCTGTGTCAAAATTAAGCAACAAAATCAACTTCTGTCACCGCAGCAAATCTTTTTTAAGGTTTACTGAAAGTTTTAAGCTGAATTTGGGGATTTTTGAAGAAAAAAATTTTTGGCCGATTTTTAAGGTCCGCCCCGGAATTTTTCATACGGGTAAATTTATTTCTGGAGAGTTCTGTGTCAAAATTAAGCACCAAAATCATCTTCTGTCACCACAGCAAATCTTTTTTAAGGTTTACTGAAAGTTTTAAGCCGAATTTGGGGATTTTTGAAGAAAAAAATTTTGGGCCGATTTTTAAGGTCCGGGGCTTACAGAATTTTCCATACGGGTAAATTTATTTCTGGAGAGTTCTGTGTCAAAATTAAGCACCAAAATTAACTTCTGTCTCCGTAGCAAATCTTTTTTAAGGTTTACTGAAAGTTTTAAGCCGAATTTGGGGATTTTTGAAGAAAAAATTTTTTGGCCGATTTTTAAGGTCCGGGGCTTACAGAATTTTTCATATGGGTAAATATCTTTCTGGAGAGTTCTGAGTCAAAATTAAGCACCAAAATCAACTTCTGTCACCGTAGCAAATCTTTTTTAAGGTGTACTGAAAGTTTTAAGCTGAATTTGGGGATTTTTGAAGAAAAAAATTTTTGGCCGATTTTTAAGGTCCGGGGCTTACAGAATTTTTCATATGGGTAAATTTATTTCTGGAGGGTTCTGTGTCAAAATTAAGCACCAAAATCAACTTCTATCACCACAGCAAATCTTTTTTAAGGTTTACGGAAAGTTTTAAGCCGAATTTGGGGATTTTTGAAGAAAAAAATTTTTGGCCGATTTTTAAGGTCCGGGGCTTACAGAATTTTTCATATGGGTAAATTTATTTCTGGAGAGTTCTGTGTCAAAATTAAGCACCAAAATCAACTTCTGTCACCGTAGCAAATCTTTTTTAAGGTTTACTGAAAGTTTTAAGCCGAATTTGGGGTTTTTTGAAGAAAAAAATTTTTGGACAATTTTTAATGTCCGGGGTTAACAGAATTTTTCATATGGGTAAATATATTTCTGGAGAGTTCTGTGTCAAAATTAAGCACCAAAATCAACTTCTGTCACCGCAGCAAATCTTTTTAAGGTTTACTGAAAGTTTTAAGCTGAATTTGGGGATTTTTGAAGAAAAAAATTTTTGGCCGATTTTTAAGGTCCGGGGTTTACAGTATTTTTCATACGGGTAAATATATTTCTGGAGAGTTCTGTGTCAAAATTAAGCACCAAAATGAACTTCTGTCACCACATCAAATCTTTTTTAAGGTTTACTGAAAGTTTTAAGATGGATTTGGGGATTATTGAAGAAAAAAATTTTTGGCTGATTTTAAAGGTCCGGGGCTTACAGAATTTTTCATACGGGTAAATTTATTTCTGGAGAGTTCTGTGTCAAAATTAAGCACCAAAATCAACTTCTGTCACCACAGCAAATGTTTTTTAATGTTTATTGAAAGTTTTAAGCCGAATTTGGGGATTTTTGAAGAAAAACATTTTTTGCTGATTTTTAAGGTCCGGGGCTTACAGAATTTTCCATACGGATAAATTTATTTCTGGAGAGTTCTGTGTCAAAATTAAGCACCAAAATTAACTTCTGTCTCCGTAGCAAATCTTTTTTAAGGTTTACGGAAAGTTTTAAGCCGAATTTGGGGATTTTTGAAGAAAAAAATTTTTGGCCGATTTTTAAGGTCCGGAGCTTACAGAATTTTTCATACGGGTAAATTTATTTCTGGAGAGTTCTGTGTCAAAATTAAGCACCAAAATCAACTTCTGTCACCACAGCAAATCTTTTTTTAAGGTTTACTGAAAGTTTTAAGCTGAATTTGGGGATTTTTGAAGAAAAAAATTTTGGGCCGATTTTTAAGGTCCGGGGCTTACAGAATTTTCCATACGGGTAAATTTATTTCTGGAGAGTTCTGTGTAAAAATTAAGCACCAAAATCAACTTCTGTCACCACAGCAAATGTTTTTTAATGTTTATTGAAAGTTTTAAGCCGAATTTGGGGATTTTTGAAGAAAAACATTTTTTGCTGATTTTTAAGGTCCGGGGCTTACAGAATTTTCCATACGGATACATTTATTTCTGGAGAGTTCTGTGTCAAAATTAAGCACCAAAATCAACTTCTGTCTCCGTAGCAAATCTTTTTTAAGGTTTACTGAAAGTTTTAAGCCGAATTTGGGGATTTTTGAAGAAAAAAATTTTTGGCCGATTTTTAAGGTCCGGGGCCTACAGAATTTTTCATACGGGTAAATTTCTTTCTGGAGAGTTCTGAGTCAAAATTAAGCACCAAAATCAACTTCTGTCACCATAGCAAATCTTTTTTAAGGTTTACTGAAAGTTTTAAGCCGAATTTGGGGATTTTTGAAGAAAAAAATTTTTGGCCGATTTTTAAGGTCCGGGGCTTACAGAATTTTTCATACGGGTAAATATCTTTCTGGAGAGTTCTGAGTCAAAATTAAGCACCAAAATCAACTTCTGTCACCGTAGCAAATCTTTTTAAGGTTTACTGAAAGTTTTAAGCCGAATTTGGGGATTTTTGACGAAAAAAATTTTTGGCCGATTTTTAAGGTCCGGGGCTTACAGAATTTTTTTTACGGGTAAATTTATTTCTGGAGAGTTCCGAGGCAAAATTAAGCACCAAAATCAACTTCTGTCACCGTAGCAAATCTTTTTTAAGGTTTACTGAAAGTTTTAAGCTGAATTTGGGGATTATTGAAGAAAAAAATTTTTGCCCGATTTTAAATGTCCGGGGCTTACAGAATTTTTCATACGGGTAAATTTATTTCTGGAGAGTTCTGTGTCAAAATTAAGCACCAAAATGAACTTCTGTCACCACAGCAAATGTTTTTTAATGTTTATTGAAAGTTTTAAGCCGAATTTGGGGATTTTTGAAGAAAAACATTTTTTGCTGATTTTTAAGGTCCGGGGCTTACAGAATTTTCCATACGGATAAATTTATTTCTGGAGAGTTCTGTGTCAAAATTAAGCACCAAAATTAACTTCTGTCTCCGTAGCAAATCTTTTTTAAGGTTTACTGAAAGTTTTAAGCCGAATTTGGGGATTATTGAAGAAAAAAATTTTTGGCCGATTTTAAAGGTCCGGGGCTTACAGAATTTTTCATATGGGTAAATTTATTTCTGGAGAGTTCAGTGTCAAAATTAAGCACCAAAATCAACTTCTGTCACCACAGCAAATCTTTTTTAAGGTTTACTGAAAGTTTTAAGCCGAATTTGGGGATTTTTGAAGCAAAAAATTTTGGGCCGATTTTTAAGGTCCGTGGCTTACAGAATTTTCCATACGGGTAAATTTATTTCTGGAGAGTTCTGTGTCAAAATTAAGCACCAAAATCAACTTCTGTCACCGTAGCAAATCTTTTTTAAGGTTTACTGATAGTTTTAAGCCGAATTTGGGGATTTTTGAAGAAAAAAATTTTTGGCCGATTTTAAAGGTCCGGGGCTTACAGAATTTTTCATACGGGTAAATTTATTTCTGGAGAGTTCTGTGTCAAAATTAAGCACCAAATTCAACTTCTGTCACCACAGCAAATCTTTTTTAAGGTTTACTGAAAGTTTTAAGCCGAATTTGGGGTTTTTTGAAGAAAAAAATTTTTGGACAATTTTTAATGTCCGGGGTTAACAGAATTTTTCATATGGGTAAATATATTTCTGGAGAGTTCTGTGTCAAAATTAAGCACCAAAATCAACTTCTGTCACCGCAGCAAATCTTTTTAAGGTTTACTGAAAGTTTTAAGCTGAATTTGGGGATTTTTGAAGAAAAAAATTTTTGGCCGATTTTTAAGGTCCGGGGTTTACAGTATTTTTCATACGGGTAAATATATTTCTGGAGAGTTCTGTGTCAAAATTAAGCACCAAAATGAACTTCTGTCACCACATCAAATCTTTTTTAAGGTTTACTGAAAGTTTTAAGACGGATTTGGGGATTATTGAAGAAAAAAATTTTTGGCTGATTTTAAAGGTCCGGGGCTTACAGAATTTTTCATACGGGTAAATTTATTTCTGGAGAGTTCTGTGTCAAAATTAAGCACCAAAATCAACTTCTGTCACCACAGCAAATGTTTTTTAATGTTTATTGAAAGTTTTAAGCCGAATTTGGGGATTTTTGAAGAAAAACATTTTTTGCTGATTTTTAAGGTCCGGGGCTTACAGAATTTTCCATACGGATAAATTTATTTCTGGAGAGTTCTGTGTCAAAATTAAGCACCAAAATTAACTTCTGTCTCCGTAGCAAATCTTTTTTAAGGTTTACGGAAAGTTTTAAGCCGAATTTGGGGATTTTTGAAGAAAAAAATTTTTGGCCGATTTTTAAGGTCCGGAGCTTACAGAATTTTTCATACGGGTAAATTTATTTCTGGAGAGTTCTGTGTCAAAATTAAGCACCAAAATCAACTTCTGTCACCACAGCAAATCTTTTTTTAAGGTTTACTGAAAGTTTTAAGCTGAATTTGGGGATTTTTGAAGAAAAAAATTTTGGGCCGATTTTTAAGGTCCGGGGCTTACAGAATTTTCCATACGGGTAAATTTATTTCTGGAGAGTTCTGTGTAAAAATTAAGCACCAAAATCAACTTCTGTCACCACAGCAAATGTTTTTTAATGTTTATTGAAAGTTTTAAGCCGAATTTGGGGATTTTTGAAGAAAAACATTTTTTGCTGATTTTTAAGGTCCGGGGCTTACAGAATTTTCCATACGGATACATTTATTTCTGGAGAGTTCTGTGTCAAAATTAAGCACCAAAATCAACTTCTGTCTCCGTAGCAAATCTTTTTTAAGGTTTACTGAAAGTTTTAAGCCGAATTTGGGGATTTTTGAAGAAAAAAATTTTTGGCCGATTTTTAAGGTCCGGGGCCTACAGAATTTTTCATACGGGTAAATTTCTTTCTGGAGAGTTCTGAGTCAAAATTAAGCACCAAAATCAACTTCTGTCACCATAGCAAATCTTTTTTAAGGTTTACTGAAAGTTTTAAGCCGAATTTGGGGATTTTTGAAGAAAAAAATTTTTGGCCGATTTTTAAGGTCCGGGGCTTACAGAATTTTTCATACGGGTAAATATCTTTCTGGAGAGTTCTGAGTCAAAATTAAGCACCAAAATCAACTTCTGTCACCGTAGCAAATCTTTTTAAGGTTTACTGAAAGTTTTAAGCCGAATTTGGGGATTTTTGACGAAAAAAATTTTTGGCCGATTTTTAAGGTCCGGGGCTTACAGAATTTTTTTTACGGGTAAATTTATTTCTGGAGAGTTCCGAGGCAAAATTAAGCACCAAAATCAACTTCTGTCACCGTAGCAAATCTTTTTTAAGGTTTACTGAAAGTTTTAAGCTGAATTTGGGGATTATTGAAGAAAAAAATTTTTGCCCGATTTTAAATGTCCGGGGCTTACAGAATTTTTCATACGGGTAAATTTATTTCTGGAGAGTTCTGTGTCAAAATTAAGCACCAAAATGAACTTCTGTCACCACAGCAAATGTTTTTTAATGTTTATTGAAAGTTTTAAGCCGAATTTGGGGATTTTTGAAGAAAAACATTTTTTGCTGATTTTTAAGGTCCGGGGCTTACAGAATTTTCCATACGGATAAATTTATTTCTGGAGAGTTCTGTGTCAAAATTAAGCACCAAAATTAACTTCTGTCTCCGTAGCAAATCTTTTTTAAGGTTTACTGAAAGTTTTAAGCCGAATTTGGGGATTATTGAAGAAAAAAATTTTTGGCCGATTTTAAAGGTCCGGGGCTTACAGAATTTTTCATATGGGTAAATTTATTTCTGGAGAGTTCAGTGTCAAAATTAAGCACCAAAATCAACTTCTGTCACCACAGCAAATCTTTTTTAAGGTTTACTGAAAGTTTTAAGCCGAATTTGGGGATTTTTGAAGCAAAAAATTTTGGGCCGATTTTTAAGGTCCGTGGCTTACAGAATTTTCCATACGGGTAAATTTATTTCTGGAGAGTTCTGTGTCAAAATTAAGCACCAAAATCAACTTCTGTCACCGTAGCAAATCTTTTTTAAGGTTTACTGATAGTTTTAAGCCGAATTTGGGGATTTTTGAAGAAAAAAATTTTTGGCCGATTTTAAAGGTCCGGGGCTTACAGAATTTTTCATACGGGTAAATTTATTTCTGGAGAGTTCTGTGTCAAAATTAAGCACCAAATTCAACTTCTGTCACCACAGCAAATCTTTTTTAAGGTTTACTGAAAGTTTTAAGCCGAATTTGGGGATTTTTGAAGAAAAAATTTTGGGCCGATTTTTAAGGTCCGGGGCTTACAGAATTTTCCATACGGGTAAATTTATTTCTGGAGAGTTCTGTGTCAAAATTAAGCACCAAAATCAACTTCTGTCACCGTAGCAAATCTTTTTTAAGGTTTACTGAAAGTTTTAAGCCGAATTTGGGGATTTTTGAAGAAAAACATTTTTTGCTGATTTTTAAGATCCGGGGCTTACAGAATTTTCCATACCGATAAATTTATTTCTGGAGAGTTCTGTGTCAAAATTAAGCACCAAAATCAACTTCTGTCTCCGTAGCAAATCTTTTTTAAGGTTTACTGAAAGTTTTAAGCCGAATTTGGGGATTTTTGAAGAAAAAAATTTTTGGTCGATTTTTAAGGTCCGGGGCTTACAGAATTGTTCATATGGGTAAATATCTTTCTGGAGAGTTCTGAGTCAAAATTAAGCACCAAAATCAACTTCTGTCACCACAGCAAATCTTTTTTAAGGTTTACTGAAAGTTTTAAGCCGAATTTGGGGATTTTTGAAGAAAAACATTTTTGGACGATTTTTAAGGTCCGGGGCTTACAGAATTTTTCATACGGTCAAATTTATTTCTGGAGAGTTCCGAGGCAAAATTAAGCACCAAAATCAACTTCAGTCACCTTAGCAAATCTTTTTTAAGGTTTACTGAAAGTTTTAAGCTGAATTTGGGGATTATTGAAGAAAAAAATTTTTGGCCGATTTTAAATGTCCGGGGCTTACAGAATTTTTCATATGGGTAAATTTATTTCTGGAGAGTTCTGTGTCAAAATTAAGCACCAAAATCAACTTCTGTCACCACAGCAAATCTTTTTTAAGGTTTACTGAAAGTTTTAAGCCGAATTTGGGGATTTTTGAAGAAAAAAACTTTGGGCCGATTTTTAAGGTCCGGGGCTTACAGAATTTTCCATACGGGTAAATATCTTTCTGGAGAGTTCTGAGTCAAAATTAAGCACCAAAATCAACTTCTGTCACCGTAGCAAATCTTTTTAAGGTTTACTGAAAGTTTTAAGCCGAATTTGGGGATTTTTGAAGAAAAAATTTTTTGGCCGATTTTTAAGGTCCGGGGCTTACAGAATTTTTCATATGGGTAAATATCTTTCTGGAGAGTTCTGAGTCAAAATTAAGCACCAAAATCAACTTCTGTCACCGTAGCAAATCTTTTTTAAGGTTTACTGAAAGTTTTAAGCCGAATTTGGGGATTTTTGAAGAAAAAAACTTTGGGCCGATTTTTAAGGTCCGGGGCTTACAGAATTTTCCATACGGGTAAATATCTTTCTGGAGAGTTCTGAGTCAAAATTAAGCACCAAAATCAACTTCTGTCACCGTAGCAAATCTTTTTAAGGTTTACTGAAAGTTTTAAGCCGAATTTGGGGATTTTTGAAGAAAAAATTTTTTGGCCGATTTTTAAGGTCCGGGGCTTACAGAATTTTTCATACGGGTAAATTTCTATCTGGAGAGTTCTGAGTCAAAATTAAGCACCAAAATCAACTTCTGTCACCATAGCAAATCTTTTTTAAGGTTTACTGAAAGTTTTAAGCCGAATTTGGGGATTGTTGAAGAAAAAAATTTTTGGCCGATTTTTAAGGTCCGGGGCTTACAGAATTTTTCATACGGGTAAATATCTTTCTGGAGAGTTCTGAGTCAAAATTAAGCACCAAAATGAACTTCTGTCACCACAGCAAATCTTTTTTAAGGTTTACTGAAAGTTTTAAGCCGAATTTGGGGATTATTGAAGAAAAAAATTTTGGGCCGATTTTAAAGGTCCGGGGCTTACAGAATTTTTCATACGGGTAAATTTATTTCTGGAGAGTTCTGTGTCAAAATTAAGCACCAAAATCAACTTCTGTCACCGTAGCAAATCTTTTTTAAGGTTTACAGGTAGTTTTAAGCCGAATTTGGGGATTTTTGAAGAAAAAAATTTTTGGCCAATTTTTAAGGTCCGTTGTTTACAGTATTTTTCATACGGGTAAATATATTTCTGGAGAGTTCTGTGTCAAAATTAAGCACCAAAATGAACTTCTGTCACCACAGCAAATCTTTTTTAAGGTTTACTGAAAGTTTTAAGCCGAATTTGGGGATTATTGAAGAAAAAATTTTTTTGCCGATTTTAAAGGTCCTGGGCTTACAGAATTTTTCATATGGGTAAATTTATTTCTGGAGAGTTCTGTATCAAAATTAAGCACCAAAATCAACTTCTGTCACCGTAGCAAATCTTTTTTAAGGTTTACTGAAAGTTTTAAGCCGAATTTGGGGTTTTTTGAAGAAAAAAATTTTTGGACAATTTTTAAGGTCCGGGGTTAACAGAATTTTTCATATGGGTAAATATATTTCTGGAGAGTTCTGTGTCAAAATTAAGCAACAAAATCAACTTCTGTCACCGCAGCAAATCTTTTTTAAGGTTTACTGAAAGTTTTAAGCTGAATTTGGGGATTTTTGAAGAAAAAAATTTTTGGCCGATTTTTAAGGTCCGGGGCTTACAGAATTTTTCATACGGGTAAATTTATTTCTGGAGAGTTCTGTGTCAAAATTAAGCACCAAAATCAACTTCTGTCACCACAGCAAATCTTTTTTAAGGTTTACTGAAAGTTTTAAGCCGAATTTGGGGATTTTTGAAGAAAAAAACTTTGGGCCGATTTTTAAGGTCCGGGGCTTACAGAATTTTCCATACGGGTAAATTTATTTCTGGAGAGTTCTGTGTCAAAATTAAGCACCAAAATCAACTTCTGTCACCACAGCAAATGTTTTTTAATGTTTACTGAAAGTTTTAAGACGAATTTGGGGATTATTGAAGAAAAAAATTTTAGGCCGATTTTAAAGGTCCGGGGCTTACAGAATTTTTCATACGGGTAAATTTATTTCTGGAGAGTTCTGTGTCAAAATTAAGCACCAAAATCATCTTCTGTCACCACAGCAAATCTTTTTTAAGGTTTACTGAAAGTTTTAAGCCGAATTTGGGGATTTTTGAAGAAAAAAATGTTGGGCCGATTTTTAAGGTCCGGGGCTTACAGAATTTTCCATACGGGTAAATTTATTTCTGGAGAGTTCTGTGTCAAAATTAAGCACCAAAATTAACTTCTGTCTCCGTAGCAAATCTTTTTTAAGGTTTACTGAAAGTTTTAAGCCGAATTTGGGGATTTTTGAAGAAAAAAACTTTGGGCCGATTTTTAAGGTCCGGGGCTTACAGAATTTTCCATACGGGTAAATATCTTTCTGGAGAGTTCTGAGTCAAAATTAAGCACCAAAATCAACTTCTGTCACCGTAGCAAATCTTTTTAAGGTTTACTGAAAGTTTTAAGCCGAATTTGGGGATTTTTGAAGAAAAAATTTTTTGGCCGATTTTTAAGGTCCGGGGCTTACAGAATTTTTCATACGGGTAAATTTCTATCTGGAGAGTTCTGAGTCAAAATTAAGCACCAAAATCAACTTCTGTCACCATAGCAAATCTTTTTTAAGGTTTACTGAAAGTTTTAAGCCGAATTTGGGGATTGTTGAAGAAAAAAATTTTTGGCCGATTTTTAAGGTCCGGGGCTTACAGAATTTTTCATACGGGTAAATATCTTTCTGGAGAGTTCTGAGTCAAAATTAAGCACCAAAATGAACTTCTGTCACCACAGCAAATCTTTTTTAAGGTTTACTGAAAGTTTTAAGCCGAATTTGGGGATTATTGAAGAAAAAAATTTTGGGCCGATTTTAAAGGTCCGGGGCTTACAGAATTTTTCATACGGGTAAATTTATTTCTGGAGAGTTCTGTGTCAAAATTAAGCACCAAAATCAACTTCTGTCACCGTAGCAAATCTTTTTTAAGGTTTACAGGTAGTTTTAAGCCGAATTTGGGGATTTTTGAAGAAAAAAATTTTTGGCCAATTTTTAAGGTCCGTTGTTTACAGTATTTTTCATACGGGTAAATATATTTCTGGAGAGTTCTGTGTCAAAATTAAGCACCAAAATGAACTTCTGTCACCACAGCAAATCTTTTTTAAGGTTTACTGAAAGTTTTAAGCCGAATTTGGGGATTATTGAAGAAAAAATTTTTTTGCCGATTTTAAAGGTCCTGGGCTTACAGAATTTTTCATATGGGTAAATTTATTTCTGGAGAGTTCTGTATCAAAATTAAGCACCAAAATCAACTTCTGTCACCGTAGCAAATCTTTTTTAAGGTTTACTGAAAGTTTTAAGCCGAATTTGGGGTTTTTTGAAGAAAAAAATTTTTGGACAATTTTTAAGGTCCGGGGTTAACAGAATTTTTCATATGGGTAAATATATTTCTGGAGAGTTCTGTGTCAAAATTAAGCAACAAAATCAACTTCTGTCACCGCAGCAAATCTTTTTTAAGGTTTACTGAAAGTTTTAAGCTGAATTTGGGGATTTTTGAAGAAAAAAATTTTTGGCCGATTTTTAAGGTCCGGGGCTTACAGAATTTTTCATACGGGTAAATTTATTTCTGGAGAGTTCTGTGTCAAAATTAAGCACCAAAATCAACTTCTGTCACCACAGCAAATCTTTTTTAAGGTTTACTGAAAGTTTTAAGCCGAATTTGGGGATTTTTGAAGAAAAAAACTTTGGGCCGATTTTTAAGGTCCGGGGCTTACAGAATTTTCCATACGGGTAAATTTATTTCTGGAGAGTTCTGTGTCAAAATTAAGCACCAAAATCAACTTCTGTCACCACAGCAAATGTTTTTTAATGTTTACTGAAAGTTTTAAGCCGAATTTGGGGATTATTGAAGAAAAAAATTTTAGGCCGATTTTAAAGGTCCGGGGCTTACAGAATTTTTCATACGGGTAAATTTATTTCTGGAGAGTTCTGTGTCAAAATTAAGCACCAAAATCATCTTCTGTCACCACAGCAAATCTTTTTTAAGGTTTACTGAAAGTTTTAAGCCGAATTTGGGGATTTTTGAAGAAAAAAATGTTGGGCCGATTTTTAAGGTCCGGGGCTTACAGAATTTTCCATACGGGTAAATTTATTTCTGGAGAGTTCTGTGTCAAAATTAAGCACCAAAATTAACTTCTGTCTCCGTAGCAAATCTTTTTTAAGGTTTACTGAAAGTTTTAAGCCGAATTTGGGGATTTTTGAAGAAAAAATTTTTTGGCCGATTTTTAAGGTCCGGGGCTTACAGAATTTTTCATACGGGTAAATATCTTTCTGGAGAGTTCTGAGTCAAAATTAAGCACCAAAATCAACTTCTGTCACCGTAGCAAATCTTTTTTAAGGTGTACTGAAAGTTTTAAGCTGAATTTGGGGATTTTTGAAGAAAAAAATTTTTGGCCGATTTTTAAGGTCCGGGGCTTACAGAATTTTTCATATGGGTAAATTTATTTCTGGAGGGTTCTGTGTCAAAATTAAGCACCAAAATCAACTTCTATCACCACAGCAAATCTTTTTTAAGGTTTACGGAAAGTTTTAAGCCGAATTTGGGGATTTTTGAAGAAAAAAATTTTTGGCCGATTTTTAAGGTCCGGGGCTTACAGAATTTTTCATATGGGTAAATTTATTTCTGGAGAGTTCTGTGTCAAAATTAAGCACCAAAATCAACTTCTGTCACCGTAGCAAATCTTTTTTAAGGTTTCCTGAAAGTTTTAAGCCGAATTTGGGGTTTTTTGAAGAAAAAAATTTTTGGACAATTTTTAATGTCCGGGGTTAACAGAATTTTTCATATGGGTAAATATATTTCTGGAGAGTTCTGTGTCAAAATTAAGCACCAAAATCAACTTCTGTCACCGCAGCAAATCTTTTTAAGGTTTACTGAAAGTTTTAAGCTGAATTTGGGGATTTTTGAAGAAAAAAATTTTTGGCCGATTTTTAAGGTCCGGGGTTTACAGTATTTTTCATACGGGTAAATATATTTCTGGAGAGTTCTGTGTCAAAATTAAGCACCAAAATGAACTTCTGTCACCACATCAAATCTTTTTTAAGGTTTACTGAAAGTTTTAAGACGGATTTGGGGATTATTGAAGAAAAAAATTTTTGGCTGATTTTAAAGGTCCGGGGCTTACAGAATTTTTCATACGGGTAAATTTATTTCTGGAGAGTTCTGTGTCAAAATTAAGCACCAAAATCAACTTCTGTCACCACAGCAAATGTTTTTTAATGTTTATTGAAAGTTTTAAGCCGAATTTGGGGATTTTTGAAGAAAAACATTTTTTGCTGATTTTTAAGGTCCGGGGCTTACAGAATTTTCCATACGGATAAATTTATTTCTGGAGAGTTCTGTGTCAAAATTAAGCACCAAAATTAACTTCTGTCTCCGTAGCAAATCTTTTTTAAGGTTTACGGAAAGTTTTAAGCCGAATTTGGGGATTTTTGAAGAAAAAAATTTTTGGCCGATTTTTAAGGTCCGGAGCTTACAGAATTTTTCATACGGGTAAATTTATTTCTGGAGAGTTCTGTGTCAAAATTAAGCACCAAAATCAACTTCTGTCACCACAGCAAATCTTTTTTTAAGGTTTACTGAAAGTTTTAAGCTGAATTTGGGGATTTTTGAAGAAAAAAATTTTGGGCCGATTTTTAAGGTCCGGGGCTTACAGAATTTTCCATACGGGTAAATTTATTTCTGGAGAGTTCTGTGTAAAAATTAAGCACCAAAATCAACTTCTGTCACCACAGCAAATGTTTTTTAATGTTTATTGAAAGTTTTAAGCCGAATTTGGGGATTTTTGAAGAAAAACATTTTTTGCTGATTTTTAAGGTCCGGGGCTTACAGAATTTTCCATACGGATACATTTATTTCTGGAGAGTTCTGTGTCAAAATTAAGCACCAAAATCAACTTCTGTCTCCGTAGCAAATCTTTTTTAAGGTTTACTGAAAGTTTTAAGCCGAATTTGGGGATTTTTGAAGAAAAAAATTTTTGGCCGATTTTTAAGGTCCGGGGCCTACAGAATTTTTCATACGGGTAAATTTCTTTCTGGAGAGTTCTGAGTCAAAATTAAGCACCAAAATCAACTTCTGTCACCATAGCAAATCTTTTTTAAGGTTTACTGAAAGTTTTAAGCCGAATTTGGGGATTTTTGAAGAAAAAAATTTTTGGCCGATTTTTAAGGTCCGGGGCTTACAGAATTTTTCATACGGGTAAATATCTTTCTGGAGAGTTCTGAGTCAAAATTAAGCACCAAAATCAACTTCTGTCACCGTACCAAATCTTTTTAAGGTTTACTAAAAGTTTTAAGCCGAATTTGGGGATTTTTGACAAAAAAAATTTTTGGCCGATTTTTAAGGTCCGGGGCTTACAGAATTTTTTTTACGGGTAAATTTATTTCTGGAGAGTTCCGAGGCAAAATTAAGCACCAAAATCAACTTCTGTCACCGTAGCAAATCTTTTTTAAGGTTTACTGAAAGTTTTAAGCTGAATTTGGGGATTATTGAAGAAAAAAATTTTTGCCCGATTTTAAATGTCCGGGGCTTACAGAATTTTTCATACGGGTAAATTTATTTCTGGAGAGTTCTGTGTCAAAATTAAGCACCAAAATGAACTTCTGTCACCACAGCAAATGTTTTTTAATGTTTATTGAAAGTTTTAAGCCGAATTTGGGGATTTTTGAAGAAAAACATTTTTTGCTGATTTTTAAGGTCCGGGGCTTACAGAATTTTCCATACGGATAAATTTATTTCTGGAGAGTTCTGTGTCAAAATTAAGCACCAAAATTAACTTCTGTCTCCGTAGCAAATCTTTTTTAAGGTTTACTGAAAGTTTTAAGCCGAATTTGGGGATTATTGAAGAAAAAAATTTTTGGCCGATTTTAAAGGTCCGGGGCTTACAGAATTTTTCATATGGGTAAATTTATTTCTGGAGAGTTCAGTGTCAAAATTAAGCACCAAAATCAACTTCTGTCACCACAGCAAATCTTTTTTAAGGTTTACTGAAAGTTTTAAGCCGAATTTGGGGATTTTTGAAGAAAAAAATTTTGGGCCGATTTTTAAGGTCCGTGGCTTACAGAATTTTCCATACGGGTAAATTTATTTCTGGAGAGTTCTGTGTCAAAATTAAGCACCAAAATCAACTTCTGTCACCGTAGCAAATCTTTTTTAAGGTTTACTGATAGTTTTAAGCCGAATTTGGGGATTTTTGAAGAAAAAAATTTTTGGCCGATTTTAAAGGTCCGGGGCTTACAGAATTTTTCATACGGGTAAATTTATTTCTGGAGAGTTCTGTGTCAAAATTAAGCACCAAATTCAACTTCTGTCACCACAGCAAATCTTTTTTAAGGTTTACTGAAAGTTTTAAGCCGAATTTGGGGATTTTTGAAGAAAAAAATTTTTGGTCGATTTTTAAGGTCCGGGGCTTACAGAATTGTTCATATGGGTAAATATCTTTCTGGAGAGTTCTGAGTCAAAATTAAGCACCAAAATCAACTTCAGTCACCGTAGCAAATCTTTTTTAAGGTTTACTGAAAGTTTTAAGCTGAATTTGGGGATTATTGAAGAAAAAAATTTTTGGCCGATTTTAAATGTCCGGGGCTTACAGAATTTTTCATATGGGTAAATTTATTTCTGGAGAGTTCTGTGTCAAAATTAAGCACCAAAATCAACTTCTGTCACCACAGCAAATCTTTTTTAAGGTTTACTGAAAGTTTTAAGCCGAATTTGGGGATTTTTGAAGAAAAAAACTTTGGGCCGATTTTTAAGGTCCGGGGCTTACAGAATTTTCCATACGGGTAAATATCTTTCTGGAGAGTTCTGAGTCAAAATTAAGCACCAAAATCAACTTCTGTCACCGTAGCAAATCTTTTTAAGGTTTACTGAAAGTTTTAAGCCGAATTTGGGGATTTTTGAAGAAAAAATTTTTTGGCCGATTTTTAAGGTCCGGGGCTTACAGAATTTTTCATATGGGTAAATATCTTTCTGGAGAGTTCTGAGTCAAAATTAAGCACCAAAATCAACTTCTGTCACCGTAGCAAATCTTTTTTAAGGTTTACTGAAAGTTTTAAGCCGAATTTGGGGATTTTTGAAGAAAAAAACTTTGGGCCGATTTTTAAGGTCCGGGGCTTACAGAATTTTCCATACGGGTAAATATCTTTCTGGAGAGTTCTGAGTCAAAATTAAGCACCAAAATCAACTTCTGTCACCGTAGCAAATCTTTTTTAAGGTTTACTGAAAGTTTTAAGCCGAATTTGGGGATTTTTGAAGAAAAAAATTTTTGGCCGATTTTTAAGGTCCGGGGCTTACAGAATTTTTCATACGGGTAAATATCTTTCTGGAGAGTTCTGAGTCAAAATTAAGCACCAAAATGAACTTCTGTCACCACAGCAAATCTTTTTTAAGGTTTACTGAAAGTTTTAAGCCGAATTTGGGGATTATTGAAGAAAAAAATTTTGGGCCGATTTTAAAGGTCCGGGGCTTACAGAATTTTTCATATGGGTAAATTTATTTCTGGAGAGTTCTGTGTCAAAATTAAGCACCAAAATCAACTTCTGTCACCGTAGCAAATCTTTTTTAAGGTTTACAGGTAGTTTTAAGCCGAATTTGGGGATTTTTGCAGAAAAAAATTTTTGGCCAATTTTTAAGGTCCGTTGTTTACAGTATTTTTCATACGGGTAAATATATTTCTGGAGAGTTCTGTGTCAAAATTAAGCACCAAAATGAACTTCTGTCACCACAGCAAATCTTTTTTAAGGTTTACTGAAAGTTTTAAGCCGAATTTGGGGTTTTTTGAAGAAAAAAATTTTTGGACAATTTTTAAGGTCCGGGGTTAACAGAATTTTTCATATGGGTAAATATATTTCTGGAGAGTTCTGTGTCAAAATTAAGCAACAAAATCAACTTCTGTCACCGCAGCAAATCTTTTTTAAGGTTTACTGAAAGTTTTAAGCTGAATTTGGGTATTTTTGAAGAAAAAAATTTTTGGCCGATTTTTAAGGTCCGGGGCTTACAGAATTTTTCATACGGGTAAATTTATTTCTGGAGAGTTCTGTGTCAAAATTAAGCACCAAAATCAACTTCTGTCACCACAGCAAATCTTTTTTAAGGTTTACTGAAAGTTTTAAGCCGAATTTGGGGATTTTTGAAGAAAAAAACTTTGGGCCGATTTTTAAGGTCCGGGGCTTACAGAATTTTCCATACGGGTAAATTTATATCTGGAGAGTTCTGTGTCAAAATTAAGCACCAAAATCAACTTCTGTCACCACAGCAAATGTTTTTTAATGTTTACTGAAAGTTTTAAGCCGAATTTGGGGATTATTGAAGAAAAAAATTTTTGGCCGATTTTAAAGGTCCGGGGCTTACAGAATTTTTCATACGGGTAAATTTATTTCTGGAGAGTTCTGTGTCAAAATTAAGCACCAAAATCATCTTCTGTCACCACAGCAAATCTTTTTTAAGGTTTACTGAAAGTTTTAAGCCGAATTTGGGGATTTTTGAAGAAAAAAATTTTGGGCCGATTTTTAAGGTCCGGGGCTTACAGAATTTTCCATACGGGTAAATTTATTTCTGGAGAGTTCTGTGTCAAAATTAAGCACCAAAATTAACTTCTGTCTCCGTAGCAAATCTTTTTTAAGGTTTACTGAAAGTTTTAAGCCGAATTTGGGGATTTTTGAAGAAAAAATTTTTTGGCCGATTTTTAAGGTCCGGGGCTTACAGAATTTTTCATACGGGTAAATATCTTTCTGGAGAGTTCTGAGTCAAAATTAAGCACCAAAATCAACTTCTGTCACCGTAGCAAATCTTTTTTAAGGTGTACTGAAAGTTTTAAGCTGAATTTGGGGATTTTTGAAGAAAAAAATTTTTGGCCGATTTTTAAGGTCCGGGGCTTACAGAATTTTTCATATGGGTAAATTTATTTCTGGAGGGTTCTGTGTCAAAATTAAGCACCAAAATCAACTTCTATCACCACAGCAAATCTTTTTTAAGGTTTACGGAAAGTTTTAAGCCGAATTTGGGGATTTTTGAAGAAAAAAATTTTTGGCCGATTTTTAAGGTCCGGGGCTTACAGAATTTTTCATATGGGTAAATTTATTTCTGGAGAGTTCTGTGTCAAAATTAAGCACCAAAATCAACTTCTGTCACCGTAGCAAATCTTTTTTAAGGTTTACTGAAAGTTTTAAGCCGAATTTGGGGTTTTTTGAAGAAAAAAATTTTTGGACAATTTTTAATGTCCGGGGTTAACAGAATTTTTCATATGGGTAAATATATTTCTGGAGAGTTCTGTGTCAAAATTAAGCACCAAAATCAACTTCTGTCACCGCAGCAAATCTTTTTAAGGTTTACTGAAAGTTTTAAGCTGAATTTGGGGATTTTTGAAGAAAAAAATTTTTGGCCGATTTTTAAGGTCCGGGGTTTACAGTATTTTTCATACGGGTAAATATATTTCTGGAGAGTTCTGTGTCAAAATTAAGCACCAAAATGAACTTCTGTCACCGTAGCAAATCTTTTTAAGGTTTACTGAAAGTTTTAAGCCGAATTTGGGGATTTTTGAAGAAAAAATTTTTTGGCCGATTTTTAAGGTCCGGGGCTTACAGAATTTTTCATACGGGTAAATTTCTATCTGGAGAGTTCTGAGTCAAAATTAAGCACCAAAATCAACTTCTGTCACCATAGCAAATCTTTTTTAAGGTTTACTGAAAGTTTTAAGCCGAATTTGGGGATTGTTGAAGAAAAAAATTTTTGGCCGATTTTTAAGGTCCGGGGCTTACAGAATTTTTCATACGGGTAAATATCTTTCTGGAGAGTTCTGAGTCAAAATTAAGCACCAAAATGAACTTCTGTCACCACAGCAAATCTTTTTTAAGGTTTACTGAAAGTTTTAAGCCGAATTTGGGGATTATTGAAGAAAAAAATTTTGGGCCGATTTTAAAGGTCCGGGGCTTACAGAATTTTTCATACGGGTAAATTTATTTCTGGAGAGTTCTGTGTCAAAATTAAGCACCAAAATCAACTTCTGTCACCGTAGCAAATCTTTTTTAAGGTTTACAGGTAGTTTTAAGCCGAATTTGGGGATTTTTGAAGAAAAAAATTTTTGGCCAATTTTTAAGGTCCGTTGTTTACAGTATTTTTCATACGGGTAAATATATTTCTGGAGAGTTCTGTGTCAAAATTAAGCACCAAAATGAACTTCTGTCACCACAGCAAATCTTTTTTAAGGTTTACTGAAAGTTTTAAGCCGAATTTGGGGATTATTGAAGAAAAAATTTTTTTGCCGATTTTAAAGGTCCTGGGCTTACAGAATTTTTCATATGGGTAAATTTATTTCTGGAGAGTTCTGTATCAAAATTAAGCACCAAAATCAACTTCTGTCACCGTAGCAAATCTTTTTTAAGGTTTACTGAAAGTTTTAAGCCGAATTTGGGGTTTTTTGAAGAAAAAAATTTTTGGACAATTTTTAAGGTCCGGGGTTAACAGAATTTTTCATATGGGTAAATATATTTCTGGAGAGTTCTGTGTCAAAATTAAGCAACAAAATCAACTTCTGTCACCGCAGCAAATCTTTTTTAAGGTTTACTGAAAGTTTTAAGCTGAATTTGGGGATTTTTGAAGAAAAAAATTTTTGGCCGATTTTTAAGGTCCGGGGCTTACAGAATTTTTCATACGGGTAAATTTATTTCTGGAGAGTTCTGTGTCAAAATTAAGCACCAAAATCAACTTCTGTCACCACAGCAAATCTTTTTTAAGGTTTACTGAAAGTTTTAAGCCGAATTTGGGGATTTTTGAAGAAAAAAACTTTGGGCCGATTTTTAAGGTCCGGGGCTTACAGAATTTTCCATACGGGTAAATTTATTTCTGGAGAGTTCTGTGTCAAAATTAAGCACCAAAATCAACTTCTGTCACCACAGCAAATGTTTTTTAATGTTTACTGAAAGTTTTAAGCCGAATTTGGGGATTATTGAAGAAAAAAATTTTAGGCCGATTTTAAAGGTCCGGGGCTTACAGAATTTTTCATACGGGTAAATTTATTTCTGGAGAGTTCTGTGTCAAAATTAAGCACCAAAATCATCTTCTGTCACCACAGCAAATCTTTTTTAAGGTTTACTGAAAGTTTTAAGCCGAATTTGGGGATTTTTGAAGAAAAAAATGTTGGGCCGATTTTTAAGGTCCGGGGCTTACAGAATTTTCCATACGGGTAAATTTATTTCTGGAGAGTTCTGTGTCAAAATTAAGCACCAAAATTAACTTCTGTCTCCGTAGCAAATCTTTTTTAAGGTTTACTGAAAGTTTTAAGCCGAATTTGGGGATTTTTGAAGAAAAAAACTTTGGGCCGATTTTTAAGGTCCGGGGCTTACAGAATTTTCCATACGGGTAAATATCTTTCTGGAGAGTTCTGAGTCAAAATTAAGCACCAAAATCAACTTCTGTCACCGTAGCAAATCTTTTTAAGGTTTACTGAAAGTTTTAAGCCGAATTTGGGGATTTTTGAAGAAAAAATTTTTTGGCCGATTTTTAAGGTCCGGGGCTTACAGAATTTTTCATACGGGTAAATTTCTATCTGGAGAGTTCTGAGTCAAAATTAAGCACCAAAATCAACTTCTGTCACCATAGCAAATCTTTTTTAAGGTTTACTGAAAGTTTTAAGCCGAATTTGGGGATTGTTGAAGAAAAAAATTTTTGGCCGATTTTTAAGGTCCGGGGCTTACAGAATTTTTCATACGGGTAAATATCTTTCTGGAGAGTTCTGAGTCAAAATTAAGCACCAAAATGAACTTCTGTCACCACAGCAAATCTTTTTTAAGGTTTACTGAAAGTTTTAAGCCGAATTTGGGGATTATTGAAGAAAAAAATTTTGGGCCGATTTTAAAGGTCCGGGGCTTACAGAATTTTTCATACGGGTAAATTTATTTCTGGAGAGTTCTGTGTCAAAATTAAGCACCAAAATCAACTTCTGTCACCGTAGCAAATCTTTTTTAAGGTTTACAGGTAGTTTTAAGCCGAATTTGGGGATTTTTGAAGAAAAAAATTTTTGGCCAATTTTTAAGGTCCGTTGTTTACAGTATTTTTCATACGGGTAAATATATTTCTGGAGAGTTCTGTGTCAAAATTAAGCACCAAAATGAACTTCTGTCACCACAGCAAATCTTTTTTAAGGTTTACTGAAAGTTTTAAGCCGAATTTGGGGATTATTGAAGAAAAAATTTTTTTGCCGATTTTAAAGGTCCTGGGCTTACAGAATTTTTCATATGGGTAAATTTATTTCTGGAGAGTTCTGTATCAAAATTAAGCACCAAAATCAACTTCTGTCACCGTAGCAAATCTTTTTTAAGGTTTACTGAAAGTTTTAAGCCGAATTTGGGGTTTTTTGAAGAAAAAAATTTTTGGACAATTTTTAAGGTCCGGGGTTAACAGAATTTTTCATATGGGTAAATATATTTCTGGAGAGTTCTGTGTCAAAATTAAGCAACAAAATCAACTTCTGTCACCGCAGCAAATCTTTTTTAAGGTTTACTGAAAGTTTTAAGCTGAATTTGGGGATTTTTGAAGAAAAAAATTTTTGGCCGATTTTTAAGGTCCGGGGCTTACAGAATTTTTCATACGGGTAAATTTATTTCTGGAGAGTTCTGTGTCAAAATTAAGCACCAAAATCAACTTCTGTCACCACAGCAAATCTTTTTTAAGGTTTACTGAAAGTTTTAAGCCGAATTTGGGGATTTTTGAAGAAAAAAACTTTGGGCCGATTTTTAAGGTCCGGGGCTTACAGAATTTTCCATACGGGTAAATTTATTTCTGGAGAGTTCTGTGTCAAAATTAAGCACCAAAATCAACTTCTGTCACCACAGCAAATGTTTTTTAATGTTTACTGAAAGTTTTAAGCCGAATTTGGGGATTATTGAAGAAAAAAATTTTAGGCCGATTTTAAAGGTCCGGGGCTTACAGAATTTTTCATACGGGTAAATTTATTTCTGGAGAGTTCTGTGTCAAAATTAAGCACCAAAATCATCTTCTGTCACCACAGCAAATCTTTTTTAAGGTTTACTGAAAGTTTTAAGCCGAATTTGGGGATTTTTGAAGAAAAAAATGTTGGGCCGATTTTTAAGGTCCGGGGCTTACAGAATTTTCCATACGGGTAAATTTATTTCTGGAGAGTTCTGTGTCAAAATTAAGCACCAAAATTAACTTCTGTCTCCGTAGCAAATCTTTTTTAAGGTTTACTGAAAGTTTTAAGCCGAATTTGGGGATTTTTGAAGAAAAAATTTTTTGGCCGATTTTTAAGGTCTGGGGCTTACAGAATTTTTCATACGGGTAAATATCTTTCTGGAGAGTTCTGAGTCAAAATTAAGCACCAAAATCAACTTCTGTCACCGTAGCAAATCTTTTTTAAGGTGTACTGAAAGTTTTAAGCTGAATTTGGGGATTTTTGAAGAAAAAAATTTTTGGCCGATTTTTAAGGTCCGGGGCTTACAGAATTTTTCATATGGGTAAATTTATTTCTGGAGGGTTCTGTGTCAAAATTAAGCACCAAAATCAACTTCTATCACCACAGCAAATCTTTTTTAAGGTTTACGGAAAGTTTTAAGCCGAATTTGGGGATTTTTGAAGAAAAAAATTTTTGGCCGATTTTTAAGGTCCGGGGCTTACAGAATTTTTCATATGGGTAAATTTATTTCTGGAGAGTTCTGTGTCAAAATTAAGCACCAAAATCAACTTCTGTCACCGTAGCAAATCTTTTTTAAGGTTTCCTGAAAGTTTTAAGCCGAATTTGGGGTTTTTTGAAGAAAAAAATTTTTGGACAATTTTTAATGTCCGGGGTTAACAGAATTTTTCATATGGGTAAATATATTTCTGGAGAGTTCTGTGTCAAAATTAAGCACCAAAATCAACTTCTGTCACCGCAGCAAATCTTTTTAAGGTTTACTGAAAGTTTTAAGCTGAATTTGGGGATTTTTGAAGAAAAAAATTTTTGGCCGATTTTTAAGGTCCGGGGTTTACAGTATTTTTCATACGGGTAAATATATTTCTGGAGAGTTCTGTGTCAAAATTAAGCACCAAAATGAACTTCTGTCACCACATCAAATCTTTTTTAAGGTTTACTGAAAGTTTTAAGACGGATTTGGGGATTATTGAAGAAAAAAATTTTTGGCTGATTTTAAAGGTCCGGGGCTTACAGAATTTTTCATACGGGTAAATTTATTTCTGGAGAGTTCTGTGTCAAAATTAAGCACCAAAATCAACTTCTGTCACCACAGCAAATGTTTTTTAATGTTTATTGAAAGTTTTAAGCCGAATTTGGGGATTTTTGAAGAAAAACATTTTTTGCTGATTTTTAAGGTCCGGGGCTTACAGAATTTTCCATACGGATAAATTTATTTCTGGAGAGTTCTGTGTCAAAATTAAGCACCAAAATTAACTTCTGTCTCCGTAGCAAATCTTTTTTAAGGTTTACGGAAAGTTTTAAGCCGAATTTGGGGATTTTTGAAGAAAAAAATTTTTGGCCGATTTTTAAGGTCCGGAGCTTACAGAATTTTTCATACGGGTAAATTTATTTCTGGAGAGTTCTGTGTCAAAATTAAGCACCAAAATCAACTTCTGTCACCACAGCAAATCTTTTTTTAAGGTTTACTGAAAGTTTTAAGCTGAATTTGGGGATTTTTGAAGAAAAAAATTTTGGGCCGATTTTTAAGGTCCGGGGCTTACAGAATTTTCCATACGGGTAAATTTATTTCTGGAGAGTTCTGTGTAAAAATTAAGCACCAAAATCAACTTCTGTCACCACAGCAAATGTTTTTTAATGTTTATTGAAAGTTTTAAGCCGAATTTGGGGATTTTTGAAGAAAAACATTTTTTGCTGATTTTTAAGGTCCGGGGCTTACAGAATTTTCCATACGGATACATTTATTTCTGGAGAGTTCTGTGTCAAAATTAAGCACCAAAATCAACTTCTGTCTCCGTAGCAAATCTTTTTTAAGGTTTACTGAAAGTTTTAAGCCGAATTTGGGGATTTTTGAAGAAAAAAATTTTTGGCCGATTTTTAAGGTCCGGGGCCTACAGAATTTTTCATACGGGTAAATTTCTTTCTGGAGAGTTCTGAGTCAAAATTAAGCACCAAAATCAACTTCTGTCACCATAGCAAATCTTTTTTAAGGTTTACTGAAAGTTTTAAGCCGAATTTGGGGATTTTTGAAGAAAAAAATTTTTGGCCGATTTTTAAGGTCCGGGGCTTACAGAATTTTTCATACGGGTAAATATCTTTCTGGAGAGTTCTGAGTCAAAATTAAGCACCAAAATCAACTTCTGTCACCGTAGCAAATCTTTTTAAGGTTTACTAAAAGTTTTAAGCCGAATTTGGGGATTTTTGACAAAAAAAATTTTTGGCCGATTTTTAAGGTCCGGGGCTTACAGAATTTTTTTTACGGGTAAATTTATTTCTGGAGAGTTCCGAGGCAAAATTAAGCACCAAAATCAACTTCTGTCACCGTAGCAAATCTTTTTTAAGGTTTACTGAAAGTTTTAAGCTGAATTTGGGGATTATTGAAGAAAAAAATTTTTGCCCGATTTTAAATGTCCGGGGCTTACAGAATTTTTCATACGGGTAAATTTATTTCTGGAGAGTTCTGTGTCAAAATTAAGCACCAAAATGAACTTCTGTCACCACAGCAAATGTTTTTTAATGTTTATTGAAAGTTTTAAGCCGAATTTGGGGATTTTTGAAGAAAAACATTTTTTGCTGATTTTTAAGGTCCGGGGCTTACAGAATTTTCCATACGGATAAATTTATTTCTGGAGAGTTCTGTGTCAAAATTAAGCACCAAAATTAACTTCTGTCTCCGTAGCAAATCTTTTTTAAGGTTTACTGAAAGTTTTAAGCCGAATTTGGGGATTATTGAAGAAAAAAATTTTTGGCCGATTTTAAAGGTCCGGGGCTTACAGAATTTTTCATATGGGTAAATTTATTTCTGGAGAGTTCAGTGTCAAAATTAAGCACCAAAATCAACTTCTGTCACCACAGCAAATCTTTTTTAAGGTTTACTGAAAGTTTTAAGCCGAATTTGGGGATTTTTGAAGAAAAAAATTTTGGGCCGATTTTTAAGGTCCGTGGCTTACAGAATTTTCCATACGGGTAAATTTATTTCTGGAGAGTTCTGTGTCAAAATTAAGCACCAAAATCAACTTCTGTCACCGTAGCAAATCTTTTTTAAGGTTTACTGATAGTTTTAAGCCGAATTTGGGGATTTTTGAAGAAAAAAATTTTTGGCCGATTTTAAAGGTCCGGGGCTTACAGAATTTTTCATACGGGTAAATTTATTTCTGGAGAGTTCTGTGTCAAAATTAAGCACCAAATTCAACTTCTGTCACCACAGCAAATCTTTTTTAAGGTTTACTGAAAGTTTTAAGCCGAATTTGGGGATTTTTGAAGAAAAAAATTTTTGGTCGATTTTTAAGGTCCGGGGCTTACAGAATTGTTCATATGGGTAAATATCTTTCTGGAGAGTTCTGAGTCAAAATTAAGCACCAAAATCAACTTCAGTCACCGTAGCAAATCTTTTTTAAGGTTTACTGAAAGTTTTAAGCTGAATTTGGGGATTATTGAAGAAAAAAATTTTTGGCCGATTTTAAATGTCCGGGGCTTACAGAATTTTTCATATGGGTAAATTTATTTCTGGAGAGTTCTGTGTCAAAATTAAGCACCAAAATCAACTTCTGTCACCACAGCAAATCTTTTTTAAGGTTTACTGAAAGTTTTAAGCCGAATTTGGGGATTTTTGAAGAAAAAAACTTTGGGCCGATTTTTAAGGTCCGGGGCTTACAGAATTTTCCATACGGGTAAATATCTTTCTGGAGAGTTCTGAGTCAAAATTAAGCACCAAAATCAACTTCTGTCACCGTAGCAAATCTTTTTAAGGTTTACTGAAAGTTTTAAGCCGAATTTGGGGATTTTTGAAGAAAAAATTTTTTGGCCGATTTTTAAGGTCCGGGGCTTACAGAATTTTTCATATGGGTAAATATCTTTCTGGAGAGTTCTGAGTCAAAATTAAGCACCAAAATCAACTTCTGTCACCGTAGCAAATCTTTTTTAAGGTTTACTGAAAGTTTTAAGCCGAATTTGGGGATTTTTGAAGAAAAAAACTTTGGGCCGATTTTTAAGGTCCGGGGCTTACAGAATTTTCCATACGGGTAAATATCTTTCTGGAGAGTTCTGAGTCAAAATTAAGCACCAAAATCAACTTCTGTCACCGTAGCAAATCTTTTTTAAGGTTTACTGAAAGTTTTAAGCCGAATTTGGGGATTTTTGAAGAAAAAAATTTTTGGCCGATTTTTAAGGTCCGGGGCTTACAGAATTTTTCATACGGGTAAATATCTTTCTGGAGAGTTCTGAGTCAAAATTAAGCACCAAAATGAACTTCTGTCACCACAGCAAATCTTTTTTAAGGTTTACTGAAAGTTTTAAGCCGAATTTGGGGATTATTGAAGAAAAAAATTTTGGGCCGATTTTAAAGGTCCGGGGCTTACAGAATTTTTCATATGGGTAAATTTATTTCTGGAGAGTTCTGTGTCAAAATTAAGCACCAAAATCAACTTCTGTCACCGTAGCAAATCTTTTTTAAGGTTTACAGGTAGTTTTAAGCCGAATTTGGGGATTTTTGCAGAAAAAAATTTTTGGCCAATTTTTAAGGTCCGTTGTTTACAGTATTTTTCATACGGGTAAATATATTTCTGGAGAGTTCTGTGTCAAAATTAAGCACCAAAATGAACTTCTGTCACCACAGCAAATCTTTTTTAAGGTTTACTGAAAGTTTTAAGCCGAATTTGGGGTTTTTTGAAGAAAAAAATTTTTGGACAATTTTTAAGGTCCGGGGTTAACAGAATTTTTCATATGGGTAAATATATTTCTGGAGAGTTCTGTGTCAAAATTAAGCAACAAAATCAACTTCTGTCACCGCAGCAAATCTTTTTTAAGGTTTACTGAAAGTTTTAAGCTGAATTTGGGTATTTTTGAAGAAAAAAATTTTTGGCCGATTTTTAAGGTCCGGGGCTTACAGAATTTTTCATACGGGTAAATTTATTTCTGGAGAGTTCTGTGTCAAAATTAAGCACCAAAATCAACTTCTGTCACCACAGCAAATCTTTTTTAAGGTTTACTGAAAGTTTTAAGCCGAATTTGGGGATTTTTGAAGAAAAAAACTTTGGGCCGATTTTTAAGGTCCGGGGCTTACAGAATTTTCCATACGGGTAAATTTATATCTGGAGAGTTCTGTGTCAAAATTAAGCACCAAAATCAACTTCTGTCACCACAGCAAATGTTTTTTAATGTTTACTGAAAGTTTTAAGCCGAATTTGGGGATTATTGAAGAAAAAAATTTTTGGCCGATTTTAAAGGTCCGGGGCTTACAGAATTTTTCATACGGGTAAATTTATTTCTGGAGAGTTCTGTGTCAAAATTAAGCACCAAAATCATCTTCTGTCACCACAGCAAATCTTTTTTAAGGTTTACTGAAAGTTTTAAGCCGAATTTGGGGATTTTTGAAGAAAAAAATTTTGGGCCGATTTTTAAGGTCCGGGGCTTACAGAATTTTCCATACGGGTAAATTTATTTCTGGAGAGTTCTGTGTCAAAATTAAGCACCAAAATTAACTTCTGTCTCCGTAGCAAATCTTTTTTAAGGTTTACTGAAAGTTTTAAGCCGAATTTGGGGATTTTTGAAGAAAAAATTTTTTGGCCGATTTTTAAGGTCCGGGGCTTACAGAATTTTTCATACGGGTAAATATCTTTCTGGAGAGTTCTGAGTCAAAATTAAGCACCAAAATCAACTTCTGTCACCGTAGCAAATCTTTTTTAAGGTGTACTGAAAGTTTTAAGCTGAATTTGGGGATTTTTGAAGAAAAAAATTTTTGGCCGATTTTTAAGGTCCGGGGCTTACAGAATTTTTCATATGGGTAAATTTATTTCTGGAGGGTTCTGTGTCAAAATTAAGCACCAAAATCAACTTCTATCACCACAGCAAATCTTTTTTAAGGTTTACGGAAAGTTTTAAGCCGAATTTGGGGATTTTTGAAGAAAAAAATTTTTGGCCGATTTTTAAGGTCCGGGGCTTACAGAATTTTTCATATGGGTAAATTTATTTCTGGAGAGTTCTGTGTCAAAATTAAGCACCAAAATCAACTTCTGTCACCGTAGCAAATCTTTTTTAAGGTTTACTGAAAGTTTTAAGCCGAATTTGGGGTTTTTTGAAGAAAAAAATTTTTGGACAATTTTTAATGTCCGGGGTTAACAGAATTTTTCATATGGGTAAATATATTTCTGGAGAGTTCTGTGTCAAAATTAAGCACCAAAATCAACTTCTGTCACCGCAGCAAATCTTTTTAAGGTTTACTGAAAGTTTTAAGCTGAATTTGGGGATTTTTGAAGAAAAAAATTTTTGGCCGATTTTTAAGGTCCGGGGTTTACAGTATTTTTCATACGGGTAAATATATTTCTGGAGAGTTCTGTGTCAAAATTAAGCACCAAAATGAACTTCTGTCACCACATCAAATCTTTTTTAAGGTTTACTGAAAGTTTTAAGACGGATTTGGGGATTATTGAAGAAAAAAATTTTTGGCTGATTTTAAAGGTCCGGGGCTTACAGAATTTTTCATACGGGTAAATTTATTTCTGGAGAGTTCTGTGTCAAAATTAAGCACCAAAATCAACTTCTGTCACCACAGCAAATGTTTTTTAATGTTTATTGAAAGTTTTAAGCCGAATTTGGGGATTTTTGAAGAAAAACATTTTTTGCTGATTTTTAAGGTCCGGGGCTTACAGAATTTTCCATACGGATAAATTTATTTCTGGAGAGTTCTGTGTCAAAATTAAGCACCAAAATTAACTTCTGTCTCCGTAGCAAATCTTTTTTAAGGTTTACGGAAAGTTTTAAGCCGAATTTGGGGATTTTTGAAGAAAAAAATTTTGGGCCGATTTTTAAGGTCCGGAGCTTACAGAATTTTTCATACGGGTAAATTTATTTCTGGAGAGTTCTGTGTCAAAATTAAGCACCAAAATCAACTTCTGTCACCACAGCAAATCTTTTTTAAGGTTTACTGAAAGTTTTAAGCCGAATTTGGGGATTTTTGAAGAAAAAAACTTTGGGCCGATTTTTAAGGTCCGGGGCTTACAGAATTTTCCATACGGGTAAATATCTTTCTGGAGAGTTCTGAGTCAAAATTAAGCACCAAAATCAACTTCTGTCACCGTAGCAAATCTTTTTAAGGTTTACTGAAAGTTTTAAGCCGAATTTGGGGATTTTTGAAGAAAAAATTTTTTGGCCGATTTTTAAGGTCCGGGGCTTACAGAATTTTTCATATGGGTAAATATCTTTCTGGAGAGTTCTGAGTCAAAATTAAGCACCAAAATCAACTTCTGTCACCGTAGCAAATCTTTTTTAAGGTTTACTGAAAGTTTTAAGCCGAATTTGGGGATTTTTGAAGAAAAAAACTTTGGGCCGATTTTTAAGGTCCGGGGCTTACAGAATTTTCCATACGGGTAAATATCTTTCTGGAGAGTTCTGAGTCAAAATTAAGCACCAAAATCAACTTCTGTCACCGTAGCAAATCTTTTTTAAGGTTTACTGAAAGTTTTAAGCCGAATTTGGGGATTTTTGAAGAAAAAAATTTTTGGCCGATTTTTAAGGTCCGGGGCTTACAGAATTTTTCATACGGGTAAATATCTTTCTGGAGAGTTCTGAGTCAAAATTAAGCACCAAAATGAACTTCTGTCACCACAGCAAATCTTTTTTAAGGTTTACTGAAAGTTTTAAGCCGAATTTGGGGATTATTGAAGAAAAAAATTTTGGGCCGATTTTAAAGGTCCGGGGCTTACAGAATTTTTCATATGGGTAAATTTATTTCTGGAGAGTTCTGTGTCAAAATTAAGCACCAAAATCAACTTCTGTCACCGTAGCAAATCTTTTTTAAGGTTTACAGGTAGTTTTAAGCCGAATTTGGGGATTTTTGCAGAAAAAAATTTTTGGCCAATTTTTAAGGTCCGTTGTTTACAGTATTTTTCATACGGGTAAATATATTTCTGGAGAGTTCTGTGTCAAAATTAAGCACCAAAATGAACTTCTGTCACCACAGCAAATCTTTTTTAAGGTTTACTGAAAGTTTTAAGCCGAATTTGGGGTTTTTTGAAGAAAAAAATTTTTGGACAATTTTTAAGGTCCGGGGTTAACAGAATTTTTCATATGGGTAAATATATTTCTGGAGAGTTCTGTGTCAAAATTAAGCAACAAAATCAACTTCTGTCACCGCAGCAAATCTTTTTTAAGGTTTACTGAAAGTTTTAAGCTGAATTTGGGTATTTTTGAAGAAAAAAATTTTTGGCCGATTTTTAAGGTCCGGGGCTTACAGAATTTTTCATACGGGTAAATTTATTTCTGGAGAGTTCTGTGTCAAAATTAAGCACCAAAATCAACTTCTGTCACCACAGCAAATCTTTTTTAAGGTTTACTGAAAGTTTTAAGCCGAATTTGGGGATTTTTGAAGAAAAAAACTTTGGGCCGATTTTTAAGGTCCGGGGCTTACAGAATTTTCCATACGGGTAAATTTATATCTGGAGAGTTCTGTGTCAAAATTAAGCACCAAAATCAACTTCTGTCACCACAGCAAATGTTTTTTAATGTTTACTGAAAGTTTTAAGCCGAATTTGGGGATTATTGAAGAAAAAAATTTTTGGCCGATTTTAAAGGTCCGGGGCTTACAGAATTTTTCATACGGGTAAATTTATTTCTGGAGAGTTCTGTGTCAAAATTAAGCACCAAAATCATCTTCTGTCACCACAGCAAATCTTTTTTAAGGTTTACTGAAAGTTTTAAGCCGAATTTGGGGATTTTTGAAGAAAAAAATTTTGGGCCGATTTTTAAGGTCCGGGGCTTACAGAATTTTCCATACGGGTAAATTTATTTCTGGAGAGTTCTGTGTCAAAATTAAGCACCAAAATTAACTTCTGTCTCCGTAGCAAATCTTTTTTAAGGTTTACTGAAAGTTTTAAGCCGAATTTGGGGATTTTTGAAGAAAAAATTTTTTGGCCGATTTTTAAGGTCCGGGGCTTACAGAATTTTTCATACGGGTAAATATCTTTCTGGAGAGTTCTGAGTCAAAATTAAGCACCAAAATCAACTTCTGTCACCGTAGCAAATCTTTTTTAAGGTGTACTGAAAGTTTTAAGCTGAATTTGGGGATTTTTGAAGAAAAAAATTTTTGGCCGATTTTTAAGGTCCGGGGCTTACAGAATTTTTCATATGGGTAAATTTATTTCTGGAGGGTTCTGTGTCAAAATTAAGCACCAAAATCAACTTCTATCACCACAGCAAATCTTTTTTAAGGTTTACGGAAAGTTTTAAGCCGAATTTGGGGATTTTTGAAGAAAAAAATTTTTGGCCGATTTTTAAGGTCCGGGGCTTACAGAATTTTTCATATGGGTAAATTTATTTCTGGAGAGTTCTGTGTCAAAATTAAGCACCAAAATCAACTTCTGTCACCGTAGCAAATCTTTTTTAAGGTTTACTGAAAGTTTTAAGCCGAATTTGGGGTTTTTTGAAGAAAAAAATTTTTGGACAATTTTTAATGTCCGGGGTTAACAGAATTTTTCATATGGGTAAATATATTTCTGGAGAGTTCTGTGTCAAAATTAAGCACCAAAATCAACTTCTGTCACCGCAGCAAATCTTTTTAAGGTTTACTGAAAGTTTTAAGCTGAATTTGGGGATTTTTGAAGAAAAAAATTTTTGGCCGATTTTTAAGGTCCGGGGTTTACAGTATTTTTCATACGGGTAAATATATTTCTGGAGAGTTCTGTGTCAAAATTAAGCACCAAAATGAACTTCTGTCACCACATCAAATCTTTTTTAAGGTTTACTGAAAGTTTTAAGACGGATTTGGGGATTATTGAAGAAAAAAATTTTTGGCTGATTTTAAAGGTCCGGGGCTTACAGAATTTTTCATACGGGTAAATTTATTTCTGGAGAGTTCTGTGTCAAAATTAAGCACCAAAATCAACTTCTGTCACCACAGCAAATGTTTTTTAATGTTTATTGAAAGTTTTAAGCCGAATTTGGGGATTTTTGAAGAAAAACATTTTTTGCTGATTTTTAAGGTCCGGGGCTTACAGAATTTTCCATACGGATAAATTTATTTCTGGAGAGTTCTGTGTCAAAATTAAGCACCAAAATTAACTTCTGTCTCCGTAGCAAATCTTTTTTAAGGTTTACGGAAAGTTTTAAGCCGAATTTGGGGATTTTTGAAGAAAAAAATTTTGGGCCGATTTTTAAGGTCCGGAGCTTACAGAATTTTTCATACGGGTAAATTTATTTCTGGAGAGTTCTGTGTCAAAATTAAGCACCAAAATCAACTTCTGTCACCACAGCAAATCTTTTTTTAAGGTTTACTGAAAGTTTTAAGCTGAATTTGGGGATTTTTGAAGAAAAAAATTTTGGGCCGATTTTTAAGGTCCGGGGCTTACAGAATTTTCCATACGGGTAAATTTATTTCTGGAGAGTTCTGTGTAAAAATTAAGCACCAAAATCAACTTCTGTCACCACAGCAAATGTTTTTTAATGTTTATTGAAAGTTTTAAGCCGAATTTGGGGATTTTTGAAGAAAAACATTTTTTGCTGATTTTTAAGGTCCGGGGCTTACAGAATTTTCCATACGGATACATTTATTTCTGGAGAGTTCTGTGTCAAAATTAAGCACCAAAATCAACTTCTGTCTCCGTAGCAAATCTTTTTTAAGGTTTACTGAAAGTTTTAAGCCGAATTTGGGGATTTTTGAAGAAAAAAATTTTTGGCCGATTTTTAAGGTCCGGGGCCTACAGAATTTTTCATACGGGTAAATTTCTATCTGGAGAGTTCTGAGTCAAAATTAAGCACCAAAATCAACTTCTGTCACCATAGCAAATCTTTTTTAAGGTTTACTGAAAGTTTTAAGCCGAATTTGGGGATTTTTGAAGAAAAAAATTTTTGGCCGATTTTTAAGGTCCGGGGCTTACAGAATTTTTCATACGGGTAAATATCTTTCTGGAGAGTTCTGAGTCAAAATTAAGCACCAAAATCAACTTCTGTCACCGTAGCAAATCTTTTTAAGGTTTACTGAAAGTTTTAAGCCGAATTTGGGGATTTTTGACGAAAAAAATTTTTGGCCGATTTTTAAGGTCCGGGGCTTACAGAATTTTTTTTACGGGTAAATTTATTTCTGGAGAGTTCCGAGGCAAAATTAAGCACCAAAATCAACTTCTGTCACCGTAGCAAATCTTTTTTAAGGTTTACTGAAAGTTTTAAGCTGAATTTGGGGATTATTGAAGAAAAAAATTTTTGCCCGATTTTAAATGTCCGGGGCTTACAGAATTTTTCATACGGGTAAATTTATTTCTGGAGAGTTCTGTGTCAAAATTAAGCACCAAAATGAACTTCTGTCACCACAGCAAATGTTTTTTAATGTTTATTGAAAGTTTTAAGCCGAATTTGGGGATTTTTGAAGAAAAACATTTTTTGCTGATTTTTAAGGTCCGGGGCTTACAGAATTTTCCATACGGATAAATTTATTTCTGGAGAGTTCTGTGTCAAAATTAAGCACCAAAATTAACTTCTGTCTCCGTAGCAAATCTTTTTTAAGGTTTACTGAAAGTTTTAAGCCGAATTTGGGGATTATTGAAGAAAAAAATTTTTGGCCGATTTTAAAGGTCCGGGGCTTACAGAATTTTTCATATGGGTAAATTTATTTCTGGAGAGTTCAGTGTCAAAATTAAGCACCAAAATCAACTTCTGTCACCACAGCAAATCTTTTTTAAGGTTTACTGAAAGTTTTAAGCCGAATTTGGGGATTTTTGAAGAAAAAAATTTTGGGCCGATTTTTAAGGTCCGTGGCTTACAGAATTTTCCATACGGGTAAATTTATTTCTGGAGAGTTCTGTGTCAAAATTAAGCACCAAAATCAACTTCTGTCACCGTAGCAAATCTTTTTTAAGGTTTACTGATAGTTTTAAGCCGAATTTGGGGATTTTTGAAGAAAAAAATTTTTGGCCGATTTTAAAGGTCCGGGGCTTACAGAATTTTTCATACGGGTAAATTTATTTCTGGAGAGTTCTGTGTCAAAATTAAGCACCAAATTCAACTTCTGTCACCACAGCAAATCTTTTTTAAGGTTTACTGAAAGTTTTAAGCCGAATTTGGGGATTTTTGAAGAAAAAATTTTGGGCCGATTTTTAAGGTCCGGGGCTTACAGAATTTTCCATACGGGTAAATTTATTTCTGGAGAGTTCTGTGTCAAAATTAAGCACCAAAATCAACTTCTGTCACCGTAGCAAATCTTTTTTAAGGTTTACTGAAAGTTTTAAGCCGAATTTGGGGATTTTTGAAGAAAAAAATTTTTGGCCGATTTTTAAGGTCCGGGGCTTACAGAATTTTTCATATGGGTAAATTTATTTCTGGAGAGTTCTGTGTCAAAATTAAGCACCAAAATCAACTTCTGTCACCACTGCAAATGTTTCTTAATGTTTATTGAAAGTTTTAAGCCGAATTTGGGGATTTTTGAAGAAAAACATTTTTTGCTGATTTTTAAGATCCGGGGCTTACAGAATTTTCCATACCGATAAATTTATTTCTGGAGAGTTCTGTGTCAAAATTAAGCACCAAAATCAACTTCTGTCTCCGTAGCAAATCTTTTTTAAGGTTTACTGAAAGTTTTAAGCCGAATTTGGGGATTTTTGAAGAAAAAAATTTTTGGTCGATTTTTAAGGTCCGGGGCTTACAGAATTGTTCATATGGGTAAATATCTTTCTGGAGAGTTCTGAGTCAAAATTAAGCACCAAAATCAACTTCTGTCACCACAGCAAATCTTTTTTAAGGTTTACTGAAAGTTTTAAGCCGAATTTGGGGATTTTTGAAGAAAAACATTTTTGGACGATTTTTAAGGTCCGGGGCTTACAGAATTTTTCATACGGTCAAATTTATTTCTGGAGAGTTCCGAGGCAAAATTAAGCACCAAAATCAACTTCAGTCACCGTAGCAAATCTTTTTTAAGGTTTACTGAAAGTTTTAAGCTGAATTTGGGGATTATTGAAGAAAAAAATTTTTGGCCGATTTTAAATGTCCGGGGCTTACAGAATTTTTCATATGGGTAAATTTATTTCTGGAGAGTTCTGTGTCAAAATTAAGCACCAAAATCAACTTCTGTCACCACAGCAAATCTTTTTTAAGGTTTACTGAAAGTTTTAAGCCGAATTTGGGGATTTTTGAAGAAAAAAACTTTGGGCCGATTTTTAAGGTCCGGGGCTTACAGAATTTTCCATACGGGTAAATATCTTTCTGGAGAGTTCTGAGTCAAAATTAAGCACCAAAATCAACTTCTGTCACCGTAGCAAATCTTTTTAAGGTTTACTGAAAGTTTTAAGCCGAATTTGGGGATTTTTGAAGAAAAAATTTTTTGGCCGATTTTTAAGGTCCGGGGCTTACAGAATTTTTCATATGGGTAAATATCTTTCTGGAGAGTTCTGAGTCAAAATTAAGCACCAAAATCAACTTCTGTCACCGTAGCAAATCTTTTTTAAGGTTTACTGAAAGTTTTAAGCCGAATTTGGGGATTTTTGAAGAAAAAAACTTTGGGCCGATTTTTAAGGTCCGGGGCTTACAGAATTTTCCATACGGGTAAATATCTTTCTGGAGAGTTCTGAGTCAAAATTAAGCACCAAAATCAACTTCTGTCACCGTAGCAAATCTTTTTAAGGTTTACTGAAAGTTTTAAGCCGAATTTGGGGATTTTTGAAGAAAAAATTTTTTGGCCGATTTTTAAGGTCCGGGGCTTACAGAATTTTTCATACGGGTAAATTTCTATCTGGAGAGTTCTGAGTCAAAATTAAGCACCAAAATCAACTTCTGTCACCATAGCAAATCTTTTTTAAGGTTTACTGAAAGTTTTAAGCCGAATTTGGGGATTTTTGAAGAAAAAAATTTTTGGCCGATTTTTAAGGTCCGGGGCTTACAGAATTTTTCATACGGGTAAATATCTTTCTGGAGAGTTCTGAGTCAAAATTAAGCACCAAAATGAACTTCTGTCACCACAGCAAATCTTTTTTAAGGTTTACTGAAAGTTTTAAGCCGAATTTGGGGATTATTGAAGAAAAAAATTTTGGGCCGATTTTAAAGGTCCGGGGCTTACAGAATTTTTCATACGGGTAAATTTATTTCTGGAGAGTTCTGTGTCAAAATTAAGCACCAAAATCAACTTATGTCACCGTAGCAAATCTTTTTTAAGGTTTACAGGTAGTTTTAAGCCGAATTTGGGGATTTTTGAAGAAAAAAATTTTTGGCCAATTTTTAAGGTCCGTTGTTTACAGTATTTTTCATACGGGTAAATATATTTCTGGAGAGTTCTGTGTCAAAATTAAGCACCAAAATGAACTTCTGTCACCACAGCAAATCTTTTTTAAGGTTTACTGAAAGTTTTAAGCCGAATTTGGGGATTATTGAAGAAAAATTTTTTTTGCCGATTTTAAAGGTCCTGGGCTTACAGAATTTTTCATATGGGTAAATTTATTTCTGGAGAGTTCTGTATCAAAATTAAGCACCAAAATCAACTTCTGTCACCATAGCAAATCTTTTTTAAGGTTTACTGAAAGTTTTAAGCCGAATTTGGGTTTTTTTGAAGAAAAAAATTTTTGGCCGATTTTTAAGGTCCGGGGCTTACAGAATTTTTCATACGGGTAAATATCTTTCTGGAGAGTTCTGAGTCAAAATTAAGCACCAAAATCAACTTCTGTCACCGTAGCAAATCTTTTTAAGGTTTACTGAAAGTTTTAAGCCGAATTTGGGGATTTTTGACGAAAAAAATTTTTGGCCGATTTTTAAGGTCCGGGGCTTACAGAATTTTTTTTACGGGTAAATTTATTTCTGGAGAGTTCCGAGGCAAAATTAAGCACCAAAATCAACTTCTGTCACCGTAGCAAATCTTTTTTAAGGTTTACTGAAAGTTTTAAGCTGAATTTGGGGATTATTGAAGAAAAAAATTTTTGCCCGATTATAAATGTCCGGGGCTTACAGAATTTTTCATACGGGTAAATTTATTTCTGGAGAGTTCTGTGTCAAAATTAAGCACCAAAATGAACTTCTGTCACCACAGCAAATGTTTTTTAATGTTTATTGAAAGTTTTAAGCCGAATTTGGGGATTTTTGAAGAAAAACATTTTTTGCTGATTTTTAAGGTCCGGGGCTTACAGAATTTTCCATACGGATAAATTTATTTCTGGAGAGTTCTGTGTCAAAATTAAGCACCAAAATTAACTTCTGTCTCCGTAGCAAATCTTTTTTAAGGTTTACTGAAAGTTTTAAGCCGAATTTGGGGATTATTGAAGAAAAAAATTTTTGGCCGATTTTAAAGGTCCGGGGCTTACAGAATTTTTCATATGGGTAAATTTATTTCTGGAGAGTTCAGTGTCAAAATTAAGCACCAAAATCAACTTCTGTCACCACAGCAAATCTTTTTTAAGGTTTACTGAAAGTTTTAAGCCGAATTTGGGGATTTTTGAAGAAAAAAATTTTGGGCCGATTTTTAAGGTCCGTGGCTTACAGAATTTTCCATACGGGTAAATTTATTTCTGGAGAGTTCTGTGTCAAAATTAAGCACCAAAATCAACTTCTGTCACCGTAGCAAATCTTTTTTAAGGTTTACTGATAGTTTTAAGCCGAATTTGGGGATTTTTGAAGAAAAAAATTTTTGGCCGATTTTAAAGGTCCGGGGCTTACAGAATTTTTCATACGGGTAAATTTATTTCTGGAGAGTTCTGTGTCAAAATTAAGCACCAAATTCAACTTCTGTCACCACAGCAAATCTTTTTTAAGGTTTACTGAAAGTTTTAAGCCGAATTTGGGGATTTTTGAAGAAAAAATTTTGGGCCGATTTTTAAGGTCCGGGGCTTACAGAATTTTCCATACGGGTAAATTTATTTCTGGAGAGTTCTGTGTCAAAATTAAGCACCAAAATCAACTTCTGTCACCGTAGCAAATCTTTTTTAAGGTTTACTGAAAGTTTTAAGCCGAATTTGGGGATTTTTGAAGAAAAAAATTTTTGGCCGATTTTTAAGGTCCGGGGCTTACAGAATTTTTCATATGGGTAAATTTATTTCTGGAGAGTTCTGTGTCAAAATTAAGCACCAAAATCAACTTCTGTCACCACTGCAAATGTTTCTTAATGTTTATTGAAAGTTTTAAGCCGAATTTGGGGATTTTTGAAGAAAAACATTTTTTGCTGATTTTTAAGATCCGGGGCTTACAGAATTTTCCATACCGATAAATTTATTTCTGGAGAGTTCTGTGTCAAAATTAAGCACCAAAATCAACTTCTGTCTCCGTAGCAAATCTTTTTTAAGGTTTACTGAAAGTTTTAAGCCGAATTTGGGGATTTTTGAAGAAAAAAATTTTTGGTCGATTTTTAAGGTCCGGGGCTTACAGAATTGTTCATATGGGTAAATATCTTTCTGGAGAGTTCTGAGTCAAAATTAAGCACCAAAATCAACTTCTGTCACCACAGCAAATCTTTTTTAAGGTTTACTGAAAGTTTTAAGCCGAATTTGGGGATTTTTGAAGAAAAACATTTTTGGACGATTTTTAAGGTCCGGGGCTTACAGAATTTTTCATACGGTCAAATTTATTTCTGGAGAGTTCCGAGGCAAAATTAAGCACCAAAATCAACTTCAGTCACCGTAGCAAATCTTTTTTAAGGTTTACTGAAAGTTTTAAGCTGAATTTGGGGATTATTGAAGAAAAAAATTTTTGGCCGATTTTAAATGTCCGGGGCTTACAGAATTTTTCATATGGGTAAATTTATTTCTGGAGAGTTCTGTGTCAAAATTAAGCACCAAAATCAACTTCTGTCACCACAGCAAATCTTTTTTAAGGTTTACTGAAAGTTTTAAGCCGAATTTGGGGATTTTTGAAGAAAAAAACTTTGGGCCGATTTTTAAGGTCCGGGGCTTACAGAATTTTCCATACGGGTAAATATCTTTCTGGAGAGTTCTGAGTCAAAATTAAGCACCAAAATCAACTTCTGTCACCGTAGCAAATCTTTTTAAGGTTTACTGAAAGTTTTAAGCCGAATTTGGGGATTTTTGAAGAAAAAATTTTTTGGCCGATTTTTAAGGTCCGGGGCTTACAGAATTTTTCATATGGGTAAATATCTTTCTGGAGAGTTCTGAGTCAAAATTAAGCACCAAAATCAACTTCTGTCACCGTAGCAAATCTTTTTTAAGGTTTACTGAAAGTTTTAAGCCGAATTTGGGGATTTTTGAAGAAAAAAACTTTGGGCCGATTTTTAAGGTCCGGGGCTTACAGAATTTTCCATACGGGTAAATATCTTTCTGGAGAGTTCTGAGTCAAAATTAAGCACCAAAATCAACTTCTGTCACCGTAGCAAATCTTTTTAAGGTTTACTGAAAGTTTTAAGCCGAATTTGGGGATTTTTGAAGAAAAAATTTTTTGGCCGATTTTTAAGGTCCGGGGCTTACAGAATTTTTCATACGGGTAAATTTCTATCTGGAGAGTTCTGAGTCAAAATTAAGCACCAAAATCAACTTCTGTCACCATAGCAAATCTTTTTTAAGGTTTACTGAAAGTTTTAAGCCGAATTTGGGGATTTTTGAAGAAAAAAATTTTTGGCCGATTTTTAAGGTCCGGGGCTTACAGAATTTTTCATACGGGTAAATATCTTTCTGGAGAGTTCTGAGTCAAAATTAAGCACCAAAATGAACTTCTGTCACCACAGCAAATCTTTTTTAAGGTTTACTGAAAGTTTTAAGCCGAATTTGGGGATTATTGAAGAAAAAAATTTTGGGCCGATTTTAAAGGTCCGGGGCTTACAGAATTTTTCATACGGGTAAATTTATTTCTGGAGAGTTCTGTGTCAAAATTAAGCACCAAAATCAACTTCTGTCACCGTAGCAAATCTTTTTTAAGGTTTACAGGTAGTTTTAAGCCGAATTTGGGGATTTTTGAAGAAAAAAATTTTTGGCCAATTTTTAAGGTCCGTTGTTTACAGTATTTTTCATACGGGTAAATATATTTCTGGAGAGTTCTGTGTCAAAATTAAGCACCAAAATGAACTTCTGTCACCACAGCAAATCTTTTTTAAGGTTTACTGAAAGTTTTAAGCCGAATTTGGGGATTATTGAAGAAAAATTTTTTTTGCCGATTTTAAAGGTCCTGGGCTTACAGAATTTTTCATATGGGTAAATTTATTTCTGGAGAGTTCTGTATCAAAATTAAGCACCAAAATCAACTTCTGTCACCGTAGCAAATCTTTTTTAAGGTTTACTGAAAGTTTTAAGCCGAATTTGGGGTTTTTTGAAGAAAAAAATTTTTGGACAATTTTTAAGGTCCGGGGTTAACAGAATTTTTCATATGGGTAAATATATTTCTGGAGAGTTCTGTGTCAAAATTAAGCAACAAAATCAACTTCTGTCACCGCAGCAAATCTTTTTTAAGGTTTACTGAAAGTTTTAAGCTGAATTTGGGGATTTTTGAAGAAAAAAATTTTTGCCCGATTTTTAAGGTCCGGGGCTTACAGAATTTTTCATACGGGTAAATTTATTTCTGGAGAGTTCTGTGTCAAAATTAAGCACCAAAATCAACTTCTGTCACCACAGCAAATCTTTTTTAAGGTTTACTGAAAGTTTTAAGCCGAATTTGGGGATTTTTGAAGAAAAAAACTTTGGGCCGATTTTTAAGGTCCGGGGCTTACAGAATTTTCCATACGGGTAAATTTATTTCTGGAGAGTTCTGTGTCAAAATTAAGCACCAAAATCAACTTCTGTCACCACAGCAAATGTTTTTTAATGTTTACTGAAAGTTTTAAGCCGAATTTGGGGATTATTGAAGAAAAAAATTTTTGGCCGATTTTAAAGGTCCGGGGCTTACAGAATTTTTCATACGGGTAAATTTATTTCTGGAGAGTTCTGTGTCAAAATTAAGCACCAAAATCATCTTCTGTCACCACAGCAAATCTTTTTTAAGGTTTACTGAAAGTTTTAAGCCGAATTTGGGGATTTTTGAAGAAAACAATTTTGGGCCGATTTTTAAGGTCCGGGGCTTACAGAATTTTCCATACGGGTAAATTTATTTCTGGAGAGTTCTGTGTCAAAATTAAGCACCAAAATTAACTTCTGTCTCCGTAGCAAATCTTTTTTAAGGTTTACTGAAAGTTTTAAGCCGAATTTGGGGATTTTTGAAGAAAAAATTTTTTGGCCGATTTTTAAGGTCCGGGGCTTACAGAATTTTTCATACGGGTAAATATCTTTCTGGAGAGTTCTGAGTCAAAATTAAGCACCAAAATCAACTTCTGTCACCGTAGCAAATCTTTTTTAAGGTGTACTGAAAGTTTTAAGCTGAATTTGGGGATTTTTGAAGAAAAAAATTTTTGGCCGATTTTTAAGGTCCGGGGCTTACAGAATTTTTCATATGGGTAAATTTATTTCTGGAGGGTTCTGTGTCAAAATTAAGCACCAAAATCAACTTCTATCACCACAGCAAATCTTTTTTAAGGTTTACGGAAAGTTTTAAGCCGAATTTGGGGATTTTTGAAGAAAAAAATTTTTGGCCGATTTTTAAGGTCCGGGGCTTACAGAATTTTTCATATGGGTAAATTTATTTCTGGAGAGTTCTGTGTCAAAATTAAGCACCAAAATCAACTTCTGTCACCGTAGCAAATCTTTTTTAAGGTTTACTGAAAGTTTTAAGCCGAATTTGGGGTTTTTTGAAGAAAAAAATTTTTGGACAATTTTTAATGTCCGGGGTTAACAGAATTTTTCATATGGGTAAATATATTTCTGGAGAGTTCTGTGTCAAAATTAAGCACCAAAATCAACTTCTGTCACCGCAGCAAATCTTTTTAAGGTTTACTGAAAGTTTTAAGCTGAATTTGGGGATTTTTGAAGAAAAAAATTTTTGGCCGATTTTTAAGGTCCGGGGTTTACAGTATTTTTCATACGGGTAAATATATTTCTGGAGAGTTCTGTGTCAAAATTAAGCACCAAAATGAACTTCTGTCACCACATCAAATCTTTTTTAAGGTTTACTGAAAGTTTTAAGACGGATTTGGGGATTATTGAAGAAAAAAATTTTTGGCTGATTTTAAAGGTCCGGGGCTTACAGAATTTTTCATACGGGTAAATTTATTTCTGGAGAGTTCTGTGTCAAAATTAAGCACCAAAATCAACTTCTGTCACCACAGCAAATGTTTTTTAATGTTTATTGAAAGTTTTAAGCCGAATTTGGGGATTTTTGAAGAAAAACATTTTTTGCTGATTTTTAAGGTCCGGGGCTTACAGAATTTTCCATACGGATAAATTTATTTCTGGAGAGTTCTGTGTCAAAATTAAGCACCAAAATTAACTTCTGTCTCCGTAGCAAATCTTTTTTAAGGTTTACGGAAAGTTTTAAGCCGAATTTGGGGATTTTTGAAGAAAAAAATTTTTGGCCGATTTTTAAGGTCCGGAGCTTACAGAATTTTTCATACGGGTAAATTTATTTCTGGAGAGTTCTGTGTCAAAATTAAGCACCAAAATCAACTTCTGTCACCACAGCAAATCTTTTTTTAAGGTTTACTGAAAGTTTTAAGCTGAATTTGGGGATTTTTGAAGAAAAATATTTTGGGCTGATTTTTAAGGTCCGGGGCTTACAGAATTTTCCATACGGGTAAATTTATTTCTGGAGAGTTCTGTGTAAAAATTAAGCACCAAAATCAACTTCTGTCACCACAGCAAATGTTTTTTAATGTTTATTGAAAGTTTTAAGCCGAATTTGGGGATTTTTGAAGAAAAACATTTTTTGCTGATTTTTAAGGTCCGGGGCTTACAGAATTTTCCGTACGGATACATTTATTTCTGGAGAGTTCTGTGTCAAAATTAAGCACCAAAATCAACTTCTGTCTCCGTAGCAAATCTTTTTTAAGGTTTACTGAAAGTTTTAAGCCGAATTTGGGGATTTTTGAAGAAAAAAATTTTTGGCCGATTTTTAAGGTCCGGGGCCTACAGAATTTTTCATACGGGTAAATTTCTTTCTGGAGAGTTCTGAGTCAAAATTAAGCACCAAAATCAACTTCTGTCACCATAGCAAATCTTTTTTAAGGTTTACTGAAAGTTTTAAGCCGAATTTGGGGATTTTTGAAGAAAAAAATTTTTGGCCGATTTTTAAGGTCCGGGGCTTACAGAATTTTTCATACGGGTAAATATCTTTCTGGAGAGTTCTGAGTCAAAATTAAGCACCAAAATCAACTTCTGTCACCGTAGCAAATCTTTTTAAGGTTTACTGAAAGTTTTAAGCCGAATTTGGGGATTTTTGACGAAAAAAATTTTTGGCCGATTTTTAAGGTCCGGGGCTTACAGAATTTTTTTTATGGGTAAATTTATTTCTGGAGAGTTCCGAGGCAAAATTAAGCACCAAAATCAACTTCTGTCACCGTAGCAAATCTTTTTTAAGGTTTACTGAAAGTTTTAAGCTGAATTTGGGGATTATTGAAGAAAAAAATTTTTGCCCGATTTTAAATGTCCGGGGCTTACAGAATTTTTCATACGGGTAAATTTATTTCTGGAGAGTTCTGTGTCAAAATTAAGCACCAAAATGAACTTCTGTCACCACAGCAAATGTTTTTTAATGTTTATTGAAAGTTTTAAGCCGAATTTGGGGATTTTTGAAGAAAAACATTTTTTGCTGATTTTTAAGGTCCGGGGCTTACAGAATTTTCCATACGGATAAATTTATTTCTGGAGAGTTCTGTGTCAAAATTAAGCACCAAAATTAACTTCTGTCTCCGTAGCAAATCTTTTTTAAGGTTTACTGAAAGTTTTAAGCCGAATTTGGGGATTATTGAAGAAAAAAATTTTTGGCCGATTTTAAAGGTCCGGGGCTTACAGAATTTTTCATATGGGTAAATTTATTTCTGGAGAGTTCAGTGTCAAAATTAAGCACCAAAATCAACTTCTGTCACCACAGCAAATCTTTTTTAAGGTTTACTGAAAGTTTTAAGCCGAATTTGGGGATTTTTGAAGAAAAAAATTTTGGGCCGATTTTTAAGGTCCGTGGCTTACAGAATTTTCCATACGGGTAAATTTATTTCTGGAGAGTTCTGTGTCAAAATTAAGCACCAAAATCAACTTCTGTCACCGTAGCAAATCTTTTTTAAGGTTTACTGATAGTTTTAAGCCGAATTTGGGGATTTTTGAAGAAAAAAATTTTTGGCCGATTTTAAAGGTCCGGGGCTTACAGAATTTTTCATACGGGTAAATTTATTTCTGGAGAGTTCTGTGTCAAAATTAAGCACCAAATTCAACTTCTGTCACCACAGCAAATCTTTTTTAAGGTTTACTGAAAGTTTTAAGCCGAATTTGGGGATTTTTGAAGAAAAAATTTTGGGCCGATTTTTAAGGTCCGGGGCTTACAGAATTTTCCATACGGGTAAATTTATTTCTGGAGAGTTCTGTGTCAAAATTAAGCACCAAAATCAACTTCTGTCACCGTAGCAAATCTTTTTTAAGGTTTACTGAAAGTTTTAAGCCGAATTTGGGGATTTTTGAAGAAAAAAATTTTTGGCCGATTTTTAAGGTCCGGGGCTTACAGAATTTTTCATATGGGTAAATTTATTTCTGGAGAGTTCTGTGTCAAAATTAAGCACCAAAATCAACTTCTGTCACCACTGCAAATGTTTCTTAATGTTTATTGAAAGTTTTAAGCCGAATTTGGGGATTTTTGAAGAAAAACATTTTTTGCTGATTTTTAAGGTCCGGGGCTTACAGAATTTTCCATACGGATACATTTATTTCTGGAGAGTTCTGTGTCAAAATTAAGCACCAAAATCAACTTCTGTCTCCGTAGCAAATCTTTTTTAAGGTTTACTGAAAGTTTTAAGCCGAATTTGGGGATTTTTGAAGAAAAAAATTTTTGGCCGATTTTTAAGGTCCGGGGCCTACAGAATTTTTCATACGGGTAAATTTCTTTCTGGAGAGTTCTGAGTCAAAATTAAGCACCAAAATCAACTTCTGTCACCATAGCAAATCTTTTTTAAGGTTTACTGAAAGTTTTAAGCCGAATTTGGGGATTTTTGAAGAAAAAAATTTTTGGCCGATTTTTAAGGTCCGGGGCTTACAGAATTTTTCATACGGGTAAATATCTTTCTGGAGAGTTCTGAGTCAAAATTAAGCACCAAAATCAACTTCTGTCACCGTAGCAAATCTTTTTAAGGTTTACTGAAAGTTTTAAGCCGAATTTGGGGATTTTTGACGAAAAAAATTTTTGGCCGATTTTTAAGGTCCGGGGCTTACAGAATTTTTTTTATGGGTAAATTTATTTCTGGAGAGTTCCGAGGCAAAATTAAGCACCAAAATCAACTTCTGTCACCGTAGCAAATCTTTTTTAAGGTTTACTGAAAGTTTTAAGCTGAATTTGGGGATTATTGAAGAAAAAAATTTTTGCCCGATTTTAAATGTCCGGGGCTTACAGAATTTTTCATACGGGTAAATTTATTTCTGGAGAGTTCTGTGTCAAAATTAAGCACCAAAATGAACTTCTGTCACCACAGCAAATGTTTTTTAATGTTTATTGAAAGTTTTAAGCCGAATTTGGGGATTTTTGAAGAAAAACATTTTTTGCTGATTTTTAAGGTCCGGGGCTTACAGAATTTTCCATACGGATAAATTTATTTCTGGAGAGTTCTGTGTCAAAATTAAGCACCAAAATTAACTTCTGTCTCCGTAGCAAATCTTTTTTAAGGTTTACTGAAAGTTTTAAGCCGAATTTGGGGATTATTGAAGAAAAAAATTTTTGGCCGATTTTAAAGGTCCGGGGCTTACAGAATTTTTCATATGGGTAAATTTATTTCTGGAGAGTTCAGTGTCAAAATTAAGCACCAAAATCAACTTCTGTCACCACAGCAAATCTTTTTTAAGGTTTACTGAAAGTTTTAAGCCGAATTTGGGGATTTTTGAAGAAAAAAATTTTGGGCCGATTTTTAAGGTCCGTGGCTTACAGAATTTTCCATACGGGTAAATTTATTTCTGGAGAGTTCTGTGTCAAAATTAAGCACCAAAATCAACTTCTGTCACCGTAGCAAATCTTTTTTAAGGTTTACTGATAGTTTTAAGCCGAATTTGGGGATTTTTGAAGAAAAAAATTTTTGGCCGATTTTAAAGGTCCGGGGCTTACAGAATTTTTCATACGGGTAAATTTATTTCTGGAGAGTTCTGTGTCAAAATTAAGCACCAAATTCAACTTCTGTCACCACAGCAAATCTTTTTTAAGGTTTACTGAAAGTTTTAAGCCAAATTTGGGGATTTTTGAAGAAAAAATTTTGGGCCGATTTTTAAGGTCCGGGGCTTACAGAATTTTCCATACGGGTAAATTTATTTCTGGAGAGTTCTGTGTCAAAATTAAGCACCAAAATCAACTTCTGTCACCGTAGCAAATCTTTTTTAAGGTTTACTGAAAGTTTTAAGCCGAATTTGGGGATTTTTGAAGAAAAAAATTTTTGGCCGATTTTTAAGGTCCGGGGCTTACAGAATTTTTCATATGGGTAAATTTATTTCTGGAGAGTTCTGTGTCAAAATTAAGCACCAAAATCAACTTCTGTCACCACTGCAAATGTTTCTTAATGTTTATTGAAAGTTTTAAGCCGAATTTGGGGATTTTTGAAGAAAAACATTTTTTGCTGATTTTTAAGATCCGGGGCTTACAGAATTTTCCATACCGATAAATTTATTTCTGGAGAGTTCTGTGTCAAAATTAAGCACCAAAATCAACTTCTGTCTCCGTAGCAAATCTTTTTTAAGGTTTACTGAAAGTTTTAAGCCGAATTTGGGGATTTTTGAAGAAAAAAATTTTTGGTCGATTTTTAAGGTCCGGGGCTTACAGAATTGTTCATATGGGTAAATATCTTTCTGGAGAGTTCTGAGTCAAAATTAAGCACCAAAATCAACTTCTGTCACCACAGCAAATCTTTTTTAAGGTTTACTGAAAGTTTTAAGCCGAATTTGGGGATTTTTGAAGAAAAACATTTTTGGACGATTTTTAAGGTCCGGGGCTTACAGAATTTTTCATACGGTCAAATTTATTTCTGGAGAGTTCCGAGGCAAAATTAAGCACCAAAATCAACTTCAGTCACCGTAGCAAATCTTTTTTAAGGTTTACTGAAAGTTTTAAGCTGAATTTGGGGATTATTGAAGAAAAAAATTTTTGGCCGATTTTAAATGTCTGGGGCTTACAGAATTTTTCATATGGGTAAATTTATTTCTGGAGAGTTCTGTGTCAAAATTAAGCACCAAAATCAACTTCTGTCACCACAGCAAATCTTTTTTAAGGTTTACTGAAAGTTTTAAGCCGAATTTGGGGATTTTTGAAGAAAAAAACTTTGGGCCGATTTTTAAGGTCCGGGGCTTACAGAATTTTCCATACGGGTAAATATCTTTCTGGAGAGTTCTGAGTCAAAATTAAGCACCAAAATCAACTTCTGTCACCGTAGCAAATCTTTTTAAGGTTTACTGAAAGTTTTAAGCCGAATTTGGGGATTTTTGAAGAAAAAATTTTTTGGCCGATTTTTAAGGTCCGGGGCTTACAGAATTTTTCATATGGGTAAATATCTTTCTGGAGAGTTCTGAGTCAAAATTAAGCACCAAAATCAACTTCTGTCACCGTAGCAAATCTTTTTTAAGGTTTACTGAAAGTTTTAAGCCGAATTTGGGGATTTTTGAAGAAAAAAACTTTGGGCCGATTTTTAAGGTCCGGGGCTTACAGAATTTTCCATATGGGTAAATATCTTTCTGGAGAGTTCTGAGTCAAAATTAAGCACCAAAATCAACTTCTGTCACCGTAGCAAATCTTTTTAAGGTTTACTGAAAGTTTTAAGCCGAATTTGGGGATTTTTGAAGAAAAAATTTTTTGGCCGATTTTTAAGGTCCGGGGCTTACAGAATTTTTCATACGGGTAAATTTCTATCTGGAGAGTTCTGAGTCAAAATTAAGCACCAAAATCAACTTCTGTCACCATAGCAAATCTTTTTTAAGGTTTACTGAAAGTTTTAAGCCGAATTTGGGGATTTTTGAAGAAAAAAATTTTTGGCCGATTTTTAAGGTCCGGGGCTTACAGAATTTTTCATACGGGTAAATATCTTTCTGGAGAGTTCTGAGTCAAAATTAAGCACCAAAATGAACTTCTGTCACCACAGCAAATCTTTTTTACGGTTTACTGAAAGTTTTAAGCCGAATTTGGGGATTATTGAAGAAAAAAATTTTGGGCCGATTTTAAAGGTCCGGGGCTTACAGAATTTTTCATACGGGTAAATTTATTTCTGGAGAGTTCTGTGTCAAAATTAAGCACCAAAATCAACTTCTGTCACCGTAGCAAATCTTTTTTAAGGTTTACAGGTAGTTTTAAGCCGAATTTGGGGATTTTTGAAGAAAAAAATTTTTGGCCAATTTTTAAGGTCCGTTGTTTACAGTATTTTTCATACGGGTAAATATATTTCTGGAGAGTTCTGTGTCAAAATTAAGCACCAAAATGAACTTCTGTCACCACAGCAAATCTTTTTTAAGGTTTACTGAAAGTTTTAAGCCGAATTTGGGGATTTTTGAAGAAAAAAATTTTGGGCCGATTTTTAAGGTCCGGGGCTTACAGAATTTTCCATACGGGTAAATTTATTTCTGGAGAGTTCTGTGTCAAAATTAAGCACCAAAATTAACTTCTGTCTCCGTAGCAAATCTTTTTTAAGGTTTACTGAAAGTTTTAAGCCGAATTTGGGGATTTTTGAAGAAAAAATTTTTTGGCCGATTTTTAAGGTCCGGGGCTTACAGAATTTTTCATACGGGTAAATATCTTTCTGGAGAGTTCTGAGTCAAAATTAAGCACCAAAATCAACTTCTGTCACCGTAGCAAATCTTTTTTAAGGTGTACTGAAAGTTTTAAGCTGAATTTGGGGATTTTTGAAGAAAAAAATTTTTGGCCGATTTTTAAGGTCCGGGGCTTACAGAATTTTTCATATGGGTAAATTTATTTCTGGAGGGTTCTGTGTCAAAATTAAGCACCAAAATCAACTTCTATCACCACAGCAAATCTTTTTTAAGGTTTACGGAAAGTTTTAAGCCGAATTTGGGGATTTTTGAAGAAAAAAATTTTTGGCCGATTTTTAAGGTCCGGGGCTTACAGAATTTTTCATATGGGTAAATTTATTTCTGGAGAGTTCTGTGTCAAAATTAAGCACCAAAATCAACTTCTGTCACCGCAGCAAATCTTTTTAAGGTTTACTGAAAGTTTTAAGCTGAATTTGGGGATTTTTGAAGAAAAAAATTTTTGGCCGATTTTTAAGGTCCGGGGTTTACAGTATTTTTCATACGGGTAAATATATTTCTGGAGAGTTCTGTGTCAAAATTAAGCACCAAAATGAACTTCTGTCACCACAGCAAATCTTTTTTAAGGTTTACTGAAAGTTTTAAGACGGATTTGGGGATTATTGAAGAAAAAAATTTTTGGCTGATTTTAAAGGTCCGGGGCTTACAGAATTTTTCATACGGGTAAATTTATTTCTGGAGAGTTCTGTGTCAAAATTAAGCACCAAAATCAACTTCTGTCACCACAGCAAATGTTTTTTAATGTTTATTGAAAGTTTTAAGCCGAATTTGGGGATTTTTGAAGAAAAACATTTTTTGCTGATTTTTAAGGTCCGGGGCTTACAGAATTTTCCATACGGATAAATTTATTTCTGGAGAGTTCTGTGTCAAAATTAAGCACCAAAATTAACTTCTGTCTCCGTAGCAAATCTTTTTTAAGGTTTACGGAAAGTTTTAAGCCGAATTTGGGGATTTTTGAAGAAAAAAATTTTTGGCCGATTTTTAAGGTCCGGAGCTTACAGAATTTTTCATACGGGTAAATTTATTTCTGGAGAGTTCTGTGTCAAAATTAAGCACCAAAATCAACTTCTGTCACCACAGCAAATCTTTTTTTAAGGTTTACTGAAAGTTTTAAGCTGAATTTGGGGATTTTTGAAGAAAAAAATTTTGGGCCGATTTTTAAGGTCCGGGGCTTACAGAATTTTCCATACGGGTAAATTTATTTCTGGAGAGTTCTGTGTAAAAATTAAGCACCAAAATCAACTTCTGTCACCACAGCAAATGTTTTTTAATGTTTATTGAAAGTTTTAAGCCGAATTTGGGGATTTTTGAAGAAAAACATTTTTTGCTGATTTTTAAGGTCCGGGGCTTACAGAATTTTCCATACGGATACATTTATTTCTGGAGAGTTCTGTGTCAAAATTAAGCACCAAAATCAACTTCTGTCTCCGTAGCAAATCTTTTTTAAGGTTTACTGAAAGTTTTAAGCCGAATTTGGGGATTTTTGAAGAAAAAAATTTTTGGCCGATTTTTAAGGTCCGGGGCCTACAGAATTTTTCATACGGGTAAATTTCTTTCTGGAGAGTTCTGAGTCAAAATTAAGCACCAAAATCAACTTCTGTCACCATAGCAAATCTTTTTTAAGGTTTACTGAAAGTTTTAAGCCGAATTTGGGGATTTTTGAAGAAAAAAATTTTTGGCCGATTTTTAAGGTCCGGGGCTTACAGAATTTTTCATACGGGTAAATATCTTTCTGGAGAGTTCTGAGTCAAAATTAAGCACCAAAATCAACTTCTGTCACCGTAGCAAATCTTTTTAAGGTTTACTGAAAGTTTTAAGCCGAATTTGGGGATTTTTGAAGAAAAAAACTTTGGGCCGATTTTTAAGGTCCGGGGCTTACAGAATTTTCCATATGGGTAAATATCTTTCTGGAGAGTTCTGAGTCAAAATTAAGCACCAAAATCAACTTCTGTCACCGTAGCAAATCTTTTTAAGGTTTACTGAAAGTTTTAAGCCGAATTTGGGGATTTTTGAAGAAAAAATTTTTTGGCCGATTTTTAAGGTCCGGGGCTTACAGAATTTTTCATACGGGTAAATTTCTATCTGGAGAGTTCTGAGTCAAAATTAAGCACCAAAATCAACTTCTGTCACCATAGCAAATCTTTTTTAAGGTTTACTGAAAGTTTTAAGCCGAATTTGGGGATTTTTGAAGAAAAAAATTTTTGGCCGATTTTTAAGGTCCGGGGCTTACAGAATTTTTCATACGGGTAAATATCTTTCTGGAGAGTTCTGAGTCAAAATTAAGCACCAAAATGAACTTCTGTCACCACAGCAAATCTTTTTTAAGGTTTACTGAAAGTTTTAAGCCGAATTTGGGGATTATTGAAGAAAAAAATTTTGGGCCGATTTTAAAGGTCCGGGGCTTACAGAATTTTTCATACGGGTAAATTTATTTCTGGAGAGTTCTGTGTCAAAATTAAGCACCAAAATCAACTTCTGTCACCGTAGCAAATCTTTTTTAAGGTTTACAGGTAGTTTTAAGCCGAATTTGGGGATTTTTGAAGAAAAAAATTTTTGGCCAATTTTTAAGGTCCGTTGTTTACAGTATTTTTCATACGGGTAAATATATTTCTGGAGAGTTCTGTGTCAAAATTAAGCACCAAAATGAACTTCTGTCACCACAGCAAATCTTTTTTAAGGTTTACTGAAAGTTTTAAGCCGAATTTGGGGATTTTTGAAGAAAAAAATTTTGGGCCGATTTTTAAGGTCCGGGGCTTACAGAATTTTCCATACGGGTAAATTTATTTCTGGAGAGTTCTGTGTCAAAATTAAGCACCAAAATTAACTTCTGTCTCCGTAGCAAATCTTTTTTAAGGTTTACTGAAAGTTTTAAGCCGAATTTGGGGATTTTTGAAGAAAAAATTTTTTGGCCGATTTTTAAGGTCCGGGGCTTACAGAATTTTTCATACGGGTAAATATCTTTCTGGAGAGTTCTGAGTCAAAATTAAGCACCAAAATCAACTTCTGTCACCGTAGCAAATCTTTTTTAAGGTGTACTGAAAGTTTTAAGCTGAATTTGGGGATTTTTGAAGAAAAAAATTTTTGGCCGATTTTTAAGGTCCGGGGCTTACAGAATTTTTCATATGGGTAAATTTATTTCTGGAGGGTTCTGTGTCAAAATTAAGCACCAAAATCAACTTCTATCACCACAGCAAATCTTTTTTAAGGTTTACGGAAAGTTTTAAGCCGAATTTGGGGATTTTTGAAGAAAAAAATTTTTGGCCGATTTTTAAGGTCCGGGGCTTACAGAATTTTTCATATGGGTAAATTTATTTCTGGAGAGTTCTGTGTCAAAATTAAGCACCAAAATCAACTTCTGTCACCGCAGCAAATCTTTTTAAGGTTTACTGAAAGTTTTAAGCTGAATTTGGGGATTTTTGAAGAAAAAAATTTTTGGCCGATTTTTAAGGTCCGGGGTTTACAGTATTTTTCATACGGGTAAATATATTTCTGGAGAGTTCTGTGTCAAAATTAAGCACCAAAATGAACTTCTGTCACCACAGCAAATCTTTTTTAAGGTTTACTGAAAGTTTTAAGACGGATTTGGGGATTATTGAAGAAAAAAATTTTTGGCTGATTTTAAAGGTCCGGGGCTTACAGAATTTTTCATACGGGTAAATTTATTTCTGGAGAGTTCTGTGTCAAAATTAAGCACCAAAATCAACTTCTGTCACCACAGCAAATGTTTTTTAATGTTTATTGAAAGTTTTAAGCCGAATTTGGGGATTTTTGAAGAAAAACATTTTTTGCTGATTTTTAAGGTCCGGGGCTTACAGAATTTTCCATACGGATAAATTTATTTCTGGAGAGTTCTGTGTCAAAATTAAGCACCAAAATTAACTTCTGTCTCCGTAGCAAATCTTTTTTAAGGTTTACGGAAAGTTTTAAGCCGAATTTGGGGATTTTTGAAGAAAAAAATTTTTGGCCGATTTTTAAGGTCCGGAGCTTACAGAATTTTTCATACGGGTAAATTTATTTCTGGAGAGTTCTGTGTCAAAATTAAGCACCAAAATCAACTTCTGTCACCACAGCAAATCTTTTTTTAAGGTTTACTGAAAGTTTTAAGCTGAATTTGGGGATTTTTGAAGAAAAAAATTTTGGGCCGATTTTTAAGGTCCGGGGCTTACAGAATTTTCCATACGGGTAAATTTATTTCTGGAGAGTTCTGTGTAAAAATTAAGCACCAAAATCAACTTCTGTCACCACAGCAAATGTTTTTTAATGTTTATTGAAAGTTTTAAGCCGAATTTGGGGATTTTTGAAGAAAAACATTTTTTGCTGATTTTTAAGGTCCGGGGCTTACAGAATTTTCCATACGGATACATTTATTTCTGGAGAGTTCTGTGTCAAAATTAAGCACCAAAATCAACTTCTGTCTCCGTAGCAAATCTTTTTTAAGGTTTACTGAAAGTTTTAAGCCGAATTTGGGGATTTTTGAAGAAAAAAATTTTTGGCCGATTTTTAAGGTCCGGGGCCTACAGAATTTTTCATACGGGTAAATTTCTTTCTGGAGAGTTCTGAGTCAAAATTAAGCACCAAAATCAACTTCTGTCACCATAGCAAATCTTTTTTAAGGTTTACTGAAAGTTTTAAGCCGAATTTGGGGATTTTTGAAGAAAAAAATTTTTGGCCGATTTTTAAGGTCCGGGGCTTACAGAATTTTTCATACGGGTAAATATCTTTCTGGAGAGTTCTGAGTCAAAATTAAGCACCAAAATCAACTTCTGTCACCGTAGCAAATCTTTTTAAGGTTTACTGAAAGTTTTAAGCCGAATTTGGGGATTTTTGACGAAAAAAATTTTTGGCCGATTTTTAAGGTCCGGGGCTTACAGAATTTTTTTTACGGGTAAATTTATTTCTGGAGAGTTCCGAGGCAAAATTAAGCACCAAAATCAACTTCTGTCACCGTAGCAAATCTTTTTTAAGGTTTACTGAAAGTTTTAAGCTGAATTTGGGGATTATTGAAGAAAAAAATTTTTGCCCGATTTTAAATGTCCGGGGCTTACAGAATTTTTCATACGGGTAAATTTATTTCTGGAGAGTTCTGTGTCAAAATTAAGCACCAAAATGAACTTCTGTCACCACAGCAAATCTTTTTTAAGGTTTACTGAAAGTTTTAAGACGGATTTGGGGATTATTGAAGAAAAAAATTTTTGGCTGATTTTAAAGGTCCGGGGCTTACAGAATTTTTCATATGGGTAAATTTATTTCTGGAGAGTTCTGTGTCAAAATTAAGCACCAAAATCAACTTCTGTCACCACAGCAAATGTTTTTTAATGTTTATTGAAAGTTTTAAGCCGAATTTGGGGATTTTTGAAGAAAAACATTTTTTGCTGATTTTTAAGGTCCGGGGCTTACAGAATTTTCCATACGGATAAATTTATTTCTGGAGAGTTCTGTGTCAAAATTAAGCACCAAAATTAACTTCTGTCTCCGTAGCAAATCTTTTTTAAGGTTTACTGAAAGTTTTAAGCCGAATTTGGGGATTTTTGAAGAAAAACATTTTTGGCCGATTTTTAAGGTCCGGGGCTTACAGAATTTTTCATACGGGTAAATATCTTTCTGGAGAGTTCTGAGTCAAAATTAAGCACCAAAATCAACTTCTGTCACCGTAGCAAATCTTTTTAAGGTTTACTGAAAGTTTTAAGCCGAATTTGGGGATTTTTGAAGAAAAAAATTTTTGGCCGATTTTTAAGGTCCGGGGCCTACAGAATTTTTCATACGGGTAAATTTATTTCTGGAGAGTTCTGAGTCAAAATTAAGCACCAAAATCAACTTCTGTCACCACAGCAAATCTTTTTTAAGGTTTACTGAAAGTTTTAAGCCGAATTTGGGGATTTTTGAAGAAAAAAATTTTTGGCCGATTTTTAAGGTCCGGGGCTTACAGAATTTTTCATACGGTCAAATTTATTTCTGGAGAGTTCCGAGGCAAAATTAGGCACCAAAATCAACTTCAGTCACCGTAGCAAATCTTTTTAAGGTTTACTGAAAGTTTTAAGCCGAATTTGGGGATTTTTGAAGAAAAAAATTTTTGGCCGATTTTTAAGGTCCGGGGCTTACAGAATTTTTCATACGGTCAAATTTATTTCTGGAGAGTTCCGAGGCAAAATTAAGCACCAAAATCAACTTCTGTCACCGCAGCAAATGTTTTTTAAGGTTTACTGAAAGATTTAAGCCGAATTTGGGGATTTTTGAAGAAAAAAATTTTTGGCCGATTTTTAAGGTCCGGGGCTTACAGAATTTTTCATACGGGTAAATTTATTTCTGGAGAGTTCTGTGTCAAAATTAAGCACCAAAATCAACTTCTGTCACCACAGCAAATCTTTTTTAAGGTTTACTGAAAGTTTTAAGCCGAATTTGGGGATTTTTGAAGAAAAAAATTTTTGGCCAATTTTTAAGGTCCGGGGTTTACAGTATTTTTCATACGGGTAAATATATTTCTGGAGAGTTCTGTGTCAAAATTAAGCACCAAAATGAACTTCTGTCACCACAGCAAATCTTTTTTAAGGTTTACTGAAAGTTTTAAGACGGATTTGGGGATTATTGAAGAAAAAAAATTTTGGCCGATTTTAAAGGTCCGGGGCTTACAGAATTTTTCATACGGGTAAATTTATTTCTGGAGAGTTCTGTGTCAAAATTAAGCACCAAAATCAACTTCTGTCACCACAGCAAATCTTTTTTAAGGTTTACTGAAAGTTTTAAGCCGAATTTGGGGATTTTTGAAGAAAAAAATTTTGGGCCGATTTTTAAGGTTCGGGGCTTACAGAATTTTCCATACGGGTAAATTTATTTCTGGAGAGTTCTGTGTCAAAATTAAGCACCAAAATCAACTTCTGTCTCTGTAGCAAATCTTTTTTAAGGTTTACGGAAAGTTTTAAGCCGAATTTGGGGATTTTTGAAGAAAAAAATTTTTGGCCGATTTTTAAGGTCCCGGGCTTACAGAATTTTTCATACGGTTAAATTTATTTCTGGAGAGTTCTGTGTCAAAATTAAGCACCAAAATCAACTTCTGTCACCGTAACAAATCTTTTTTAAGGTTGACTGAAAGTTTTAAGCCGAATTTGGGGTTTTTTGAAGAAAAAAATTTTTGGACAATTTTTAAGGTCCGGGGTTAACAGAATTTTTCATATGGGTAAATATATTTCTGGAGAGTTATGTGTCAAAATTAAGCACCAAAATCAACTTCTGTCACCACAACAAATCTTTTTTAAGGTTTACGGAAAGTTTTAAGCCGAATTTGGGGATTTTTGAAGAAAAAAATTTTTGGCCGATTTTTAAGGTCCGGGGCTTACAGAATTTTTCATATGGGTAAATTTATTTCTGGAGAGTTCTGTGTCAAAATTAAGCACCAAAATCAACTTCTGTCACCGCAGCAAATCTTTTTAAGGTTTACTGAAAGTTTTAAGCTGAATTTGGGGATTTTTGAAGAAAAAAATTTTTGGCCGATTTTTAAGGTCCGGGGCTTACAGAATTTTTCATACGGTCAAATTTATTTCTGGAGAGTTCTGAGTCAAAATTAAGCACCAAAATCAACTTCTGTCACCGTAGCAAATCTTTTTTAAGGTTTACTGAAAGTTTTAAGCCAAATTTGGGGATTTTTGAAGAAAAATATTTTTGGCCGATTTTAAAGGTCCGGGGCTTAGAGAATTTTTCATATGGGTAAATTTATTTCTGGAGAGTTCTGAGTCAAAATTAAGCACCAAAATCAACTTCTGTCACCGTAGCAAATCTTTTAAGGTTTACTGAAAGTTTTAAGCCGAATTTGGGGATTTTTGAAGAAAAAAATTTTTGCCCGATTTTTAAGGTCCGGGGCTTACAGAATTTTTCATACGGGTAAATTTCTTTCTGGAGAGTTCTGAGGCAAAATTAAGCACCAAAATCAACTTCTGTCACCACAGCAAATCTTTTTTAAGGTTTACGGAAAGTTTTAAGCCGAATTTGGGGATTTTTGAAGAAAAAACTTTGGGCCGATTTTTAAGGTCCGGGGCTTACAGAATTTTCCATACGGGTAAATATCTTTCTGGAGAGTTCTGAGTCAAAATTAAGCACCAAAATCAACTTCTGTCACCGTAGCAAATCTTTTAAGGTTTACTGAAAGTTTTAAGCCGAATTTGGGGATTTTTGAATAAAAAAATTTTTGGCCGATTTTTAAGGTCCGGGGCTTACAGAATTTTTCATACGGGTAAATTTCTTTCTGGAGAGTTCTGAGTCAAAATTAAGCACCAAAATCAACTTCTGTCACCCCAGCAAATCTTTTTTAAGGTTTACTGAAAGTTTTAAGCCGAATTTGGGGATTTTTGAAGAAAAAAATTTTTGGCCGATTTTTAAGGTCCGGGGCTTACAGAATTTTTCATACGGTCAAATTTATTTCTGGAGAGTTCCGAGGCAAAATTAAGCACCAAAATCAACTTCAGTCACCGTAGCAAATCTTTTTTAAGGTTTACTGAAAGTTTTAAGCCGAATTTGGGGATTTTTGAAGAAAAAAATGTTTGGCCGATTTTTAAGGTCCGGGGCTTACAGAATTTTTCATACGGTCAAATTTATTTCTGGAGAGTCCCGAGGCAAATTTAAGCACCAAAATCAACTTCAGTCACTGTAGCAAATCTTTTTTAAGGTTTACTGAAAGTTTTAAGCCGAATTTGGGGATTATTGAAGAAAAAAATTTTTGGCCAATTTTTATGGTCCGGGGCTTACATAATTTTTCATACGGGTAATTATATTTCTGGAGAGTTCAGTGTCAAAATTAAGCACCAAAATCAACTTCTGTCACCACAGCAAATCTTTTTTAAGGTTTACTGAAAATTTTAAGGGAAATTTGGGGATTTTTGAAGAAAAAAATTTTAGGCCGATTTTTAAGGTCCGGGGCTTACAGAATTTTTCATATGGGTAAATTTATTTCTGGAGAGTTCTGAGTCAAAATTAAGCACCAAAATCAACTTCTGTCACCACAGCAAATGTTTTTTTAATGTTTATTGAAAGTTTTAAGCCGAATTTGGGGATTTTTGAAGAAAAAAATTTTTGGCTGATTTTTAAGGTCCGGAGCTTACAGAAATTTCCATACGGGTAAATTTATTTCTGGAGAGTTCTGTGTCAAAATTAAGCACCAAAATCAACTTCTGTCACCGCAGCAAATGTTTTTTAAGGTTTACTGAAAGTTTTAAGCCGAATTTGGGGATTTTTGTAGAAAAAAATTTTGGGCCGATTTTTAAGGTCCGGGGCTTACAGAATTTTTTTTACGGGTAAATTTATTTCTGGAGAGTTCCGAGGCAAAATTAAGCACCAAAATCAACTTCTGTCACCCTAGCAAATCTTTTTTAAGGTTTACTGAAAGTTTTAAGCTGAATTTGGGGATTATTGAAGAAAAAAATTTTTGCCCGATTTTAAATGTCCGGGGCTTACAGAATTTTTCATATGGGTAAATTTATTTCTGGAGAGTTCTGTGTCAAAATTAAGCACCAAAATCAACTTCTGTCACCGTAGCAAATCTTTTTTAAGGTTTACTGAAAGTATTAAGCCGAATTTGGGGATTTTTGAAGAAAAAAATTTTTGCCCAATTTTTAAGGTCCGGGGTTTACAGTATTTTTCATACGGGTAAATATATTTCTGGAGAGTTCTGTGTCAAAATTAAGCACCAAAATGAACTTCTGTCACCACAGCAAATCTTTTTTAAGGTTTACTGAAAGTTTTAAGACGGATTTGGGGATTATTGAAGAAAAATTTTTTTGGCTGATTTTAAAGGTCCGGGGCTTACAGAATTTTTCATACGGGTAAATTTATTTCTGGAGAGTTCTGTGTCAAAATTAAGCACCAAAATCAACTTCTGTCACCACAGCAAATGTTTTTTAATGTTTATTGAAAGTTTTAAGCCGAATTTGGGGATTTTTGAAGAAAAACATTTTTTGCTGATTTTTAAGGTCCGGGGCTTACAGAATTTTCCATACGGATAAATTTATTTCTGGAGAGTTCTGTGTCAAAATTAAGCACCAAAATTAACTTCTGTCTCCGTAGCAAATCTTTTTTAAGGTTTACGGAAAGTTTTAAGCCGAATTTGGGGATTTTTGAAGAAAAAAATTTTGGGCCGATTTTTAAGGTCCGGGGCTTACAGAATTTTCCATACGGGTAAATTTATTTCTGGAGAGTTCTGTGTAAAAATTAAGCACCAAAATCAACTTCTGTCACCACAGCAAATGTTTTTTAATGTTTATTGAAAGTTTTAAGCCGAATTTGGGGATTTCTGAAGAAAAACATTTTTTGCTGATTTTTAAGGTCCGGGGCTTACAGAATTTTCCATACGGGTAAATTTATTTCTGGAGAGTTCTGTGTCAAAATTAAGCACCAAAATCAACTTCTGTCTCCGTAGCAAATCTTTTTTAAGGTTTACGGAAAGTTTTAAGCCGAATTTGGGGATTTTTGAAGAAAAAAATTTTTGGCCGATTTTTAAGGTCCGGGGCTTACAGAATTGTTCATACGGGTAAATATCTTTCTGGAGAGTTCTGAGTCAAAATGAAGCACCAAAATCAACTTCTGTCACCGTAGCAAATCTTTTTTAAGGTGTACTGAAAGTTTTAAGCTGAATTTGGGGATTTTTGAAGAAAAAAATTTTTGGCCGATTTTTAAGGTCCGGGGCGTACAGAATTTTTCATATGGGTAAATTTATTTCTGGAGGGTTCTGTGTCAAAATTAAGCACCAAAATCAACTTCTATCACCACAGCAAATCTTTTTTAAGGTTTACGGAAAGTTTTAAGCCGAATTTGGGGATTTTTGAAGAAAAAAATTTTTGGCCGATTTTTAAGGTCCGGGGCTTACAGAATTTTTCATATTGGTAAATTTATTTCTGGAGAGTTCTGTGTCAAAATTAAGCACCAAAATCAACTTCTGTCACCGTAGCAAATCTTTTTTAAGGTTTACTGAAAGTTTTAAGCCGAATTTGGGGTTTTTTGAAGAAAAAAATTTTTGGACAATTTTTAATGTCCGGGGTTAACAGAATTTTTCATATGGGTAAATATATTTCTGGAGAGTTCTGTGTCAAAATTAAGCACCAAAATCAACTTCTGTCACCGCAGCAAATCTTTTTAAGGTTTACTGAAAGTTTTAAGCTGAATTTGGGGATTTTTGAAGAAAAAAATTTTTGGCCGATTTTTAAGGTCCGGGGTTTACAGTATTTTTCATACGGGTAAATATATTTCTGGAGAGTTCTGTGTCAAAATTAAGCACCAAAATGAACTTCTGTCACCACAGCAAATCTTTTTTAAGGTTTACTGAAAGTTTTAAGACGGATTTGGGGATTATTGAAGAAAAATTTTTTTGGCTGATTTTAAAGGTCCGGGGCTTACAGAATTTTTCATACGGGTAAATTTATTTCTGGAGAGTTCTGTGTCAAAATTAAGCACCAAAATCAACTTCTGTCACCACAGCAAATGTTTTTTAATGTTTATTGAAAGTTTTAAGCCGAATTTGGGGATTTTTGAAGAAAAACATTTTTTGCTGATTTTTAAGGTCCGGGGCTTACAGAATTTTCCATACGGATAAATTTATTTCTGGAGAGTTCTGTGTCAAAATTAAGCACCAAAATTAACTTCTGTCTCCGTAGCAAATCTTTTTTAAGGTTTACTGAAAGTTTTAAGCCGAATTTGGGGATTTTTGAAGAAAAAAATTTTTGGCCGATTTTTAAGGTCCGGGGCTTACAGAATTTTTCATACGGGTAAATATCTTTCTGGAGAGTTCTGAGTCAAAATTAAGCACCAAAATCAACTTCTGTCACCGTAGCAAATCTTTTTAAGGTTTACTGAAAGTTTTAAGCCGAATTTGGGGATTTTTGAAGAAAAAAATTTTTGGCCGATTTTTAAGGTCCGGGGCTTACAGAATTTTTCATACGGTCAAATTTATTTCTGGAGAGTTCCGAGGCAAAATTAGGCACCAAAATCAACTTCAGTCACCGTAGCAAATCTTTTTTAAGGTTTACTGAAAGTTTTAAGCCGAATTTGGGGATTTTTGAAGAAAAAAATTTTTGGCCGATTTTTAAGGTCCGGGGCTTACAGAATTTTTCATACGGTCAAATTTATTTCTGGAGAGTTCCGAGGCAAAATTAAGCACCAAAATCAACTTCTGTCACTGCAGCAAATGTTTTTTAAGGTTTACTGAAAGATTTAAGCCGAATTTGGGGATTTTTGAAGAAAAAAATTTTTGGCCGATTTTTAAGGTCCGGGGCTTACAGAATTTTTCATACGGGTAAATTTATTTCTGGAGAGTTCTGTGTCAAAATTAAGCACCAAAATCAACTTCTGTCACCACAGCAAATCTTTTTTAAGGTTTACTGAAAGTTTTAAGCCGAATTTGGGGATTTTTGAAGAAAAAAATTTTTGGCCAATTTTTAAGGTCCGGGGTTTACAGTATTTTTCATACGGGTAAATATATTTCTGGAGAGTTCTGTGTCAAAATTAAGCACCAAAATCAACTTCTGTCACCACAGCAAATCTTTTTTAAGGTTTACTGAAAGTTTTATGCCGAATTTGGGGATTTTTGAAGAAAAAAATTTTGGGCCGATTTTTAAGGTCCGGGGCTTACAGAATTTTCCATACGGGTAAATTTATTTCTGGAGAGTTCTGTGTAAAAATTAAGCACCAAAATCAACTTCTGTCACCGTAGCAAATGTTTTTTTAATGTTTATTGAAAGTTTTAAGCCGAATTTGGGGATTTTTGAAGAAAAACATTTTTTGCTGATTTTTAAGGTCCGGGGCTTACAGAATTTTCCATATGGGTAAATATCTTTCTGGAGAGTTCTGAGTCAAAATTAAGCACCAAAATCAACTTCTGTCACCGTAGCAAATCTTTTAAGGTTTACTGAAAGTTTTAAGCCGAATTTGGGGATTTTTGAAGAAAAAAATTTTTGCCCGATTTTTAAGGTCCGGGGCTTACAGAATTTTTCATACGGGTAAATTTCTTTCTGGAGAGTTCTGAGGCAAAATTAAGCACCAAAATCAACTTCTGTCACCACAGCAAATCTTTTTTAAGGTTTACGGAAAGTTTTAAGCCGAATTTGGGGATTTTTGAAGAAAAAAACTTTGGGCCGATTTTTAAGGTCCGGGGCTTACAGAATTTTCCATACGGGTAAATATCTTTCTGGAGAGTTCTGATTCAAAATTAAGCACCAAAATCAACTTCTGTCACCACAGCATACCATTTGGGAGAGGAGTGTCCTAGGAGGAGGTGGTGAGCTGCTGAGACAGGGAGAGGGCTTCCCCAGGCAGGCTGATTCCTCCTGGGGAAGATATCGCTGCTGATCCTGCTGTTTGTGGTGCTGAGGATTTGCTGTGGTGCTGCTGCCTTTCAGCACCATGACTAAGAGAGGCAGACCCCGGGCTGGAGGATCAAGCAGGGGTTCTGTCGCTCCTGTCCCGCCTGACCCGCCTGACCCGCCTAACCTGCCTGCCGGAGGACTGCAGCGCGAGGCCGTGGATCCACCCGCCGGTTCGCGGAGGCCGCAAGTGTGCGCGGCTGGAGCTCCGGACCCCCCTGTCCCTTTGGCGCGCCTGCCCGGGAGACGGAGTGCGGGGAGTCTGACGGAGCAGCCGAAGCAGCCAAAGCAGCCGGAGCTGATGGAGCGGACGGCGGCGGCAAGCGGAGGACTCCCTGTACCAGCGGCGGACGTGCCGGGGAGTCGGAAGGCGGCAGCTGTGCTGGTGGACCCGGCGGCGGGCGGAGGAGGTGTCCTGGACCCCCCTGGACTTTCAGTTCGGAGAGCGGGGGGTCCAGTGGAGTTCAGCAGAGTGCCAGTCTCCAAACCGCTGGCGGCGGGACCCCCGAGTGACGCAACTCGGGGGGTAATGGCGGCCCCCGCTAGCGGTGCAGCGGAGGTGGTTATAGTGGCTGCAGACTCTGCCTCCAAACTGTCAGTAGAGGGACCCCCGAGTGAGGCAACTCGGGGGGGTATGGAGACCCTCACTGGCAGTGAAGAGGAGGATATGGAGGTGATGGCTGATTTGGTGACCCCTAGCCCAGCAGCGCTCCCCAAACTGTCAGTGAAGGGACCCCTGAGTGAGGCAACTCAGGGGGATATGGTGGCCCCCACTGGCAGTGAAGCGGGGAGTGCTGCAGAAGGGGAGAAGACAGAAGACGGGGAGCTAGAGTCTGATACTGAGGAGGATGATTTGTTTGCAGCTTTAAGCATGGACCAGCTGCAAAAAGAGATTAAAAAACTGAGCAGCAAGCTGTCAGATAAGAGAAAGAGGAGGAATCTGGCAGCTCCCTTGGAGAGACAATTCCTTAAGGGGGAAATTGCTGAACTAGCAGTTTCCCTGGACAATGCCAAAGAGCGGCTGGAGTACTTGAAAAAAATTAAAAAGAAACTGATAAAGTCCGAATCTACCTCAATGAGTGATATGGAAGGTTTAAAAGTGGAGAAGGTGGAGGCTGCATCAGCTATGGCGGTGAAAGTGGCAGAGCTGCAGGAGGATCCAGGCCCAGAGGTAAGCGATGATGCAAAGGGGACTGGGGGGATCGGGGGTCCCCATAATGCTTCGGTTCCCCTGGTTCCCGCTAGCGGAGCTATTTTACCTGCAAGGGCAGTCAGTGGCAATAGTATGATGGAAGTGTGTTCCGAAGCAACTGACTCAGAGTTAGTCCAGGTGGCAGTATTGGTGGAGGCTGGCATGGAGGGTAGACCAAAAGAACTGGTTCCTGAGGAAGTGCCAGGTGTGTTAAGTCTGGTCGGTGGTGTTGTCCCTGTGGATGTGTCAGCGCAAGGGATGCCAGTCCTGGACAAGTCATCCCTTTCAAATGCGCAAAGGGACATTGTGGAGACTGTTTATGGAGACAGGTTGCTAGTCCCAGAGAGGGCAAGGGTGGCAGCTGCAGTGATTGAAAAAGACTTGGCTCAGAGGAGGGAGAGACAGGCTAAGTCTGTCCCAGGTACCCTGTCTTATGCAAATGTGGTATCTGGGAGGAAAACAACTAATGTACCACCAGCTGCACCCTTGCCTGGGAGTACTGGAAAAAGACGTAATCTAATCCAATTTAAGTGGATTGCTCCTGGAGAAGCTCCAGGAAGAGAGGTGTTTTTAAAAATGGTGTTTAGTTTGGGGTTCTGTCCTGCAGATCTGTACGCCTGCATCCACCCAGTGCGGACCCTGGAGTATGATGTGAGTTTTCTGACGTACCAGGGTCTGCAAACTTTCTGGGGGAGGCTGCAGGCGTGTAGAGACAAGGACCCCTTTAACAAATATGTAATGAATTTAGTCACGAAGCATGACAGGGTAAAAGCCACTATTCTTGTCAGGAATGAGTCACTGCCCCCGGAGGACATAATATTTTGGCTAAAACGGTTTTGTAATGTAGAGTCGGGGGCAGTGAAGGCCGGTTATGTTTTAGGGGTGTGGGGTGGAGCATGGGAGGTGGGTATTAGGTTGAGGATGTCTGAGAAGGGGTTTGTTCATGTACCCTCGGCTGCCTATATAGGTAGGGACAGAGTGCAGTGTTTTTATCCGGGGCAGCCGAGGACATGTTTTAAGTGTGGTGATCACCGTCACGTTAGTTCCGAGTGCACTGTGGTGAAGTGTTCTTTGTGTGGGGGTGTGGGTCACTGGTCTAGAGATTGTCACACTGTCAGGTGCAATTTGTGTGGGGTGGAGGGGCACCCTTATAGCAGATGTCCGAAAGCCAGTCACAATGTGGTGTTAGAACAGGTGGTGGGTAGTAGTGTGGTGGTGAGTGAGGTGGTGAATGAGGTAGAAGAAGAGGGTATAGAGCAGGATGAGGTGGTAAATGTTGAAAGTAGGGAGGAGGTAATGGAGGAGACATTTCAGGAGGTTAGGCGGGGAGGGAATGGGATAAAAGAGAAAGATACAGAAACACAAGTGGTGTTATCCAATAAATTTGATGTTTTCTCCTCTGATGAGGAGGAAATCATAAGGAAAGATGGAGAGTGTTATCTGGTGTCAAAAAAAAACAAAAGAAAAACAAAGAGGTCTTTTAAAGAAAGTGAGAGGCACCGGGACGGGAAAAAAAGAAGGGAGTCAATCCCGGAGGTGGGGGAAGAGGCGGTAAATAAGGAAACTCTGGCCCCGATGGAAAGAAGGGTGGTGGAAAGGAGAAAGGAGGAGGTGGTGGCAATGGAGGAGACAGTGGCGGTTCAGCAGGAGGTAGCCGAAGAGACTGATGTGGAGTCATCCCAGAGCTCGGGGGTCGGGCCAAGTGGCACTGGTGGTGGGGTACACTGCCAGGTCATAAAGTTTGTGGCCAAGGCCCCTGACCCTGGGATCCCTGAGGAGGGTGGTGTACCCTCTGGGGGTGGAAGGGAGGGGGGTGGGGATGCCACAGGCGGTGGTGTGGCTGGCCCACAGGGGGCTGGTGTGCAGTGTTAAGACTTGTTTTTTGGTGATGGTATGTAAAAGTAAGCAAGGTCTTGTAATATTCCATAACCTAGAAACATGGATCCTCATCCTATACGATGTGCCACGATTAATGTGGCTTCCGTGTTGTCCGAATGTGCTCGTATGATGGCCTTTGATTTTTTCAATACGATTGATGTTGATGTTTTATTTTTGCAAGAGACTAGGATTAGTAAATTGGATATCCTCCACAAGGCGAAGCAGGAGTGGAGGAGGGGTCCTTCTTACTGGTCTCTTGCGGCCGAGCCATACGGTGGGGTGGCAGTCCTTTTTTCTGATATGGTAACTGTGCACAAGGTTATTGAATTGCAAGCAGGTAGATGTATGATTTTGGATGTCAACATAAAGGGACAAGATGTGAGATTAATTAATGTGTATGGGCCACAGACACCAGGTGATAGGAAAAGTCTCTTTATGGAGATAAAACCTTTTCTTTTTACAGCCCAGCAGGTCGTCTTTGGTGGTGATTTTAATACCGTTGTTAGGCCAAAAGACAGGGGAGGCTCAAGGAGACCCCTGGGCTATGATTCCAATTTTTTAGTTAGCATGGTTAGACAGGCTGGTTTGGTGGATGTGCATATTCGTCACTCCCCAGACCTCACGGGTTTCACCTACTTTAGTGGTAGTCGTAGGTCTAGGATAGATAGGTTTTTTGTTAAGGAGACTTCCAAGACTTCATCCCTTGGGGTGAGGTTGGTGGAATTTTCCGATCACGGTTTGCTCTCAGTAACTTTGAATGCTTCAGAAACCCCTCAGAAGGGGCGGGGTCTGTGGCGTTTGAACTCTGAACTCCTGGAAGAAGAGAGAGTTAGGCAGTCCTTCAGGGTCTTCTTTCAATCTCAGGAGACACTTCTGGAGGCTGGTTGGAGTAGGTCTGAGTGGTGGGAGGTGATTAAAAAGAGAACCTGCAAATTTTTCCGTGGCCTTATAGCTAGGAAAAACTTGATAAAGCAAAATATCTACCGTAATCTGAGAAGGAAATTGGATTTCCTGATCTCTGAGGAGGGAGATGATGGGGAAATCTCCCGAGTGAAGGCTCAGATGAAAGAGTTCCAATATAACCGATTGGCATCCTTGGTTTTGGAAAGGGATTATGGTATGTACCACTCGCCTGATCCCTACCAGAGCTGTAGGAGGTCAGTCGACGCCAAACATGTCAGAGGACTGGTGGACGGACAGGGTGTTCTTCGTACTGACAAGGAAGGCATTCTGGATGTTATTGTGTCCTACTATTCTGATCTTCTGTCTGAGCAGCCACTCATCAGGGAGAGGATGGAGGAATTTCTGAGGGGAACCCCTGGTCTGAGTTCTCAGGGTGCCTCTCTTGACTCCTTGGCAAGTGATATAACCGCAGAGGAAGTTAGGAAGGCGATAATGGGTTTAAATCCCAAGAAATCACCAGGACCAGATGGTTTAACATCTGAATTTTATAAGACCTTTGCTGACCTCCTGATTCCCCGCCTTGTGGAAGTTTTTAATGAGAGCCTGGATGAGGGAGTCCTCCCTCCTTCCATGAGGTTATCTGCGCTTATTTTGCTGTCCAAAGGGAAGGACTCGTCTCGTATTGAGAACTGGCGCCCCATAGCCCTTCTCAATACAGACAGGAAGATTTTGGCAAAGGTACTGTTTAACAGGCTTTCAGTGTTTTCTGAGCTGTTGCTTTCTCCTTCTCAGCACTGTACGGTGAAGGGTCGTAGCACTTTTAGTGCTGTCCTTGGTGTCCGGGAGGCCATTGAGCGGTGCAGGGCTGAGAAGTGGGGAAAGTACTTACTGGCATTGGATCAGTCAAAAGCTTTTGACCGAGTGAATCATGAGTACCTTTGGGCTCTACTGAGATGGTATGGTCTTCCAGAGAGGGTGGTTAATTGGTTACAGACGATCTATCGTATGGCTGAAAGCTTTCCACTGGTAAACGGTTGGGTGGGCCCTACCTTTGGTGTAGGCTCGGGTGTTCGTCAGGGGTGTCCCCTGAGCCCCCTCCTGTATGTCTTTGCAATCGATCCCTTCGTTAGGAGGGTAGAGTGTGGGACTGTAGGGGGGGTGCAGCTGAGTCCGGAGTTTGCATTGAGGGTGGTGGCTTACGCAGATGATGTCACGGTGGTTCTGTCCTCGCAGGCAGAGGCCCGTGGCATAGAACACCTCATTTGCGAGTACTCTGAGGCTTCGTGCTCCAGAGTAAACCGAGAAAAGTGTGATGTTTTCTGGATGGGGGAGGAGGGGGAGCCTTTTCCTCTTCCGGACAGCTTCCCTCAGGTCAACGATCAGATTAAAATTCTTGGTATCAAATTTGATCATGGAGATTATGCCTCCCTAAATTGGGTTAACAAGCTGGAGGATGCTACCAAGAAGGTAGAGAGTTGGAAAAGATGGAAATTGTCTTTGAGGGAAAGGGTTGACTTGTGCAAAACTTACCTGATCCCGATTTTTTTGTATGTCAGTTACGTGTGCTTTTTGCCACAATCTTTGTGGTCCAGATTGAATTCCTTGTTCTTCCTCTTGTTGTGGAAGAACAGGATCAATATAGTGAAGAGGGGTATCACCTACAGACCGAGGAAAGATGGGGGTTTGAACATGGTAAACCCAGTGATCTTTTTTGTTACAGCTTTTTTAAAGCTTAACATTGGGAGCATGTTTTTAGACACTCCTCCTCGGTGGGTAGAGGGATTTAGACCATGGGTGTTTCCCTTCCTCAGATTCTGGATAGATGGAGGCCAAGTGAGAAGTTTCCGGATTCGTCATGGTTACCTCCCGATCTACGTCATCCAGAGCTTGAAGGTGATAAAGCGATATGACGTGGGAGTGGGTGAAGTCAAAAACTTCTCTAGGAGGGAGTTGGAGAGAAGAATTTTGCACACCCACTTTCATGTTCCGCTGTCACTGAGGGACTGTCCAGGTAATGTCGCTTCGGCTGGATTGGTTTTGTTAAATTCACAAAGGTTACCGCCCAAGTTCAAAGATATTGCCTGGCTCACTTTTCATGGGAGGCTTTATGTTGGAGGGAACCTCAGGTGGCGAAGTGCCAGTGAACGTGGCTGCCCACGGGAGGAATGTCCAGGGGTGGAGGAGACGATGGACCACTTCCTGCTTGAGTGTCCTTTTAATGTAAAGGTTTATGAGGAGGTTTCAAAGGCCATTGGTATCCCGTGCCTTTCGGGTCTTAGTTACCCTGAGTGGGCTTATGGGGTAGTCAGAAGATACGGTGACTTTAATTTGACCACAATTTTTTTAGTTAGTTTAGCTGTTAGGTATCACACGTGGAATGCACGGTGCCAGGTATCTATTCGAAGGAAGGTCCTCCCCTGTGATGTGGTGGTAGGTATGATTATGCAAGAGGTGAAAAAGATGATGGATCTGGATAAGGGGAGACTGGATGCTGTCAGATGGTCACAGTGGTGGGGCCGTTTGAAACCCCCTTGAGTGGGTGGTTGAAAGTCTCTTCTTGTTCAGCTGGGTTTCTTTTCTGTCCTTTCACTCCCTGTAGATTTTTTATTCTATTTTTTGGTTTTTGTTGAAAAGGTTTTACATACATCTACCTGAGGTGGTGTGTATTGGTGATGGGTAGGATTAGATAAGATAGATAGTAGTTAAAGTTTTTTGTATTGTTTTATGGTTTGCTGTGTATATATACATATATAATATATAAAAAAAAAAAAAAAATATATATAAATAGATAGTGGTTAAGGTAGTTGTTGTTCTAAAATCCTTGCTTACTTTTTCTCATAGGAGATAAGTTGTTTATTATTAGGATTGGTAAAGTTTTCTTTTGGTTATAAGGCATAATATGGAGTAATATTGTGTATCCTTATGTTGATATTTGATTTTGTGTATATATATATTTTATCTATTTATTTATTTATTTTTTATATATGTAATTATTGTATATATATATATATATATCTTTGTTGCAAGTTAAAATAAAGAAGCATATTCTGTCACCGTAGCAAATCTTTTAAGGTTTACTGAAAGTTTTAAGCCGAATTTGGGGATTTTTGAATAAAAAAATTTTTGGCCGATTTTTAAGGTCCGGGGCTTACAGAATTTTTCATACGGGTAAATTTCTTTCTGGAGAGTTCTGAGTCAAAATTAAGCACCAAAATCAACTTCTGTCACCCCAGCAAATCTTTTTTAAGGTTTACTGAAAGTTTTAAGCCGAATTTGGGGATTTTTGAAGAAAAAAATTTTTGGCCGATTTTTAAGGTCCGGGGCTTACAGAATTTTTCATACGGTCAAATTTATTTCTGGAGAGTTCCGAGGCAAAATTAAGCACCAAAATCAACTTCAGTCACCGTAGCAAATCTTTTTTAAGGTTTACTGAAAGTTTTAAGCCGAATTTGGGGATTTTTGAAGAAAAAAATGTTTGGCCGATTTTTAAGGTCCGGGGCTTACAGAATTTTTCATACGGTCAAATTTATTTCTGGAGAGTCCCGAGGCAAATTTAAGCACCAAAATCAACTTCAGTCACCGTAGCAAATCTTTTTTAAGGTTTACTGAAAGTTTTAAGCCGATTTTGGGGATTATTGAAGAAAAAAATTTTTGGCCAAATTTTATGGTCCGGGGCTTACATAATTTTTCATACGGGTAATTATATTTCTGGAGAGTTCAGTGTCAAAATTAAGCACCAAAATCAACTTCTGTCACCACAGCAAATCTTTTTTAAGGTTTACTGAAAATTTTAAGGGAAATTTGGGGATTTTTGAAGAAAAAAATTTTAGGCCGATTTTTAAGGTCCGGGGCTTACAGAATTTTTCATATGGGTAAATTTATTTCTGGAGAGTTCTGAGTCAAAATTAAGCACCAAAATCAACTTCTGTCACCACAGCAAATGTTTTTTTAATGTTTATTGAAAGTTTTAAGCCGAATTTGGGGATTTTTGAAGAAAAAATTTTTTGGCTGATTTTTAAGGTCCGGAGCTTACAGAAATTTCCATACGGGTAAATTTATTTCTGGAGAGTTCTGTGTCAAAATTAAGCACCAAAATCAACTTCTGTCACCGCAGCAAATGTTTTTTAAGGTTTACTGAAAGTTTTAAGCCGAATTTGGGGATTTTTGAAGAAAAAAATTATTGGCCGATTTTTAAGGTCCGGGGCTTACAGAATTTTTTTTACGGGTAAATTTATTTCTGGAGAGTTCCGAGGCAAAATTAAGCACCAAAATCAACTTCTGTCACCCTAGCAAATCTTTTTTAAGGTTTACTGAAAGTTTTAAGCTGAATTTGGGGATTATTGAAGAAAAATTTTTTTGCCCGATTTTAAATGTCCGGGGCTTACAGAATTTTTCATATGGGTAAATTTATTTCTGGAGAGTTCTGTGTCAAAATTAAGCACCAAAATCAACTTCTGTCACCACAGCAAATCTTTTTTAAGGTTTACTGAAAGTATTAAGCCGAATTTGGGGATTTTTGAAGAAAAAAATTTTTGCCCAATTTTTAAGGTCCGGGGTTTACAGTATTTTTCATACGGGTAAATATATTTCTGGAGAGTTCTGTGTCAAAATTAAGCACCAAAATGAACTTCTGTCACCACAGCAAATCTTTTTTAAGGTTTACTGAAAGTTTTAAGACGGATTTGGGGATTATTGAAGAAAAATTTTTTTGGCTGATTTTAAAGGTCCGGGGCTTACAGAATTTTTCATACGGGTAAATTTATTTCTGGAGAGTTCTGTGTCAAAATTAAGCACCAAAATCAACTTCTGTCACCACAGCAAATGTTTTTTAATGTTTATTGAAAGTTTTAAGCCGAATTTGGGGATTTTTGAAGAAAAACATTTTTTGCTGATTTTTAAGGTCCGGGGCTTACAGAATTTTCCATACGGATAAATTTATTTCTGGAGAGTTCTGTGTCAAAATTAAGCACCAAAATTAACTTCTGTCTCCGTAGCAAATCTTTTTTAAGGTTTACGGAAAGTTTTAAGCCGAATTTGGGGATTTTTGAAGAAAAAAATTTTTGGCCGATTTTTAAGGTCCGGAGCTTACAGAATTTTTCATATGGGTAAATTTATTTCTGGAGAGTTCTGTGTCAAAATTAAGCACCAAAATCAACTTCTGTCACCACAGCAAATCTTTTTTAAGGTTTACTGAAAGTTTTATGCCGAATTTGGGGATTTTTGAAGAAAAAAATTTTGGACCGATTTTTAAGGTCCGGGGCTTACAGAATTTTCCATACGGGTAAATTTATTTCTGGAGAGTTCTGTGTAAAAATTAAGCACCAAAATCAACTTCTGTCACCACAGCAAATGTTTTTTTAATGTTTATTGAAAGTTTTAAGCCGAATTTGGGGATTTTTGAAGAAAAACATTTTTTGCTGATTTTTAAGGTCCGGGGCTTACAGAATTTTCCATACGGATACATTTATTTCTGGAGAGTTCTGTGTCAAAATTAAGCACCAAAATCAACTTCTGTCTCCGTATCAAATCTTTTTTAAGGATTACGGAAAGTTTTAAGCCGAATTTGGGGATTTTTGAAGAAAAAAATTTTTGGCCGATTTTTAAGGTCCGGGGCTTACAGAATTGTTCATACGGGTAAATATCTTTCTGGAGAGTTCTGAGTCAAAATTAAGCACCAAAATCAACTTCTGTCACCGTAGCAAATCTTTTTTAAGGTGTACTGAAAGTTTTAAGCCGAATTTGGGGATTTTTGAAGAAAAAAATTTTTGGCCGATTTTTAAGGTCCGGGGCTTACAGAATTTTTCATATGGGTAAATTTATTTCTGGAGGGTTCTGTGTCAAAATTAAGCACCAAAATCAACTTCTACCACCACAGCAAATCTTTTTTAAGGTTTACGGAAAGTTTTAAGCCGAATTTGGGGATTTTTGAAGAAAAAAATTTTTGGCCGATTTTTAAGGTCCGGGGCTTACAGAATTTTTCATATGGGTAAATTTATTTCTGGAGAGTTCTGTGTCAAAATTAAGCACCAAAATCAACTTCTGTCACCACAGCAAATGTTTTTTAAGGTTTACTGAAAGTTTTAAGCCGAATTTGGGGTTTTTTGAAGAAAAAAATTTTTGGACAATTTTTAATGTCCGGGGTTAACAGAATTTTTCATATGGGTAAATATATTTCTGGAGAGTTCTGTGTCAAAATTAAGCACCAAAATCAACTTCTGTCACCGCAGCAAATCTTTTTAAGGTTTACTGAAAGTTTTAAGCTGAATTTGGGGATTTTTGAAGAAAAAAATTTTTGGGCGATTTTTAAGGTCCGGGGTTTACAGTATTTTTCATACGGGTAAATATATTTCTGGAGAGTTCTGTGTCAAAATTAAGCACCAAAATGAACTTCTGTCACCACAGCAAATCTTTTTTAAGGTTTACTGAAAGTTTTAAGACGGATTTGGGGATTATTGAAGAAAAAATTTTTTGGCTGATTTTAAAGGTCCGGGGCTTACAGAATTTTTCATACGGGTAAATTTATTTCTGGAGAGTTCTGTGTCAAAATTAAGCACCAAAATCAACTTCTGTCACCACAGCAAATGTTTTTTAATGTTTATTGAAAGTTTTAAGCCGAATTTGGGGATTTTTGAAGAAAAAAATTTTTGGCCGATTTTTAAGGTCCGGGGCTTACAGAATTTTTCATATGGGTAAATTTATTTCTGGAGAGTTCTGTGTCAAAATTAAGCACCAAAATCAACTTCTGTCACCGTAGCAAATCTTTTTTAAGGTTTACTGAAAGTTTTAAGCCGAATTTGGGGTTTTTTGAAGAAAAAAATTTTTGGACAATTTTTAATGTCCGGGGTTAACAGAATTTTTCATATGGGTAAATATATTTCTGGAGAGTTCTGTGTCAAAATTAAGCACCAAAATCAACTTCTGTCACCGCAGCAAATCTTTTTAAGGTTTACTGAAAGTTTTAAGCTGAATTTGGGGATTTTTGAAGAAAAAAATTTTTGGCCGATTTTTAAGGTCCGGGGTTTACAGTATTTTTCATACGGGTAAATATATTTCTGGAGAGTTCTGTGTCAAAATTAAGCACCAAAATGAACTTCTGTCACCACAGCAAATCTTTTTTAAGGTTTACTGAAAGTTTTAAGATGGATTTGGGGATTATTGAAGAAAAAAATTTTTGGCTGATTTTAAAGGTCCGGGGCTTACAGAATTTTTCATACGGGTAAATTTATTTCTGGAGAGTTCTGTGTCAAAATTAAGCACCAAAATCAACTTCTGTCACCACAGCAAATGTTTTTTAATGTTTATTGAAAGTTTTAAGCCGAATTTGGGGATTTTTGAAGAAAAACATTTTTTGCTGATTTTTAAGGTCCGGGGCTTACAGAATTTTCCATACGGATAAATTTATTTCTGGAGAGTTCTGTGTCAAAATTAAGCACCAAAATTAACTTCTGTCTCCGTAGCAAATCTTTTTTAAGGTTTACGGAAAGTTTTAAGCCGAATTTGGGGATTTTTGAAGAAAAAAATTTTTGGCCGATTTTTAAGGTCCGGAGCTTACAGAATTTTTCATACGGGTAAATTTATTTCTGGAGAGTTCTGTGTCAAAATTAAGCACCAAAATCAACTTCTGTCACCACAGCAAATCTTTTTTTAAGGTTTACTGAAAGTTTTAAGCTGAATTTGGGGATTTTTGAAGAAAAAAATTTTGGGCCGATTTTTAAGGTCCGGGGCTTACAGAATTTTCCATACGGGTAAATTTATTTCTGGAGAGTTCTGTGTAAAAATTAAGCACCAAAATCAACTTCTGTCACCACAGCAAATGTTTTTTAATGTTTATTGAAAGTTTTAAGCCGAATTTGGGGATTTTTGAAGAAAAACATTTTTTGCTGATTTTTAAGGTCCGGGGCTTACAGAATTTTCCATACGGATACATTTATTTCTGGAGAGTTCTGTGTCAAAATTAAGCACCAAAATCAACTTCTGTCTCCGTAGCAAATCTTTTTTAAGGTTTACTGAAAGTTTTAAGCCGAATTTGGGGATTTTTGAAGAAAAAAATTTTTGGCCGATTTTTAAGGTCCGGGGCTTACAGAATTTTTCATACGGGTAAATATCTTTCTGGAGAGTTCTGAGTCAAAATTAAGCACCAAAATCAACTTCTGTCACCGTAGCAAATCTTTTTTAAGGTTTACTGAAAGTTTTAAGCCGAATTTGGGGTTTTTTGAAGAAAAAAATTTTTGGACAATTTTTAATGTCCGGGGTTAACAGAATTTTTCATATGGGTAAATATATTTCTGGAGAGTTCTGTGTCAAAATTAAGCACCAAAATCAACTTCTGTCACCGCAGCAAATCTTTTTAAGGTTTACTGAAAGTTTTAAGCTGAATTTGGGGATTTTTGAAGAAAAAAATTTTTGGCCGATTTTTAAGGTCCGGGGTTTACAGTATTTTTCATACGGGTAAATATATTTCTGGAGAGTTCTGTGTCAAAATTAAGCACCAAAATGAACTTCTGTCACCACAGCAAATCTTTTTTAAGGTTTACTGAAAGTTTTAAGATGGATTTGGGGATTATTGAAGAAAAAAATTTTTGGCTGATTTTAAAGGTCCGGGGCTTACAGAATTTTTCATACGGGTAAATTTATTTCTGGAGAGTTCTGTGTCAAAATTAAGCACCAAAATCAACTTCTGTCACCACAGCAAATGTTTTTTAATGTTTATTGAAAGTTTTAAGCCGAATTTGGGGATTTTTGAAGAAAAACATTTTTTGCTGATTTTTAAGGTCCGGGGCTTACAGAATTTTCCATACGGATAAATTTATTTCTGGAGAGTTCTGTGTCAAAATTAAGCACCAAAATTAACTTCTGTCTCCGTAGCAAATCTTTTTTAAGGTTTACGGAAAGTTTTAAGCCGAATTTGGGGATTTTTGAAGAAAAAAATTTTTGGCCGATTTTTAAGGTCCGGAGCTTACAGAATTTTTCATACGGGTAAATTTATTTCTGGAGAGTTCTGTGTCAAAATTAAGCACCAAAATCAACTTCTGTCACCACAGCAAATCTTTTTTTAAGGTTTACTGAAAGTTTTAAGCTGAATTTGGGGATTTTTGAAGAAAAAAATTTTGGGCCGATTTTTAAGGTCCGGGGCTTACAGAATTTTCCATACGGGTAAATTTATTTCTGGAGAGTTCTGTGTAAAAATTAAGCACCAAAATCAACTTCTGTCACCACAGCAAATGTTTTTTAATGTTTATTGAAAGTTTTAAGCCGAATTTGGGGATTTTTGAAGAAAAACATTTTTTGCTGATTTTTAAGGTCCGGGGCTTACAGAATTTTCCATACGGATACATTTATTTCTGGAGAGTTCTGTGTCAAAATTAAGCACCAAAATCAACTTCTGTCTCCGTAGCAAATCTTTTTTAAGGTTTACTGAAAGTTTTAAGCCGAATTTGGGGATTTTTGAAGAAAAAAATTTTTGGCCGATTTTTAAGGTCCGGGGCTTACAGAATTTTTCATACGGGTAAATATCTTTCTGGAGAGTTCTGAGTCAAAATTAAGCACCAAAATCAACTTCTGTCACCGTAGCAAATCTTTTTAAGGTTTACTGAAAGTTTTAAGCCGAATTTGGGGATTTTTGAAGAAAAAAATTTTTGGCCGATTTTTAAGGTCCGGGGCTTACAGAATTTTTTTTACGGGTAAATTTATTTCTGGAGAGTTCCGAGGCAAAATTAAGCACCAAAATCAACTTCTGTCACCGTAGCAAATCTTTTTTAAGGTTTACTGAAAGTTTTAAGCTGAATTTGGGGATTATTGAAGAAAAAAATTTTTGCCCGATTTTAAAGGTCCGGGGCTTACAGAATTTTTCATATGGGTAAATTTATTTCTGGAGAGTTCTGTGTCAAAATTAAGCACCAAAATCAACTTCTGTCACCACAGCAAATGTTTTTTAATGTTTATTGAAAGTTTTAAGCCGAATTTGGGGATTTTTGAAGAAAAACATTTTTTGCTGATTTTTAAGGTCCGGGGCTTACAGAATTTTCCATACGGATAAATTTATTTCTGGAGAGTTCTGTGTCAAAATTAAGCACCAAAATTAACTTCTGTCTCCGTAGCAAATCTTTTTTAAGGTTTACTGAAAGTTTTAAGCCGAATTTGGGGATTTTTGAAGAAAAAAATTTTTGGCCGATTTTTAAGGTCCGGGGCTTACAGAATTTTTCATACGGGTAAATATCTTTCTGGAGAGTTCTGAGTCAAAATTAAGCACCAAAATCAACTTCTGTCACCGTAGCAAATCTTTTTAAGGTTTACTGAAAGTTTTAAGCCGAATTTGGGGATTTTTGAAGAAAAAAATTTTTGGCCGATTTTTAAGGTCCGGGGCCTACAGAATTTTTCATACGGGTAAATTTATTTCTGGAGAGTTCTGAGTCAAAATTAAGCACCAAAATCAACTTCTGTCACCACAGCAAATCTTTTTTAAGGTTTACTGAAAGTTTTAAGCCGAATTTGGGGATTTTTGAAGAAAAAAATTTTTGGCCGATTTTTAAGGTCCGGGGCTTACAGAATTTTTCATACGGTCAAATTTATTTCTGGAGAGTTCCGAGGCAAAATTAGGCACCAAAATCAACTTCAGTCACCGTAGCAAATCTTTTTTAAGGTTTACTGAAAGTTTTAAGCCGAATTTGGGGATTTTTGAAGAAAAAAATTTTTGGCCGATTTTTAAGGTCCGGGGCTTACAGAATTTTTCATACGGTCAAATTTATTTCTGGAGAGTTCCGAGGCAAAATTAAGCACCAAAATCAACTTCTGTCACCGCAGCAAATGTTTTTTAAGGTTTACTGAAAGATTTAAGCCGAATTTGGGGATTTTTGAAGAAAAAAATTTTTGGCCGATTTTTAAGGTCCGGGGCTTACAGAATTTTTCATACGGGTAAATTTATTTCTGGAGAGTTCTGTGTCAAAATTAAGCACCAAAATCAACTTCTGTCACCACAGCAAATCTTTTTTAAGGTTTACTGAAAGTTTTAAGCCGAATTTGGGGATTTTTGAAGAAAAAAATTTTTGGCCAATTTTTAAGGCCCGGGGTTTACAGTATTTTTCATACGGGTAAATATATTTCTGGAGAGTTCTGTTTCAAAATTAAGCACCAAAATGAACTTCTGTCACCACAGCAAATCTTTTTTAAGGTTTACTGAAAGTTTTAAGACGGATTTGGGGATTATTGAAGAAAAAAATTTTTGGCCGATTTTAAAGGTCCGGGGCTTACAGAATTTTTCATACGGGTAAATTTATTTCTGGAGAGTTCTGTGTCAAAATTAAGCACCAAAATCAACTTCTGTCACCACAGCAAATCTTTTTTAAGGTTTACTGAAAGTTTTAAGCCGAATTTGGGGATTTTTGAAGAAAAAAATTTTGGGCCGATTTTTAAGGTTCGGGGCTTACAGAATTTTCGATACGGGTAAATTTATTTCTGGAGAGTTCTGTGTCAAAATTAAGCACCAAAATCAACTTCTGTCTCCGTAGCAAATCTTTTTTAAGGTTTACGGAAAGTTTTAAGCCGAATTTGGGGATTTTTGAAGAAAAAAATTTTTGGCCGATTTTTAAGGTCCCGGGCTTACAGAATTTTTCATACGGGTAAATTTATTTCTGGAGAGTTCTGTGTCAAAATTAAGCACCAAAATCAACTTCTGTCACCGTAACAAATCTTTTTTAAGGTTGACTGAAAGTTTTAAGCCGAATTTGGGGTTTTTTGAAGAAAAACATTTTTGGACAATTTTTAAGGTCCGGGGTTAACAGAATTTTTCATATGGGTAAATATATTTCTGGAGAGTTCTGTGTCAAAATTAAGCACCAAAATCAACTTCTGTCACCGCAGCAAATCTTTTTAAGGTTTACTGAAAGTTTTAAGCTGAATTTGGGGATTTTTGAAGAAAAAAATTTTTGGCCGATTTTTAAGGTCCGGGGCTTACAGAATTTTTCATACGGTCAAATTTATTTCTGGAGAGTTCTGAGTCAAAATTAAGCACCAAAATCAACTTCTGTCACCGTAGCAAATCTTTTTTAAGGTTTACTGAAAGTTTTAAGCCGAATTTGGGGATTTTTGAAGAAAAATATTTTTGGCCGATTTTAAAGGTCCGGGGCTTAGAGAATTTTTCATATGGGTAAATTTATTTCTGGAGAGTTCTGAGTCAAAATTAAGCACCAAAATCAACTTCTGTCACCACAGCAAATCTTTTTTAAGGTTTACTGAAAGTTTTAAGCCGAATTTGGGGATTTTTGAAGAAAAAATTTTTTGGCCGATTTTTAAGGTCCGGAGCTTACAGAATTTTTCATACGGGTAAATTTATTTCTGGAGAGTTCTGTGTCAAAATTAAGCACCAAAATCAACTTCTGTCACCACAGCAAATCTTTTTTTAAGGTTTACTGAAAGTTTTAAGCTGAATTTGGGGATTTTTGAAGAAAAAAATTTTGGGCCGATTTTTAAGGTCCGGGGCTTACAGAATTTTCCATACGGGTAAATTTATTTCTGGAGAGTTCTGTGTAAAAATTAAGCACCAAAATCAACTTCTGTCACCACAGCAAATGTTTTTTAATGTTTATTGAAAGTTTTAAGCCGAATTTGGGGATTTTTGAAGAAAAACATTTTTTGCTGAATTTTAAGGTCCGGGGCTTACAGAATTTTCCATACGGATACATTTATTTCTGGAGAGTTCTGTGTCAAAATTAAGCACCAAAATCAACTTCTGTCTCCGTAGCAAATCTTTTTTAAGGTTTACTGAAAGTTTTAAGCCGAATTTGGGGATTTTTGAAGAAAAAAATTTTTGGCCGATTTTTAAGGTCCGGGGCCTACAGAATTTTTCATACGGGTAAATTTCTTTCTGGAGAGTTCTGAGTCAAAATTAAGCACCAAAATCAACTTCTGTCACTATAGCAAATCTTTTTTAAGGTTTACTGAAAGTTTTAAGCCGAATTTGGGGATTTTTGAAGAAAAAAATTTTTGGCCGATTTTTAAGGTCCGGGGCTTACAGAATTTTTCATACGGGTAAATATCTTTCTGGAGAGTTCTGAGTCAAAATTAAGCACCAAAATCAACTTCTGTCACCGTAGCAAATCTTTTTAAGGTTTACTGAAAGTTTTAAGCCGAATTTGGGGATTTTTGAAGAAAAAAATTTTTGGCCGATTTTTAAGGTCCGGGGCTTACAGAATTTTTTTTACGGGTAAATTTATTTCTGGAGAGTTCCGAGGCAAAATTAAGCACCAAAATCAACTTCTGTCACCGTAGCAAATCTTTTTTAAGGTTTACTGAAAGTTTTAAGCTGAATTTGGGGATTATTGAAGAAAAATTTTTTTGCCCGATTTTAAATGTCCGGGGCTTACAGAATTTTTCATACGGGTAAATTTATTTCTGGAGAGTTCTGTGTCAAAATTAAGCACCAAAATGAACTTCTGTCACCACAGCAAATCTTTTTTAAGGTTTACTGAAAGTTTTAAGACGGATTTGGGGATTATTGAAGAAAAAAATTTTTGGCTGATTTTAAAGGTCCGGGGCTTACAGAATTTTTCATATGGGTAAATTTATTTCTGGAGAGTTCTGTGTCAAAATTAAGCACCAAAATCAACTTCTGTCACCACAGCAAATGTTTTTTAATGTTTATTGAAAGTTTTAAGCCGAATTTGGGGATTTTTGAAGAAAAATATTTTTTGCTGATTTTTAAGGTCCGGGGCTTACAGAATTTTCCATACGGATAAATTTATTTCTGGAGAGTTCTGTGTCAAAATTAAGCACCAAAATTAACTTCTGTCTCCGTAGCAAATCTTTTTTAAGGTTTACTGAAAGTTTTAAGCCGAATTTGGGGATTTTTGAAGAAAAAAATTTTTGGCCGATTTTTAAGGTCCGGGGCTTACAGAATTTTTCATACGGGTAAATATCTTTCTGGAGAGTTCTGAGTCAAAATTAAGCACCAAAATCAACTTCTGTCACCGTAGCAAATCTTTTTAAGGTTTACTGAAAGTTTTAAGCCGAATTTGGGGATTTTTGAAGAAAAAAATTTTTGGCCGATTTTTAAGGTCCGGGGCCTACAGAATTTTTCATACGGGTAAATTTATTTCTGGAGAGTTCTGAGTCAAAATTAAGCACCAAAATCAACTTCTGTCACCACAGCAAATCTTTTTTAAGGTTTACTGAAAGTTTTAAGCCGAATTTGGGGATTTTTGAAGAAAAAAATTTTTGGCCGATTTTTAAGGTCCAGGGCTTACAGAATTTTTCATACGGTCAAATTTATTTCTGGAGAGTTCCGAGGCAAAATTAGGCACCAAAATCAACTTCAGTCACCGTAGCAAATCTTTTTTAAGGTTTACTGAAAGTTTTAAGCCGAATTTGGGGATTTTTGAAGAAAAAAATTTTTGGCCGATTTTTAAGGTCCGGGGCTTACAGAATTTTTCATATGGTCAAATTTATTTCTGGAGAGTTCCGAGGCAAAATTAAGCACCAAAATCAACTTCTGTCACCGCAGCAAATGTTTTTTAAGGTTTACTGAAAGATTTAAGCCGAATTTGGGGATTTTTGAAGAAAAAAATTTTTGGCCGATTTTTAAGGTCCGGGGCTTACAGAATTTTTCATACGGGTAAATTTATTTCTGGAGAGTTCTGTGTCAAAATTAAGCACCAAAATCAACTTCTGTCACCGTAGCATACCATTTGGGAGAGGAGTGTCCTAGGAGGAGGTGGTGAGCTGCTGAGACAGGGAGAGGGCTTCCCCAGGCAGGCTGATTCCTCCTGGGGAAGATATCGCTGCTGATCCTGCTGTTTGTGGTGCTGAGGATTTGCTGTGGTGCTGCTGCCTTTCAGCACCATGACTAAGAGAGGCAGACCCCGGGCTGGAGGATCAAGCAGGGGTTCTGTCGCTCCTGTCCCGCCTGACCCGCCTGACCCGCCTAACCTGCCTGCCGGAGGACTGCAGCGCGAGGCCGGGAATCCACCCGCCGGTTCGCGGAGGCCGCAACTGTGCGCGGCTGGAGCTCTGGACCCCCCTGTCCCTTTGGCGCGCCTGCCCAGCAGACGGAGTGCGGGGAGTCTGACGGAGCAGCCGAAGCAGCCAGAGCTGATGGAGCGGACGGCGGCGGCAAGCGGAGGACTCCCTGTACCAGCGGCGGACGTGCCGGGGAGTCGGAAGGCGGCTGCTGTGCTGGTGGACCCGGCGGCTGGCGGAGGAGGTGTCCTGGACCCCCCTGGACTTTCAGTTCGGAGAGCGGGGGGTCCAGTGGAGTTCAGCAGAGTGCCAGTCTCCAAACCGCTGGCGGCGGGACCCCCGAGTGACGCAACTCGGGGGGTAATGGCGGCCCCCGCTAGCGGTGCAGAGGAGATGGGACCAGTGTCTGCAAGTCTTGCCTCCAAACTGCCAGTGGAGGGACCCCCGAGTGAGGCAACTCGGGGGGGTATGGAGACCCTCACTGGCAGTGAATCGGAGGACATGGAGATGACAGAAAGCAGCAATCTGGTGATCAGTGCTGGAGGTGCAGTTATGGTGACCCCTAGCCCAGCGGTGCTCCCCAAACTGTCAGTGGAGGGACCCCTGAGTGAGGCAACTCAGGGGGAGATGGTGGCCCCCACTGGCAGTGAAGCAGGGGGTGCCGCAAAAGGGGAGAAGACGGTGGAGGAGGACCAAGTGTCTGCGGATGAAGAAGATGACGTGTATGCTGCTTTGAGCATGGATCAGCTTCAAAAAGAGATTAGGAAGCTGAGCAACAAGCTAAGCGAAAAAAAGAGAAAAAGAAATGTTAGCGCTACCTGGGACAGATGGTCTTTTAAGGAGGAAATTACAGCTTTGTCCGTTTCTTTGGGAAATGCTAAGGACCGCTTGGAATATTTAAAGAAAATAAAAAAAAAGATGATCAAATCGGAATCTACCTCTATGAGTGACATGGAGGTGGTTAAGTCAGAACAGGAGGAGGTTCCGTCTTCAGCTGCTGTGGAGGCTCAGCCGTCCGAGGATGCTGGTCGGAGAGTGCAGGGGGAGCCAGTTGATAAGGTAAGCGATGATGCAAAGGAGACTGGGGGGATTGGGAGTGGGGGTGCCCAAATTGTTACCCTGGTCCCCCTGGTCCCTATAGGCGGAGCAACAGTACCTGTGGGGGAACTGGATGCTATTATCCCTGATTGCACTGAGGCCATGGATTCTGAGCTGATTCAGGCAGCAGTATTGGTAGAAGCTGGCATGGAGGGGGAATCCCATCAGGATAAGGCTCCTGAGGAAGTGCCAGGGGTGTCATCTGTATCAGTCAGCCGTCCAATATTGGCACAGGGAATGCCGATACTGAATAAAGAGACTCTTTCGGCTGAACAAAGAAAGGTGATTGAAACTATATATGGTGATAAAATGTTAGTCCCTGAAAGGGCTAGAGTGGCTGCTGCTGCAATAGAAAAAGACATGGTCTCGAGAGGTGAGAGGCAGGCTAAATCAGCTCCGAGTGTTCTGTCTTATGCCAGTGTGGTTACTAGACAAAGAGCAAATAATGTGTCATATGCTGCACCTACGCCTGGAGGTGTTGGCAAAAGGAGGAACCTTGTTCAATTTAAGTGGATTGCTCCAGGGGAAGCCCCAAGTAGAGAGGCTTTCCTTAAAATGGTGTTTAGCCTGGGGTTCGGTGCGGCAGATCTGTACGCCTGCATTCACCCAGTGCGGACCCTGGAGTATGACTTGAGCTTTGTGTCGTACCAGGGTCTGCAGGTTTTCTGGGTGAAGTGGCAGGCGTGCAGATCCAAGGACCCATTTGAGAAGTATGTGGTTAACCTGGTCACCAGGCAGGACAGGGTCAAAGCTACGATCCTAGTCAGAAATGAATCATTACCTCCAGAGGATATTGCCTTTTGGCTTAAGAGATTTTGTGATCTTGAATCGGGGGTAACAAAGGCTGGTTATGTGTTGGGTGTGTGGGGAGGGGCGTGGGAAGTAGGAATTAGGTTGAGGTATTCTGAAAGGGGGTGTGTGCATGTGCCCTCGGCTGCCTATATAGGTAGGGACAGGGTTCAGTGTTTTTATCCTGGGCAGCCGAGGACATGTTTTAAGTGTGGTGATCACCGTCACGTTAGTTCCGAGTGCACTGTGGTGAAGTGTTCTTTGTGTGGGGGTGTGGGTCACTGGTCTAGAGATTGTCACACTGTCAGGTGCAATTTGTGTGGGGTGGAGGGGCACCCTTATAGCAGATGTCCGAAAGCCAGTCACAATGTGGTGTTAGAACAGGTGGTGGGTAGTAGTGTGGTGGTGAGTGAGGTGGTGAATGAGGTAGAAGAAGAGGGTATAGAGCAGGATGAGGTGGTAAATGTTGAAAGTAGGGAGGAGGTAATGGAGGAGACATTTCAGGAGGTTAGGCGGGGAGGGAAGGGGATAAAAGAGAAAGATGCAGAAACACAAGTGGTGTTATCAAATAAATTTGATGTTTTCTCCTCTGATGAGGAGGAAATCATAAGGAAAGATGGAGAGTGTTATCTGGTGTCAAAAAAAAACAAAAGAAAAACAAAGAGGTCTTTTAAAGAAAGTGAGAGGCACCGGGACGGGAAAAAAAGAAGGGAGTCAATCCCGGAGGTGGGGGAAGAGGCGGTAAATAAGGAAACTCTGGCCCCGATGGAAAGAAGGGTGGTGGAAAGGAGAAAGGAGGAGGTGGTGGCAATGGAGGAGACAGTGGCGGTTCAGCAGGAGGTAGTCAAAGAGACTGATGTGGAGTCATCCCAGAGCTCGGGGGTCGGGCCAAGTGGCACTGGTGGTGGGGTACACTGCCAGGTCATAAAGTTTGTGGCCAAGGCCCCTGACCCTGGGATCCCTGAGGAGGGTGGTGTACCCTCTGGGGGTGGAAGGGAGGGGGGTGGGGATGCCACAAGCGGTGGTGTGGCTGGCCCGCAGGGGGCTGGCGTGCAGTGTTAAGACTTGTTTTTTGGTGATGGTATGTAAAAGTAAGCAAGGTCTTGTAATATTCCATAACCTAGAAACATGGATCCTCATCCTATACGATGTGCCACGATTAATGTGGCTTCCGTGTTGTCCGAATGTGCTCGTATGATGGCCTTTGATTTTTTCAATACGATTGATGTTGATGTTTTATTTTTGCAAGAGACTAGGATTAGTAAATTGGATATCCTCCACAAGGCGAAGCAGGAGTGGAGGAGGGGTCCTTCTTACTGGTCTCTTGCGGCCGAGCCATACGGTGGGGTGGCAGTCCTTTTTTCTGATATGGTAACTGTGCACAAGGTTATTGAATTGCAAGCAGGTAGATGTATGATTTTGGATGTCAACATAAAGGGACAAGATGTGAGATTAATTAATGTGTATGGGCCACAGACACCAGGTGATAGGAAAAGTCTCTTTATGGAGATAAAACCTTTTCTTTTTACAGCCCAGCAGGTTGTCTTTGGTGGTGATTTTAATACCGTTGTTAGGCCAAAAGACAGGGGAGGCTCAAGGAGACCCCTGGGCTATGATTCCAATTTTTTAGTTAGCATGGTTAGACAGGCTGGTTTGGTGGATGTGCATATTCGTCACTCCCCAGACCTCACGGGTTTCACCTACTTTAGTGGTAGTCGTAGGTCTAGGATAGATAGGTTTTTTGTTAAGGAGACTTCCAAGACTTCATCCCTTGGGGTGAGGTTGGTGGAATTTTCCGATCACGGTTTGCTCTCAGTAACTTTGAATGCTTCAGAAACCCCTCAGAAGGGGCGGGGTCTGTGGCGTTTGAACTCTGAACTCCTGGAAGAAGAGAGAGTTAGGCAGTCCTTCAGGGTCTTCTTTCAATCTCAGGAGACACTTCTGGAGGCTGGTTGGAGTAGGTCTGAGTGGTGGGAGGTGATTAAAAAGAGAACCTGCAAATTTTTCCGTGGCCTTATAGCTAGGAAAAACTTGATAAAGCAAAATATCTACCGTAATCTGAGAAGGAAATTGGATTTCCTGATCTCTGAGGAGGGAGATGATGGGGAAATCTCCCGAGTGAAGGCTCAGATGAAAGAGTTCCAATATAACCGATTGGCATCCTTGGTTTTGGAAAGGGATTATGGTATGTACCACTCGCCTGATCCCTACCAGAGCTGTAGGAGGTCAGTCGACGCCAAACATGTCAGAGGACTGGTGGACGGACAGGGTGTTCTTCGTACTGACAAGGAAGGCATTCTGGATGTTATTGTGTCCTACTATTCTGATCTTCTGTCTGAGCAGCCACTCATCAGGGAGAGGATGGAGGAATTTCTGAGGGGAACCCCTGGTCTGAGTTCTCAGGGTGCCTCTCTTGACTCCTTGGCAAGTGATATAACCGCAGAGGAAGTTAGGAAGGCGATAATGGGTTTAAACCCCAAGAAATCACCTGGACCAGATGGTTTAACATCTGAATTTTATAAGACCTTTGCTGACCTCCTGATTCCCCGCCTTGTGGAAGTTTTTAATGAGAGCCTGGATGAGGGAGTCCTCCCTCCTTCCATGAGGTTATCTGCGCTTATTTTGCTGTCCAAAGGGAAGGACTCATCTCGTATTGAGAACTGGCGCCCCATAGCCCTTCTCAATACAGACAGGAAGATTTTGGCAAAGGTACTGTTTAACAGGCTTTCAGAGTTTTCTGAGCTGTTGCTTTCTCCTTCTCAGCACTGTACGGTGAAGGGTCGTAGCACTTTTAGTGCTGTCCTTGGTGTCCGGGAGGCCATTGAGCGGTGCAGGGCTGAGAAGTGGGGAAAGTACTTACTGGCATTGGATCAGTCTAAAGCTTTTGACCGAGTGAATCATGAGTACCTTTGGGCTCTACTGAGATGGTATGGTCTTCCAGAGAGGGTGGTTAATTGGTTACAGACGATCTATCGTATGGCTGAAAGCTTTCCACTGGTAAACGGTTGGGTGGGCCCTACCTTTGGTGTAGGCTCGGGTGTTCGTCAGGGGTGTCCCCTGAGCCCCCTCCTGTATGTCTTTGCAATCGATCCCTTCGTTAGGAGGGTAGAGTGTGGGACTGTAGGGGGGGTGCAGCTGAGTCCGGAGTTTGCATTGAGGGTGGTGGCTTACGCAGATGATGTCACGGTGGTTCTGTCCTCGCAGGCAGAGGCCCGTGGCATAGAACACCTCATTTGCGAGTACTCTGAGGCTTCGTGCTCCAGAGTAAACCGAGAAAAGTGTGATGTTTTCTGGATGGGGGAGGAGGGGGAGCCTTTTCCTCTTCCGGACAGCTTCCCTCAGGTCAACGATCAGATTAAAATTCTTGGTATCAAATTTGATCATGGAGATTATGCCTCCCTAAATTGGGTTAACAAGCTGGAGGATGCTACCAAGAAGGTAGAGAGTTGGAAAAGATGGAAATTGTCTTTGAGGGAAAGGGTTGACTTGTGCAAAACTTACCTGATCCCGATTTTTTTGTATGTCAGTTACGTGTGCTTTTTGCCACAATCTTTGTGGTCCAGATTGAATTCCTTGTTCTTCCTCTTGTTGTGGAAGAACAGGATCAATATAGTGAAGAGGGGTATCACCTACAGACCGAGGAAAGATGGGGGTTTGAACATGGTAAACCCAGTGATCTTTTTTGTTACAGCTTTTTTAAAGCTTAACATTGGGAGCATGTTTTTAGACACTCCTCCTCGGTGGGTAGAGGGATTTAGACCATGGGTGTTTCCCTTCCTCAGATTCTGGATAGATGGAGGCCAAGTGAGAAGTTTCCGGATTCGTCATGGTTACCTCCCGATCTACGTCATCCAGAGCTTGAAGGTGATAAAGCGATATGACGTGGGAGTGGGTGAAGTCAAAAACTTCTCTAGGAGGGAGTTGGAGAGAAGAATTTTGCACACCCACTTTCATGTTCCGCTGTCACTGAGGGACTGTCCAGGTAATGTCGCTTCGGCTGGATTGGTTTTGTTAAATTCACAAAGGTTACCGCCCAAGTTCAAAGATATTGCCTGGCTCACTTTTCATGGGAGGCTTTATGTTGGAGGGAACCTCAGGTGGCGAAGTGCCAGTGAACGTGGCTGCCCACGGGAGGAATGTCCAGGGGTGGAGGAGACGATGGACCACTTCCTGCTTGAGTGTCCTTTTAATGTAAAGGTTTATGAGGAGGTTTCAAAGGCCATTGGTATCCCGTGCCTTTCGGGTCTTAGTTACCCTGAGTGGGCTTATGGGGTAGTCAGAAGATACGGTGACTTTAATTTAACCACAATTTTTTTAGTTAGTTTAGCTGTTAGGTATCACACGTGGAATGCACGGTGCCAGGTATCTATTCGAAGGAAGGTCCTCCCCTGTGATGTGGTGGTAGGTATGATTATGCAAGAGGTGAAAAAGATGATGGATCTGGATAAGGGGAGACTGGATGCTGTCAGATGGTCACAGTGGTGGGGCCGTTTGAAACCCCCTTGAGTGGGTGGTTGAAAGTCTCTTCTTGTTCAGCTGGGTTTCTTTTCTGTCCTTTCACTCCCTGTAAATTTTTTATTCTATTTTTTGGTTTTTGTTGAAAAGGTTTTACATACATCTACCTGAGGTGGTGTGTATTGGTGATGGGTAGGATTAGATAAGATAGATAGTAGTTAAAGTTTTTTTGTATTGTTTTATGGTTTGCTGTGTATATATACATATATAATATATAAAAAAAAAAAAAAAAAATATATAGATAGTGGTTAAGGTAGTTGTTGTTCTAAAATCCTTGCTTACTTTTTCTCATAGGAGATAAGTTGTTCATTATTAGGATTGGTAAAGTTTTCTTTTGGTTATAAGGCATAATATGGAGTAATATTGTGTATCCCTATGTTGATATTTGATTTTGTGTATATATATATTTTATCTATTTATTTATTTATTTTTTATATATGTAATTATTGTATATATATATATATCTTTGTTGCAAGTTAAAATAAAGAAGCATATTCTGTCACCACAGCAAATCTTTTTTAAGGTTTACTGAAAGTTTTAAGCCGAATTTGGGGATTTTTGAAGAAAAAAATTTTTGGCCAATTTTTAAGGTCCGGGGTTTACAGTATTTTTCATACGGGTAAATATATTTCTGGAGAGTTCTGTGTCAAAATTAAGCACCAAAATGAACTTCTGTCACCACAGCAAATCTTCTTTAAGGTTTACTGAAAGTTTTAAGACGGATTTGGGGATTATTGAAGAAAAAAAATTTTGGCCGATTTTAAAGGTCCGGGGCTTACAGAATTTTTCATACGGGTAAATTTATTTCTGGAGAGTTCTGTGTCAAAATTAAGCACCAAAATCAACTTCTGTCACCACAGCAAATCTTTTTTAAGGTTTACTGAAAGTTTTAAGCCGAATTTGGGGATTTTTGAAGAAAAAAATTTTGGGCCGATTTTTAAGGTTCGGGGCTTACAGAATTTTCCATACGGGTAAATTTATTTCTGGAGAGTTCTGTGTCAAAATTAAGCACCAAAATCAACTTCTGTCTCCGTAGCAAATCTTTTTTAAGGTTTACGGAAAGTTTTAAGCCGAATTTGGGGATTTTTGAAGAAAAAAATTTTTGGCCGATTTTTAAGGTCCCGGGCTCACAGAATTTTTCATACGGGTAAATTTATTTCTGGAGAGTTCTGTGTCAAAATTAAGCACCAAAATCAACTTCTGTCACCGTAACAAATCTTTTTTAAGGTTGACTGAAAGTTTTAAGCCGAATTTGGGGTTTTTTGAAGAAAAAAATTTTTGGACAATTTTTAAGGTCCGGGGTTAACAGAATATTTTCATATGGGTAAATATATTTCTGGAGAGTTCTGTGTCAAAATTAAGCACCAAAATCAACTTCTGTCACCACAGCAAATCTTTTTTAAGGTTTACGGAAAGTTTTAAGCCGAATTTGGGGATTTTTGAAGAAAAAAATTTTTGGCCGATTTTTAAGGTCCGGGGCTTACAGAATTTTTCATATGGGTAAATTTATTTCTGGAGAGTTCTGTGTCAAAATTAAGCACCAAAATCAACTTCTGTCACCGCAGCAAATCTTTTTAAGGTTTACTGAAAGTTTTAAGCTGAATTTGGGGATTTTTGAAGAAAAAAATTTTTGGCCGATTTTTAAGGTCCGGGGCTTACAGAATTTTTCATACGGTCAAATTTATTTCTGGAGAGTTCTGAGTCAAAATTAAGCACCAAAATCAACTTCTGTCACCGTAGCAAATCTTTTTTAAGGTTTACTGAAAGTTTTAAGCCGAATTTGGGGATTTTTGAAGAAAAATATTTTTGGCCGATTTTAAAGGTCCGGGGCTTAGAGAATTTTTCATATGGGTAAATTTATTTCTGGAGAGTTCTGAGTCAAAATTAAGCACCAAAATCAACTTCTGTCACCACAGCAAATCTTTTTTAAGGTTTACTGAAAGTTTTAAGCCGAATTTGGGGATTTTTGAAGAAAAAAATTTTTGGCCGATTTTTAAGGTCCGGGGCTTACAGAATTTTTCATACGGTCAAATTTATTTCTGGAGAGTTCCGAGGCAAAATTAAGCACCAAAATCAACTTCAGTCACCGTAGCAAATCTTTTTTAAGGTGTACTGAAAGTTTTAAGCTGAATTTGGGGATTTTTGAAGAAAAAAACTTTGGGCCGATTTTTAAGGTCCGGGGCTTACAGAATTTTCCATATGGGTAAATATCTTTCTGGAGAGTTCTGAGTCAAAATTAAGCACCAAAATCAACTTCTGTCACCGTAGCAAATCTTTTAAGGTTTACTGAAAGTTTTAAGCCGAATTTGGGGATTTTTGAAGAAAAAAATTTTTGCCCGATTTTTAAGGTCCGGGGCTTACAGAATTTTTCATACGGGTAAATTTCTTTCTGGAGAGTTCTGAGTCAAAATTAAGCACCAAAATCAACTTCTGTCACCACAGCAAATCTTTTTTAAGGTTTACGGAAAGTTTTAAGCCGAATTTGGGGATTTTTGAAGAAAAAAATGTTTGGCCGATCTTTAAAGTCCGGGGCTTACAGAATTTTTCATACGGTCAAATTTATTTCTGGAGAGTCCCGAGGCAAATTTAAGCACCAAAATCAACTTCAGTCACCGTAGCAAATCTTTTTTAAGGTTTACTGAAAGTTTTAAGCCGAATTTGGGGATTATTGAAGAAAAAAATTTTTGGCCAATTTTTATGGTCCGGGGCTTACATAATTTTTCATACGGGTAATTATATTTCTGGAGAGTTCAGTGTCAAAATTAAGCACCAAAATCAACTTCTGTCACCACAGCAAATCTTTTTTAAGGTTTACTGAAAATTTTAAGGGAAATTTGGGGATTTTTGAAGAAAAAAATTTTAGGCCGATTTTTAAGGTCCGGGGCTTACAGAATTTTTCATATGGGTAAATTTATTTCTGGAGAGTTCTGAGTCAAAATTAAGCACCAAAATCAACTTCTGTCACCACAGCAAATGTTTTTTTTAATGTTTATTGAAAGTTTTAAGCCGAATTTGGGGATTTTTGAAGAAAAAAATTTTTGGCTGATTTTTAAGGTCCGGAGCTTACAGAAATTTCCATACGGGTAAATTTATTTCTGGAGAGTTCTGTGTCAAAATTAAGCACCAAAATCAACTTCTGTCACCGCAGCAAATGTTTTTTAAGGTTTACTGAAAGTTTTAAGCCGAATTTGGGGATTTTTGAAGAAAAAAATTTTTGGCCGATTTTTAAGGTCCGGGGCTTACAGAATTTTTTTTACGGGTAAATTTATTTCTGGAGAGTTCCGAGGCAAAATTAAGCACCAAAATCAACTTCTGTCACCCTAGCAAATCTTTTTTAAGGTTTACTGAAAGTTTTAAGCTGAATTTGGGGATTATTGAAGAAAAAAATTTTTGCCCGATTTTAAATGTCCGGGGCTTACAGAATTTTTCATATGGGTAAATTTATTTCTGGAGAGTTCTGTGTCAAAATTAAGCACCAAAATCAACTTCTGTCACCACAGCAAATCTTTTTTAAGGTTTACTGAAAGTATTAAGCCGAATTTGGGGATTTTTGAAGAAAAAAATTTTTGCCCAATTTTTAAGGTCCGGGGTTTACAGTATTTTTCATACGGGTAAATATATTTCTGGAGAGTTCTGTGTCAAAATTAAGCACCAAAATGAACTTCTGTCACCACAGCAAATCTTTTTTAAGGTTTACTGAAAGTTTTAAGACGGATTTGGGGATTATTGAAGAAAAAATTTTTTGGCTGATTTTAAAGGTCCGGGGCTTACAGAATTTTTCATACGGGTAAATTTATTTCTGGAGAGTTCTGTGTCAAAATTAAGCACCAAAATCAACTTCTGTCACCACAGCAAATGTTTTTTAATGTTTATTGAAAGTTTTAAGCCGAATTTGGGGATTTTTGAAGAAAAACATTTTTTGCTGATTTTTAAGGTCCGGGGCTTACAGAATTTTCCATACGGATAAATTTATTTCTGGAGAGTTCTGTGTCAAAATTAAGCACCAAAATTAACTTCTGTCTCGGTAGCAAATCTTTTTTAAGGTTTACGGAAAGTTTTAAGCCGAATTTGGGGTTTTTTGAAGAAAAAAATTTTTGGACAATTTTTAAGGTCCGGGGTTAACAGAATTTTTCATATGGGTAAATATATTTCTGGAGAGTTCTGTGTCAAAATTAAGCACCAAAATCAACTTCTGTCACCACAGCAAATCTTTTTTAAGGTTTACGGAAAGTTTTAAGCCGAATTTGGGGATTTTTGAAGAAAAAAATTTTTGGCCGATTTTTAAGGTCCGGGGCTTACAGAATTTTTCATATGGGTAAATTTATTTCTGGAGAGTTCTGTGTCAAAATTAAGCACCAAAATCAACTTCTGTCACCGCAGCAAATCTTTTTAAGGTTTACTGAAAGTTTTAAGCTGAATTTGGGGATTTTTGAAGAAAAAAATTTTTGGCCGATTTTTAAGGTCCGGGGCTTACAGAATTTTTCATACGGTCAAATTTATTTCTGGAGAGTTCTGAGTCAAAATTAAGCACCAAAATCAACTTCTGTCACCGTAGCAAATCTTTTTTAAGGTTTACTGAAAGTTTTAAGCCGAATTTGGGGATTTTTGAAGAAAAATATTTTTGGCCGATTTTAAAGGTCCGGGGCTTAGAGAATTTTTCATATGGGTAAATTTATTTCTGGAGAGTTCTGTGTCAAAATTAAGCACCAAAATTAACTTCTGTCTCCGTAGCAAATCTTTTTTAAGGTTTACGGAAAGTTTTAAGCCGAATTTGGGGATTTTTGAAGAAAAAAATTTTTGGCCGATTTTTAAGGTCCGGAGCTTACAGAATTTTTCATACGGGTAAATTTATTTCTGGAGAGTTCTGTGTCAAAATTAAGCACCAAAATCAACTTCTGTCACCACAGCAAATCTTTTTTAAGGTTTACTGAAAGTTTTATGCCGAATTTGGGGATTTTTGAAGAAAAAAATTTTGGGCCGATTTTTAAGGTCCGGGGCTTACAGAATTTTCCATACGGGTAAATTTATTTCTGGAGAGTTCTGTGTAAAAATTAAGCACCAAAATCAACTTCTGTCACCACAGCAAATGTTTTTTAATGTTTATTGAAAGTTTTAAGCCGAATTTGGGGATTTTTGAAGAAAAACATTTTTTGCTGATTTTTAAGGTCCGGGGCTTACAGAATTTTCCATACGGATACATTTATTTCTGGAGAGTTCTGTGTCAAAATTAAGCACCAAAATCAACTTCTGTCTCCGTAGCAAATCTTTTTTAAGGTTTACGGAAAGTTTTAAGCCGAATTTGGGGATTTTTGAAGAAAAAATTTTTTGGCCGATTTTTAAGGTCCGGGGCTTACAGAATTGTTCATACGGGTAAATATCTTTCTGGAGAGTTCTGAGTCAAAATTAAGCACCAAAATCAACTTCTGTCACCGTAGCAAATCTTTTTTAAGGTTGACTGAAAGTTTTAAGCCGAATTTGGGGTTTTTTGAAGAAAAAAATTTTTGGACAATTTTTAAGGTCCGGGGTTAACAGAATTTTTCATATGGGTAAATATATTTCTGGAGAGTTCTGTGTCAAAATTAAGCACCAAAATCAACTTCTGTCACCACAGCAAATCTTTTTTAAGGTTTACGGAAAGTTTTAAGCCGAATTTGGGGATTTTTGAAGAAAAAAATTTTTGGCCGATTTTTAAGGTCCGGGGCTTACAGAATTTTTCATACGGTCAAATTTATTTCTGGAGAGTTCTGAGTCAAAATTAAGCACCAAAATCAACTTCTGTCACCGTAGCAAATCTTTTTTAAGGTTTACTGAAAGTTTTAAGCCGAATTTGGGGATTTTTGAAGAAAAATATTTTTGGCCGATTTTAAAGGTCCGGGGCTTAGAGAATTTTTCATATGGGTAAATTTATTTCTGGAGAGTTCTGAGTCAAAATGAAGCACCAAAATCAACTTCTGTCACCACAGCAAATCTTTTTTAAGGTTTACTGAAAGTTTTAAGCCGAATTTGGGGATTTTTGAAGAAAAAAATTTTTGGCCGATTTTTAAGGTCCGGGGCTTACAGAATTTTTCATACGGTCAAATTTATTTCTGGAGAGTTCCGAGGCAAAATTAAGCACCAAAATCAACTTCAGTCACCGTAGCAAATCTTTTTTAAGGTGTACTGAAAGTTTTAAGCTGAATTTGGGGATTTTTGAAGAAAAAAACTTTGGGCCGATTTTTAAGGTCCGGGGCTTACAGAATTTTCCATATGGGTAAATATCTTTCTGGAGAGTTCTGAGTCAAAATTAAGCACCAAAATCAACTTCTGTCACCGTAGCAAATCTTTTAAGGTTTACTGAAAGTTTTAAGCCGAATTTGGGGATTTTTGAAGAAAAAAATTTTTGCCCGATTTTTAAGGTCCGGGGCTTACAGAATTTTTCATACGGGTAAATTTCTTTCTGGAGAGTTCTGAGTCAAAATTAAGCACCAAAATCAACTTCTGTCACCACAGCAAATCTTTTTTAAGGTTTACGGAAAGTTTTAAGCCGAATTTGGGGATTTTTGAAGAAAAAAACTTTGGGCCGATTTTTAAGGTCCGGGGCTTACAGAATTTTCCATACGGGTAAATATCTTTCTGGAGAGTTCTGAGTCAAAATTAAGCACCAAAATCAACTTCTGTCACCGTAGCAAATCTTTTAAGGTTTACTGAAAGTTTTAAGCCGAATTTGGGGATTTTTGAATAAATAAATTTTTGGCCGATTTTTAAGGTCCGGGGCTTACAGAATTTTTCATACGGGTAAATTTCTTTCTGGAGAGTTCTGAGTCAAAATTAAGCACCAAAATCAACTTCTGTCACCCCAGCAAATCTTTTTTAAGGTTTACTGAAAGTTTTAAGCCGAATTTGGGGATTTTTGAAGAAAAAAATTTTTGCCCGATTTTTAAGGTCCAGGGCTTACAGAATTTTTCATACGGTCAAATTTATTTCTGGAGAGTTCCGAGGCAAAATTAAGCACCAAAATCAACTTCAGTCACCGTAGCAAATCTTTTTTAAGGTTTACTGAAAGTTTTAAGCCGAATTTGGGGATTTTTGAAGAAAAAAATGTTTGGCCGATTTTTAAAGTCCGGGGCTTACAGAATTTTTCATACGGTCAAATTTATTTCTGGAGAGTCCCGAGGCAAATTTAAGCACCAAAATCAACTTCAGTCACCGTAGCAAATCTTTTTTAAGGTTTACTGAAAGTTTTAAGCCGAATTTGGGGATTATTGAAGAAAAAAATTTTTGGCCAATTTTTATGGTCCGGGGCTTACATAATTTTTCATACGGGTAATTATATTTCTGGAGAGTTCAGTGTCAAAATTAAGCACCAAAATCAACTTCTGTCACCACAGCAAATCTTTTTTAAGGTTTACTGAAAATTTTAAGGGAAATTTGGGGATTTTTGAAGAAAAAAATTTTAGGCCGATTTTTAAGGTCCGGGGCTTACAGAATTTTTCATATGGGTAAATTTATTTCTGGAGAGTTCTGAGTCAAAATTAAGCACCAAAATCAACTTCTGTCACCACAGCAAATGTTTTTTTAATGTTTATTGAAAGTTTTAAGCCGAATTTGGGGATTTTTGAAGAAAAACATTTTTTGCTGATTTTTAAGGTCCGGGGCTTACAGAATTTTCCATACGGATAAATTTATTTCTGGAGAGTTCTGTGTCAAAATTAAGCACCAAAATTAACTTCTGTCTCCGTAGCAAATCTTTTTTAAGGTTTATGGAAAGTTTTAAGCCGAATTTGGGGATTTTTGAAGAAAAAAATTTTTGGCCGATTTTTAAAGTCCGGAGCTTACAGAATTTTTCATACGGGTAAATTTATTTCTGGAGAGTTCTGTGTCAAAATTAAGCACCAAAATCAACTTCTGTCACCACAGCAAATCTTTTTTTAAGGTTTACTGAAAGTTTTAAGCTGAATTTGGGGATTTTTGAAGAAAAAAATTTTTGGCCGATTTTTAAGGTCCGGGGCTTACAGAATTTTCCATACGGGTAAATTTATTTCTGGAGAGTTCTGTGTAAAAATTAAGCACCAAAATCAACTTCTGTCACCACAGCAAATGTTTTTTAATGTTTATTGAAAGTTTTAAGCCGAATTTGGGGATTTTTGAAGAAAAACATTTTTTGCTGATTTTTAAGGTCCGGGGCTTACAGAATTTTCCATACGGATACATTTATTTCTGGAGAGTTCTGTGTCAAAATTAAGCACCAAAATCAACTTCTGTCTCCGTAGCAAATCTTTTTTAAGGTTTACGGAAAGTTTTAAGCCGAATTTGGGGATTTTTGAAGAAAAAAATTTTTGGCCGATTTTTAAGGTCCGGGGCTTACAGAATTGTTCATACGGGTAAATATCTTTCTGGAGAGTTCTGAGTCAAAATTAAGCACCAAAATCAACTTCTGTCACCGTAGCAAATCTTTTTTAAGGTGTACTGAAAGTTTTAAGCTGAATTTGGGGATTTTTGAAGAAAAAAATTTTTGGCCGATTTTTAAGGTCCGGGGCTTACAGAATTTTTCATATGGGTAAATTTATTTCTGGAGGGTTCTGTGTCAAAATTAAGCACCAAAATCAACTTCTGTCACCACAGCAAATCTTTTTTAAGGTTTACGGAAAGTTTTAAGCCGAATTTGGGGATTTTTGAAGAAAAAAATTTTTGGCCGATTTTTAAGGTCCGGGGCTTACAGAATTTTTCATACAGTCAAATTTATTTCTGGAGAGTTCCGAGGCAAAATTAAGCACCAAAATCAACTTCAGTCACTGTAGCAAATCTTTTTTAAGGTTTACTGAAAGTTTTAAGCTGAATTTGGGGATTATTGAAGAAAAAAATTTTTGGCCGATTTTAAATGTCCGGGGCTTACAGAATTTTTCATACGAGTAAATTTATTTCTGGAGAGTTCTGAGTCAAAATTAAGCACCAAAATCAACTTCTGTCACCACAGCAAATGTTTTTTAATGTTTACTGAAAGTTTTAAGCCAAATTTGGGGATTTTTGAAGAATAAAATTTTTGGGCGATTTTTAAGGTCCTGGCTTACAGAATTTTTCATACGGGTAAATTTCTTTCTGGAGAGTTCTGAGTTAAAATTAAGCACCAAAATCAACTTCTGTCTCCGTAGCAAATCTTTTTTAAGGTTTACTGAAAGTTTTAAGCCGAATTTGGGGATTTTTAAAGAAAAAAATTTTTGGCAAATTTTTAATGTCCGGGGTTTACAGTATTTTTCATACGGGTAAATATATTTCTGGAGAGTTCTGTGTCAAAATTAAGCACCAAAATGAACTTCTGTCACCACAGCAAATCTTTTTTAAGGTTTACTGAAAGTTTTAAGCTGAATTTGGGGATTATTGAAGAAAAAATTTTTTGGCCGATTTTAAATGTCCGGGGCTTACAGAATTTTTCATACGGGTAAATTTATTTCTGGAGAGTTCTGAGTCAAAATTAAGCACCAAAATCAACTTCTGTCACCACAGCAAATGTTTTTTAATGTTTACTGAAAGTTTTAAGCCAAATTTGGGGATTTTTGAAGAATAAAATTTTTGGCCGATTTTTAAGGTCCTGGCTTACAGAATTTTTCATACCGGTAAATTTCTTTCTGGAGAGTTCTGAGTTAAAATTAAGCACCAAAATCAACTTCTGTCTCCGTAGCAAATCTTTTTTAAGGTTTACTGAAAGTTTTAAGCCGAATTTGGGGATTTTTAAAGAAAAAAATTTTTGGCCAATTTTTAATGTCCGGGGTTTACAGTATTTTTCATACGGGTAAATATATTTCTGGAGAGTTCTGTGTCAAAATTAAGCACCAAAATGAACTTCTGTCACCACAGCAAATCTTTTTTAAGGTTTACTGAAAGTTTTAAGCCGAATTTGGGGATTATTGAAGAAAAAATTTTTTGGCCGATTTTAAAGGTCCGGGGCTTACAGAATTTTTCAAATGGGTAAATTTATTTCTGGAGAGTTCTGTGTCAAAATTAAGCACCAAAATCAACTTCTGTCACCGTAGCAAATCTTTTTTAAGGTTTACTGAAAGTTTTAAGCTGAATTTGGGGATTTTTGAAGAAAAAAATTTTTGGCCGATTTTAAATGTCCGGGGCTTACAGAATTTTTCATACGGGTAAATTTCTTTCTGGAGAGTTCTGAGTCAAAATTAAGCACCAAAATCAACTTCTGTCACCCCAGCAAATCTTTTTTAAGGTTTACTGAAAGTTTTAAGCCGAATTTGGGGATTTTTGAAGAAAAAAATTTTTGCCCGATTTTTAAGGTCCAGGGCTTACAGAATTTTTCATACGGTCAAATTTATTTCTGGAGAGTTCCGAGGCAAAATTAAGCACCAAAATCAACTTCAGTCACCGTAGCAAATCTTTTTTAAGGTTTACTGAAAGTTTTAAGCCGAATTTGGGGATTTTTGAAGAAAAAAATGTTTGGCCGATTTTTAAAGTCCGGGGCTTACAGAATTTTTCATACGGTCAAATTTATTTCTGGAGAGTCCCGAGGCAAATTTAAGCACCAAAATCAACTTCAGTCACCGTAGCAAATCTTTTTTAAGGTTTACTGAAAGTTTTAAGCCGAATTTGGGGATTATTGAAGAAAAAAATTTTTGCCCAATTTTTAAGGTCCGGGGTTTACAGTATTTTTCATACGGGTAAATATATTTCTGGAGAGTTCTGTGTCAAAATTAAGCACCAAAATGAACTTCTGTCACCACAGCAAATCTTTTTTAAGGTTTACTGAAAGTTTTAAGACGGATTTGGGGATTATTGAAGAAAAAATTTTTTGGCTGATTTTAAAGGTCCGGGGCTTACAGAATTTTTCATACGGGTAAATTTATTTCTGGAGAGTTCTGTGTCAAAATTAAGCACCAAAATCAACTTCTGTCACCACAGCAAATGTTTTTTAATGTTTATTGAAAGTTTTAAGCCGAATTTGGGGATTTTTGAAGAAAAACATTTTTTGCTGATTTTTAAGGTCCGGGGCTTACAGAATTTTCCATACGGATAAATTTATTTCTGGAGAGTTCTGTGTCAAAATTAAGCACCAAAATTAACTTCTGTCTCCGTAGCAAATCTTTTTTAAGGTTTACGGAAAGTTTTAAGCCGAATTTGGGGATTTTTGAAGAAAAAAATTTTTGGCCGATTTTTAAGGTCCGGAGCTTACAGAATTTTTCATACGGGTAAATTTATTTCTGGAGAGTTCTGTGTCAAAATTAAGCACCAAAATCAACTTCTGTCACCACAGCAAATGTTTTTTAAGGTTTACTGAAAGTTTTATGCCGAATTTGGGGATTTTTGAAGAAAAAAATTTTGGGCCGATTTTTAAGGTCCGGGGCTTACAGAATTTTCCATACGGGTAAATTTATTTCTGGAGAGTTCTGTGTAAAAATTAAGCACCAAAATCAACTTCTGTCACCACAGCAAATGTTTTTTAATGTTTATTGAAAGTTTTAAGCCGAATTTGGGGATTTTTGAAGAAAAACATTTTTTGCTGATTTTTAAGGTCCGGGGCTTACAGAATTTTCCATACGGATACATTTATTTCTGGAGAGTTCTGTGTCAAAATTAAGCACCAAAATCAACTTCTGTCTCCGTAGCAAATCTTTTTTAAGGTTTACGGAAAGTTTTAAGCCGAATTTGGGGATTTTTGAAGAAAAAATTTTTTGGCCGATTTTTAAGGTCCGGGGCTTACAGAATTGTTCATACGGGTAAATATCTTTCTGGAGAGTTCTGAGTCAAAATTAAGCACCAAAATCAACTTCTGTCACCGTAGCAAATCTTTTTTAAGGTGTACTGAAAGTTTTAAGCCGAATTTGGGGATTTTTGAAGAAAAAAATTTTTGGCTGATTTTAAAGGTCCGGGGCTTACAGAATTTTTCATACGGGTAAATTTATTTCTGGAGAGTTCTGTGTCAAAATTAAGCACCAAAATCAACTTCTGTCACCACAGCAAATGTTTTTTAATGTTTATTGAAAGTTTTAAGCCGAATTTGGGGATTTTTGAAGAAAAACATTTTTTGCTGATTTTTAAGGTCCGGGGCTTACAGAATTTTCCATACGGATAAATTTATTTCTGGAGAGTTCTGTGTCAAAATTAAGCACCAAAATTAACTTCTGTCTCCGTAGCAAATCTTTTTTAAAGTTTATGGAAAGTTTTAAGCCGAATTTGGGGATTTTTGAAGAAAAAAATTTTGGGCCGATTTTTAAGGTCCGGAGCTTACAGAATTTTTCATACGGGTAAATTTATTTCTGGAGAGTTCTGTGTCAAAATTAAGCACCAAAATCAACTTCTGTCACCACAGCAAATCTTTTTTTAAGGTTTACTGAAAGTTTTAAGCTGAATTTGGGGATTTTTGAAGAAAAAAATTTTTGGCCGATTTTTAAGGTCCGGGGCTTACAGAATTTTCCATACGGGTAAATTTATTTCTGGAGAGTTCTGTGTAAAAATTAAGCACCAAAATCAACTTCTGTCACCACAGCAAATGTTTTTTAATGTTTATTGAAAGTTTTAAGCCGAATTTGGGGATTTTTGAAGAAAAACATTTTTTGCTGATTTTTAAGGTCCGGGGCTTACAGAATTTTCCATACGGATACATTTATTTCTGGAGAGTTCTGTGTCAAAATTAAGCACCAAAATCAACTTCTGTCTCCGTAGCAAATCTTTTTTAAGGTTTACGGAAAGTTTTAAGCCGAATTTGGGGATTTTTGAAGAAAAAAATTTTTGGCCGATTTTTAAGGTCCGGGGCTTACAGAATTGTTCATACGGGTAAATATCTTTCTGGAGAGTTCTGAGTCAAAATTAAGCACCAAAATCAACTTCTGTCACCGTAGCAAATCTTTTTTAAGGTGTACTGAAAGTTTTAAGCTGAATTTGGGGATTTTTGAAGAAAAAAATTTTTGGCCGATTTTTAAGGTCCGGGGCTTACAGAATTTTTCATACGGGTAATTATATTTCTGGAGAGTTCAGTGTCAAAATTAAGCACCAAAATCAACTTCTGTCACCACAGCAAATCTTTTTTAAGGTTTACTGAAAATTTTAAGGGAAATTTGGGGATTTTTGAAGAAAAAAATTTTTGGCCGATTTTTAAGGTCCGGGGCTTACAGAATTTTCCATACGGGTAAATTTATTTCTGGAGAGTTCTGTGTAAAAATTAAGCACCAAAATCAACTTCTGTCACCACAGCAAATGTTTTTTAATGTTTATTGAAAGTTTTAAGCCGAATTTGGGGATTTTTGAAGAAAAACATTTTTTGCTGATTTTTAAGGTCCGGGGCTTACAGAATTTTCCATACGGATACATTTATTTCTGGAGAGTTCTGTGTCAAAATTAAGCACCAAAATCAACTTCTGTCTCCGTAGCAAATCTTTTTTAAGGTTTACGGAAAGTTTTAAGCCGAATTTGGGGATTTTTGAAGAAAAAAATTTTTGGCCGATTTTTAAGGTCCGGGGCTTACAGAATTGTTCATACGGGTAAATATCTTTCTGGAGAGTTCTGAGTCAAAATTAAGCACCAAAATCAACTTCTGTCACCGTAGCAAATCTTTTTTAAGGTGTACTGAAAGTTTTAAGCTGAATTTGGGGATTTTTGAAGAAAAAAATTTTTGGCCGATTTTTAAGGTCCGGGGCTTACAGAATTTTTCATATGGGTAAATTTATTTCTGGAGGGTTCTGTGTCAAAATTAAGCACCAAAATCAACTTCTGTCACCACAGCAAATCTTTTTTAAGGTTTACGGAAAGTTTTAAGCCGAATTTGGGGATTTTTGAAGAAAAAAATTTTTGGCCGATTTTTAAGGTCCGGGGCTTACAGAATTTTTCATACAGTCAAATTTATTTCTGGAGAGTTCCGAGGCAAAATTAAGCACCAAAATCAACTTCAGTCACTGTAGCAAATCTTTTTTAAGGTTTACTGAAAGTTTTAAGCTGAATTTGGGGATTATTGAAGAAAAAAATTTTTGGCCGATTTTAAATGTCCGGGGCTTACAGAATTTTTCATACGAGTAAATTTATTTCTGGAGAGTTCTGAGTCAAAATTAAGCACCAAAATCAACTTCTGTCACCACAGCAAATGTTTTTTAATGTTTACTGAAAGTTTTAAGCCAAATTTGGGGATTTTTGAAGAATAAAATTTTTGGGCGATTTTTAAGGTCCTGGCTTACAGAATTTTTCATACGGGTAAATTTCTTTCTGGAGAGTTCTGAGTTAAAATTAAGCACCAAAATCAACTTCTGTCTCCGTAGCAAATCTTTTTTAAGGTTTACTGAAAGTTTTAAGCCGAATTTGGGGATTTTTAAAGAAAAAAATTTTTGGCCAATTTTTAATGTCCGGGGTTTACAGTATTTTTCATACGGGTAAATATATTTCTGGAGAGTTCTGTGTCAAAATTAAGCACCAAAATGAACTTCTGTCACCACAGCAAATCTTTTTTAAGGTTTACTGAAAGCTTTAAGCCGAATTTGGGGATTATTGAAGAAAAAATTTTTTGGCCGATTTTAAAGGTCCGGGGCTTACAGAATTTTTCAAATGGGTAAATTTATTTCTGGAGAGTTCTGTGTCAAAATTAAGCACCAAAATCAACTTCTGTCACCTTAGCAAATCTTTTTTAAGGTTTACTGAAAGTTTTAAGCTGAATTTGGGGATTATTGAAGAAAAAATTTTTTGGCCGATTTTAAATGTCCGGGGCTTACAGAATTTTTCATACCGGTAAATTTCTTTCTGGAGAGTTCTGAGTTAAAATTAAGCACCAAAATCAACTTCTGTCTCCGTAGCAAATCTTTTTTAAGGTTTACTGAAAGTTTTAAGCCGAATTTGGGGATTTTTAAAGAAAAAAATTTTTGGCCAATTTTTAATGTCCGGGGTTTACAGTATTTTTCATACGGGTAAATATATTTCTGGAGAGTTCTGTGTCAAAATTAAGCACCAAAATGAACTTCTGTCACCACAGCAAATCTTTTTTAAGGTTTACTGAAAGTTTTAAGCCGAATTTGGGGATTATTGAAGAAAAAATTTTTTGGCCGATTTTAAAGGTCCGGGGCTTACAGAATTTTTCAAATGGGTAAATTTATTTCTGGAGAGTTCTGTGTCAAAATTAAGCACCAAAATCAACTTCTGTCACCGTAGCAAGTCTTTTTTAAGGTTTACTGAAAGTTTTAAGCTGAATTTGGGGATTTTTGAAGAAAAAAATTTTTGGCCGATTTTAAATGTCCGGGGCTTACAGAATTTTTCATACGGGTAAATTTCTTTCTGGAGAGTTCTGAGTCAAAATTAAGCACCAAAATCAACTTCTGTCACCCCAGCAAATCTTTTTTAAGGTTTACTGAAAGTTTTAAGCCGAATTTGGGGATTTTTGAAGAAAAAAATTTTTGCCCGATTTTTAAGGTCCAGGGCTTACAGAATTTTTCATACGGTCAAATTTATTTCTGGAGAGTTCCGAGGCAAAATTAAGCACCAAAATCAACTTCAGTCACCGTAGCAAATCTTTTTTAAGGTTTACTGAAAGTTTTAAGCCGAATTTGGGGATTTTTGAAGAAAAAAATGTTTGGCCGATTTTTAAAGTCCGGGGCTTACAGAATTTTTCATACGGTCAAATTTATTTCTGGAGAGTCCCGAGGCAAATTTAAGCACCAAAATCAACTTCAGTCACCGTAGCAAATCTTTTTTAAGGTTTACTGAAAGTTTTAAGCCGAATTTGGGGATTATTGAAGAAAAAAATTTTTGCCCAATTTTTAAGGTCCGGGGTTTACAGTATTTTTCATACGGGTAAATATATTTCTGGAGAGTTCTGTGTCAAAATTAAGCACCAAAATGAACTTCTGTCACCACAGCAAATCTTTTTTAAGGTTTACTGAAAGTTTTAAGACGGATTTGGGGATTATTGAAGAAAAAATTTTTTGGCTGATTTTAAAGGTCCGGGGCTTACAGAATTTTTCATACGGGTAAATTTATTTCTGGAGAGTTCTGTGTCAAAATTAAGCACCAAAATCAACTTCTGTCACCACAGCAAATGTTTTTTAATGTTTATTGAAAGTTTTAAGCCGAATTTGGGGATTTTTGAAGAAAAACATTTTTTGCTGATTTTTAAGGTCCGGGGCTTACAGAATTTTCCATACGGATAAATTTATTTCTGGAGAGTTCTGTGTCAAAATTAAGCACCAAAATTAACTTCTGTCTCCGTAGCAAATCTTTTTTAAGGTTTACGGAAAGTTTTAAGCCGAATTTGGGGATTTTTGAAGAAAAAAATTTTTGGCCGATTTTTAAGGTCCGGAGCTTACAGAATTTTTCATACGGGTAAATTTATTTCTGGAGAGTTCTGTGTCAAAATTAAGCACCAAAATCAACTTCTGTCACCACAGCAAATGTTTTTTAAGGTTTACTGAAAGTTTTATGCCGAATTTGGGGATTTTTGAAGAAAAAAATTTTGGGCCGATTTTTAAGGTCCGGGGCTTACAGAATTTTCCATACGGGTAAATTTATTTCTGGAGAGTTCTGTGTAAAAATTAAGCACCAAAATCAACTTCTGTCACCACAGCAAATGTTTTTTAATGTTTATTGAAAGTTTTAAGCCGAATTTGGGGATTTTTGAAGAAAAACATTTTTTGCTGATTTTTAAGGTCCGGGGCTTACAGAATTTTCCATACGGATACATTTATTTCTGGAGAGTTCTGTGTCAAAATTAAGCACCAAAATCAACTTCTGTCTCCGTAGCAAATCTTTTTTAAGGTTTACGGAAAGTTTTAAGCCGAATTTGGGGATTTTTGAAGAAAAAATTTTTTGGCCGATTTTTAAGGTCCGGGGCTTACAGAATTGTTCATACGGGTAAATATCTTTCTGGAGAGTTCTGAGTCAAAATTAAGCACCAAAATCAACTTCTGTCACCGTAGCAAATCTTTTTTAAGGTGTACTGAAAGTTTTAAGCCGAATTTGGGGATTTTTGAAGAAAAAAATTTTTGGCTGATTTTAAAGGTCCGGGGCTTACAGAATTTTTCATACGGGTAAATTTATTTCTGGAGAGTTCTGTGTCAAAATTAAGCACCAAAATCAACTTCTGTCACCACAGCAAATGTTTTTTAATGTTTATTGAAAGTTTTAAGCCGAATTTGGGGATTTTTGAAGAAAAACATTTTTTGCTGATTTTTAAGGTCCGGGGCTTACAGAATTTTCCATACGGATAAATTTATTTCTGGAGAGTTCTGTGTCAAAATTAAGCACCAAAATTAACTTCTGTCTCCGTAGCAAATCTTTTTTAAGGTTTATGGAAAGTTTTAAGCCGAATTTGGGGATTTTTGAAGAAAAAAATTTTTGGCCGATTTTTAAGGTCCGGAGCTTACAGAATTTTTCATACGGGTAAATTTATTTCTGGAGAGTTCTGTGTCAAAATTAAGCACCAAAATCAACTTCTGTCACCACAGCAAATCTTTTTTTAAGGTTTACTGAAAGTTTTAAGCTGAATTTGGGGATTTTTGAAGAAAAAAATTTTTGGCCGATTTTTAAGGTCCGGGGCTTACAGAATTTTCCATACGGGTAAATTTATTTCTGGAGAGTTCTGTGTAAAAATTAAGCACCAAAATCAACTTCTGTCACCACAGCAAATGTTTTTTAATGTTTATTGAAAGTTTTAAGCCGAATTTGGGGATTTTTGAAGAAAAACATTTTTTGCTGATTTTTAAGGTCCGGGGCTTACAGAATTTTCCATACGGATACATTTATTTCTGGAGAGTTCTGTGTCAAAATTAAGCACCAAAATCAACTTCTGTCTCCGTAGCAAATCTTTTTTAAGGTTTACGGAAAGTTTTAAGCCGAATTTGGGGATTTTTGAAGAAAAAAATTTTTGGCCGATTTTTAAGGTCCGGGGCTTACAGAATTGTTCATACGGGTAAATATCTTTCTGGAGAGTTCTGAGTCAAAATTAAGCACCAAAATCAACTTCTGTCACCGTAGCAAATCTTTTTTAAGGTGTACTGAAAGTTTTAAGCTGAATTTGGGGATTTTTGAAGAAAAAAATTTTTGGCCGATTTTTAAGGTCCGGGGCTTACAGAATTTTTCATACAGGTAATTATATTTCTGGAGAGTTCAGTGTCAAAATTAAGCACCAAAATCAACTTCTGTCACCACAGCAAATCTTTTTTAAGGTTTACTGAAAATTTTAAGGGAAATTTGGGGATTTTTGAAGAAAAAAATTTTAGGCCGATTTTTAAGGTCCGGGGCTTACAGAATTTTTCATATGGGTAAATTTATTTCTGGAGAGTTCTGAGTCAAAATTAAGCACCAAAATCAACTTCTGTCACCACAGCAAATGTTTTTTTAATGTTTATTGAAAGTTTTAAGCCGAATTTGGGGATTTTTGAAGAAAAACATTTTTTGCTGATTTTTAAGGTCCGGGGCTTACAGAATTTTCCATACGGATAAATTTATTTCTGGAGAGTTCTGTGTCAAAATTAAGCACCAAAATTAACTTCTGTCTCCGTAGCAAATCTTTTTTAAGGTTTATGGAAAGTTTTAAGCCGAATTTGGGGATTTTTGAAGAAAAAAATTTTTGGCCGATTTTTAAAGTCCGGAGCTTACAGAATTTTTCATACGGGTAAATTTATTTCTGGAGAGTTCTGTGTCAAAATTAAGCACCAAAATCAACTTCTGTCACCACAGCAAATCTTTTTTTAAGGTTTACTGAAAGTTTTAAGCTGAATTTGGGGATTTTTGAAGAAAAAAATTTTTGGCCGATTTTTAAGGTCCGGGGCTTACAGAATTTTCCATACGGGTAAATTTATTTCTGGAGAGTTCTGTGTCAAAATTAAGCACCAAAATGAACTTCTGTCACCACAGCAAATCTTTTTTAAGGTTTACTGAAAGTTTTAAGCCGAATTTGGGGATTATTGAAGAAAAAATTTTTTGGCCGATTTTAAAGGTCCGGGGCTTACAGAATTTTTCAAATGGGTAAATTTATTTCTGGAGAGTTCTGTGTCAAAATTAAGCACCAAAATCAACTTCTGTCACCGTAGCAAATCTTTTTTAAGGTTTACTGAAAGTTTTAAGCTGAATTTGGGGATTTTTGAAGAAAAAAATTTTTGGCCGATTTTAAATGTCCGGGGCTTACAGAATTTTTCATACGGGTAAATTTCTTTCTGGAGAGTTCTGAGTCAAAATTAAGCACCAAAATCAACTTCTGTCACCCCAGCAAATCTTTTTTAAGGTTTACTGAAAGTTTTAAGCCGAATTTGGGGATTTTTGAAGAAAAAAATTTTTGCCCGATTTTTAAGGTCCAGGGCTTACAGAATTTTTCATACGGTCAAATTTATTTCTGGAGAGTTCCGAGGCAAAATTAAGCACCAAAATCAACTTCAGTCACCGTAGCAAATCTTTTTTAAGGTTTACTGAAAGTTTTAAGCCGAATTTGGGGATTTTTGAAGAAAAAAATGTTTGGCCGATTTTTAAAGTCCGGGGCTTACAGAATTTTTCATACGGTCAAATTTATTTCTGGAGAGTCCCGAGGCAAATTTAAGCACCAAAATCAACTTCAGTCACCGTAGCAAATCTTTTTTAAGGTTTACTGAAAGTTTTAAGCCGAATTTGGGGATTATTGAAGAAAAAAATTTTTGCCCAATTTTTAAGGTCCGGGGTTTACAGTATTTTTCATACGGGTAAATATATTTCTGGAGAGTTCTGTGTCAAAATTAAGCACCAAAATGAACTTCTGTCACCACAGCAAATCTTTTTTAAGGTTTACTGAAAGTTTTAAGACGGATTTGGGGATTATTGAAGAAAAAATTTTTTGGCTGATTTTAAAGGTCCGGGGCTTACAGAATTTTTCATACGGGTAAATTTATTTCTGGAGAGTTCTGTGTCAAAATTAAGCACCAAAATCAACTTCTGTCACCACAGCAAATGTTTTTTAATGTTTATTGAAAGTTTTAAGCCGAATTTGGGGATTTTTGAAGAAAAACATTTTTTGCTGATTTTTAAGGTCCGGGGCTTACAGAATTTTCCATACGGATAAATTTATTTCTGGAGAGTTCTGTGTCAAAATTAAGCACCAAAATTAACTTCTGTCTCCGTAGCAAATCTTTTTTAAGGTTTACGGAAAGTTTTAAGCCGAATTTGGGGATTTTTGAAGAAAAAAATTTTTGGCCGATTTTTAAGGTCCGGAGCTTACAGAATTTTTCATACGGGTAAATTTATTTCTGGAGAGTTCTGTGTCAAAATTAAGCACCAAAATCAACTTCTGTCACCACAGCAAATGTTTTTTAAGGTTTACTGAAAGTTTTATGCCGAATTTGGGGATTTTTGAAGAAAAAAATTTTGGGCCGATTTTTAAGGTCCGGGGCTTACAGAATTTTCCATACGGGTAAATTTATTTCTGGAGAGTTCTGTGTAAAAATTAAGCACCAAAATCAACTTCTGTCACCACAGCAAATGTTTTTTAATGTTTATTGAAAGTTTTAAGCCGAATTTGAAGATTTTTGAAGAAAAACATTTTTTGCTGATTTTTAAGGTCCGGGGCTTACAGAATTTTCCATACGGATACATTTATTTCTGGAGAGTTCTGTGTCAAAATTAAGCACCAAAATCAACTTCTGTCTCCGTAGCAAATCTTTTTTAAGGTTTACGGAAAGTTTTAAGCCGAATTTGGGGATTTTTGAAGAAAACATTTTTTGGCCGATTTTTAAGGTCCGGGGCTTACAGAATTGTTCATACGGGTAAATATCTTTCTGGAGAGTTCTGAGTCAAAATTAAGCACCAAAATCAACTTCTGTCAAAGTAGCAAATCTTTTTTAAGGTGTACTGAAAGTTTTAAGCCGAATTTGGGGATTTTTGAAGAAAAAAATTTTTGGCCGATTTTTAAGGTCCGGGGCTTACAGAATTTTTCATATGGGTAAATTTATTTCTGGAGAGTTCTGTGTCAAAATTAAGCACCAAAATCAACTTCTGTCACCGTAGCAAATCTTTTTTAAGGTTTACTGAAAGTTTTAAGCCGAATTTGGGGTTTTTTGAAGAAAAAAATTTTTGGACAATTTTTAATGTCCGGGGTTAACAGAATTTTTCAAATGGGTAAATATATTTCTGGAGAGTTCTGTGTCAAAATTAAGCACCAAAATCAACTTCTGTCACCGCAGCAAATCTTTTTAAGGTTTACTGAAAGTTTTAAGCTGAATTTGGGGATTTTTGAAGAAAAAAATTTTTGGCCGATTTTTAAGGTCCGGGGTTTACAGTATTTTTCATATGGGTAAATATATTTCTGGAGAGTTCTGTGTCAAAATTAAGCACCAAAATGAACTTCTGTCACCACAGCAAATCTTTTTTAAGGTTTACTGAAAGTTTTAAGACGGATTTGGGGATTATTGAAGAAAAAAATTTTTGGCTGATTTTAAAGGTCCGGGGCTTACAGAATTTTTCATATGGGTAAATTTATTTCTGGAGAGTTCTGTGTCAAAATTAAGCACCAAAATCAACTTCTGTCACCACAGCAAATGTTTTTTAATGTTTATTGAAAGTTTCAAGCCGAATTTGGGGATTTTTGAAGAAAAACATTTTTTGCTGATTTTTAAGGTCCGGGGCTTACAGAATTTTCCATACGGATAAATTTATTTCTGGAGAGTTCTGTGTCAAAATTAAGCACCAAAATTAACTTCTGTCTCCGTAGCAAATCTTTTTTAAGGTTTATGGAAAGTTTTAAGCCGAATTTGGGGATTTTTGAAGAAAAAAATTTTTGGCCGATTTTTAAGGTCCGGAGCTTACAGAATTTTTCATACGGGTAAATTTATTTCTGGAGAGTTCTGTGTCAAAATTAAGCACCAAAATCAACTTCTGTCACCACAGCAAATCTTTTTTTAAGGTTTACTGAAAGTTTTAAGCTGAATTTGGGGATTTTTGAAGAAAAAAATTTTTGGCCGATTTTTAAGGTCCGGGGCTTACAGAATTTTCCATACGGGTAAATTTATTTCTGGAGAGTTCTGTGTAAAAATTAAGCACCAAAATCAACTTCTGTCACCACAGCAAATGTTTTTTAATGTTTATTGAAAGTTTTAAGCCGAATTTGGGGATTTTTGAAGAAAAACATTTTTTGCTGATTTTTAAGGTCCGGGGCTTACAGAATTTTCCATACGGATACATTTATTTCTGGAGAGTTCTGTGTCAAAATTAAGCACCAAAATCAACTTCTGTCTCCGTAGCAAATCTTTTTTAAGGTTTACGGAAAGTTTTAAGCCGAATTTGGGGATTTTTGAAGAAAAAAATTTTTGGCCGATTTTTAAGGTCCGGGGCTTACAGAATTGTTCATACGGGTAAATATCTTTCTGGAGAGTTCTGAGTCAAAATTAAGCACCAAAATCAACTTCTGTCACCGTAGCAAATCTTTTTTAAGGTGTACTGAAAGTTTTAAGCTGAATTTGGGGATTTTTGAAGAAAAAAATTTTTGGCCGATTTTTAAGGTCCGGGGCTTACAGAATTTTTCATATGGGTAAATTTATTTCTGGAGGGTTCTGTGTCAAAATTAAGCACCAAAATCAACTTCTGTCACCACAGCAAATCTTTTTTAAGGTTTACGGAAAGTTTTAAGCCGAATTTGGGGATTTTTGAAGAAAAAAATTTTTGGCCGATTTTTAAGGTCCGGGGCTTACAGAATTTTTCATACAGTCAAATTTATTTCTGGAGAGTTCCGAGGCAAAATTAAGCACCAAAATCAACTTCAGTCACTGTAGCAAATCTTTTTTAAGGTTTACTGAAAGTTTTAAGCTGAATTTGGGGATTATTGAAGAAAAAATTTTTTGGCCGATTTTAAATGTCCGGGGCTTACAGAATTTTTCATACGAGTAAATTTATTTCTGGAGAGTTCTGAGTCAAAATTAAGCACCAAAATCAACTTCTGTCACCACAGCAAATGTTTTTTAATGTTTACTGAAAGTTTTAAGCCAAATTTGGGGATTTTTGAAGAATAAAATTTTTGGCCGATTTTTAAGGTCCTGGCTTACAGAATTTTTCATACGGGTAAATTTCTTTCTGGAGAGTTCTGAGTTAAAATTAAGCACCAAAATCAACTTCTGTCTCCGTAGCAAATCTTTTTTAAGGTTTACTGAAAGTTTTAAGCCGAATTTGGGGATTTTTAAAGAAAAAAATTTTTGGCCAATTTTTAATGTCCGGGGTTTACAGTATTTTTCATACGGGTAAATATATTTCTGGAGAGTTCTGTGTCAAAATTAAGCACCAAAATGAACTTCTGTCACCACAGCAAATCATTTTTAAGGTTTACTGAAAGTTTTAAGCCGAATTTGGGGATTATTGAAGAAAAAATTTTTTGGCTGATTTTAAAGGTCCGGGGCTTACAGAATTTTTCAAATGGGTAAATTTATTTCTGGAGAGTTCTGTGTCAAAATTAAGCACCAAAATCAACTTCTGTCACCGAAACAAATCTTTTTTAAGGTTTACTGAAAGTTTTAAGCTGAATTTGGGGATTTTTGAAGAAAAAAATTTTTGGCCGATTTTTAAGGTCCGGGGCTTACAGAATTTTCCATACGGGTAAATTTATTTCTGGAGAGTTCTGTGTAAAAATTAAGCACCAAAATCAACTTCTGTCACCACAGCAAATGTTTTTTAATGTTTATTGAAAGTTTTAAGCCGAATTTGGGGATTTTTGAAGAAAAACATTTTTTGCTGATTTTTAAGGTCCGGGGCTTACAGAATTTTCCATACGGATACATTTATTTCTGGAGAGTTCTGTGTCAAAATTAAGCACCAAAATCAACTTCTGTCTCCGTAGCAAATCTTTTTTAAGGTTTACGGAAAGTTTTAAGCCGAATTTGGGGATTTTTGAAGAAAAAAATTTTTGGCCGATTTTTAAGGTCCGGGGCTTACAGAATTGTTCATACGGGTAAATATCTTTCTGGAGAGTTCTGAGTCAAAATTAAGCACCAAAATCAACTTCTGTCACCGTAGCAAATCTTTTTTAAGGTTTACTGAAAGTTTTAAGCTGAATTTGGGGATTTTTGAAGAAAAAAATTTTTGGCCGATTTTAAATGTCCGGGGCTTACAGAATTTTTCATACGGGTAAATTTCTTTCTGGAGAGTTCTGAGTCAAAATTAAGCACCAAAATCAACTTCTGTCACCCCAGCAAATCTTTTTTAAGGTTTACTGAAAGTTTTAAGCCGAATTTGGGGATTTTTGAAGAAAAAAATTTTTGCCCGATTTTTAAGGTCCAGGGCTTACAGAATTTTTCATACGGTCAAATTTATTTCTGGAGAGTTCCGAGGCAAAATTAAGCACCAAAATCAACTTCAGTCACCGTAGCAAATCTTTTTTAAGGTTTACTGAAAGTTTTAAGCCGAATTTGGGGATTTTTGAAGAAAAAAATGTTTGGCCGATTTTTAAAGTCCGGGGCTTACAGAATTTTTCATACGGTCAAATTTATTTCTGGAGAGTCCCGAGGCAAATTTAAGCACCAAAATCAACTTCAGTCACCGTAGCAAATCTTTTTTAAGGTTTACTGAAAGTTTTAAGCCGAATTTGGGGATTATTGAAGAAAAAAATTTTTGCCCAATTTTTAAGGTCCGGGGTTTACAGTATTTTTCATACGGGTAAATATATTTCTGGAGAGTTCTGTGTCAAAATTAAGCACCAAAATGAACTTCTGTCACCACAGCAAATCTTTTTTAAGGTTTACTGAAAGTTTTAAGACGGATTTGGGGATTATTGAAGAAAAAATTTTTTGGCTGATTTTAAAGGTCCGGGGCTTACAGAATTTTTCATACGGGTAAATTTATTTCTGGAGAGTTCTGTGTCAAAATTAAGCACCAAAATCAACTTCTGTCACCACAGCAAATGTTTTTTAATGTTTATTGAAAGTTTTAAGCCGAATTTGGGGATTTTTGAAGAAAAACATTTTTTGCTGATTTTTAAGGTCCGGGGCTTACAGAATTTTCCATACGGATAAATTTATTTCTGGAGAGTTCTGTGTCAAAATTAAGCACCAAAATTAACTTCTGTCTCCGTAGCAAATCTTTTTTAAGGTTTACGGAAAGTTTTAAGCCGAATTTGGGGATTTTTGAAGAAAAAAATTTTTGGCCGATTTTTAAGGTCCGGAGCTTACAGAATTTTTCATACGGGTAAATTTATTTCTGGAGAGTTCTGTGTCAAAATTAAGCACCAAAATCAACTTCTGTCACCACAGCAAATGTTTTTTAAGGTTTACTGAAAGTTTTATGCCGAATTTGGGGATTTTTGAAGAAAAAAATTTTGGGCCGATTTTTAAGGTCCGGGGCTTACAGAATTTTCCATACGGGTAAATTTATTTCTGGAGAGTTCTGTGTAAAAATTAAGCACCAAAATCAACTTCTGTCACCACAGCAAATGTTTTTTAATGTTTATTGAAAGTTTTAAGCCGAATTTGAAGATTTTTGAAGAAAAACATTTTTTGCTGATTTTTAAGGTCCGGGGCTTACAGAATTTTCCATACGGATACATTTATTTCTGGAGAGTTCTGTGTCAAAATTAAGCACCAAAATCAACTTCTGTCTCCGTAGCAAATCTTTTTTAAGGTTTACGGAAAGTTTTAAGCCGAATTTGGGGATTTTTGAAGAAAACATTTTTTGGCCGATTTTTAAGGTCCGGGGCTTACAGAATTGTTCATACGGGTAAATATCTTTCTGGAGAGTTCTGAGTCAAAATTAAGCACCAAAATCAACTTCTGTCAAAGTAGCAAATCTTTTTTAAGGTGTACTGAAAGTTTTAAGCCGAATTTGGGGATTTTTGAAGAAAAAAATTTTTGGCCGATTTTTAAGGTCCGGGGCTTACAGAATTTTTCATATGGGTAAATTTATTTCTGGAGAGTTCTGTGTCAAAATTAAGCACCAAAATCAACTTCTGTCACCGTAGCAAATCTTTTTTAAGGTTTACTGAAAGTTTTAAGCCGAATTTGGGGTTTTTTGAAGAAAAAAATTTTTGGACAATTTTTAATGTCCGGGGTTAACAGAATTTTTCAAATGGGTAAATATATTTCTGGAGAGTTCTGTGTCAAAATTAAGCACCAAAATCAACTTCTGTCACCGCAGCAAATCTTTTTAAGGTTTACTGAAAGTTTTAAGCTGAATTTGGGGATTTTTGAAGAAAAAAATTTTTGGCCGATTTTTAAGGTCCGGGGTTTACAGTATTTTTCATATGGGTAAATATATTTCTGGAGAGTTCTGTGTCAAAATTAAGCACCAAAATGAACTTCTGTCACCACAGCAAATCTTTTTTAAGGTTTACTGAAAGTTTTAAGACGGATTTGGGGATTATTGAAGAAAAAAATTTTTGGCTGATTTTAAAGGTCCGGGGCTTACAGAATTTTTCATATGGGTAAATTTATTTCTGGAGAGTTCTGTGTCAAAATTAAGCACCAAAATCAACTTCTGTCACCACAGCAAATGTTTTTTAATGTTTATTGAAAGTTTCAAGCCGAATTTGGGGATTTTTGAAGAAAAACATTTTTTGCTGATTTTTAAGGTCCGGGGCTTACAGAATTTTCCATACGGATAAATTTATTTCTGGAGAGTTCTGTGTCAAAATTAAGCACCAAAATTAACTTCTGTCTCCGTAGCAAATCTTTTTTAAGGTTTATGGAAAGTTTTAAGCCGAATTTGGGGATTTTTGAAGAAAAAAATTTTTGGCCGATTTTTAAGGTCCGGAGCTTACAGAATTTTTCATACGGGTAAATTTATTTCTGGAGAGTTCTGTGTCAAAATTAAGCACCAAAATCAACTTCTGTCACCACAGCAAATCTTTTTTTAAGGTTTACTGAAAGTTTTAAGCTGAATTTGGGGATTTTTGAAGAAAAAAATTTTTGGCCGATTTTTAAGGTCCGGGGCTTACAGAATTTTCCATACGGGTAAATTTATTTCTGGAGAGTTCTGTGTAAAAATTAAGCACCAAAATCAACTTCTGTCACCACAGCAAATGTTTTTTAATGTTTATTGAAAGTTTTAAGCCGAATTTGGGGATTTTTGAAGAAAAACATTTTTTGCTGATTTTTAAGGTCCGGGGCTTACAGAATTTTCCATACGGATACATTTATTTCTGGAGAGTTCTGTGTCAAAATTAAGCACCAAAATCAACTTCTGTCTCCGTAGCAAATCTTTTTTAAGGTTTACGGAAAGTTTTAAGCCGAATTTGGGGATTTTTGAAGAAAAAAATTTTTGGCCGATTTTTAAGGTCCGGGGCTTACAGAATTGTTCATACGGGTAAATATCTTTCTGGAGAGTTCTGAGTCAAAATTAAGCACCAAAATCAACTTCTGTCACCGTAGCAAATCTTTTTTAAGGTGTACTGAAAGTTTTAAGCTGAATTTGGGGATTTTTGAAGAAAAAAATTTTTGGCCGATTTTTAAGGTCCGGGGCTTACAGAATTTTTCATATGGGTAAATTTATTTCTGGAGGGTTCTGTGTCAAAATTAAGCACCAAAATCAACTTCTGTCACCACAGCAAATCTTTTTTAAGGTTTACGGAAAGTTTTAAGCCGAATTTGGGGATTTTTGAAGAAAAAAATTTTTGGCCGATTTTTAAGGTCCGGGGCTTACAGAATTTTTCATACAGTCAAATTTATTTCTGGAGAGTTCCGAGGCAAAATTAAGCACCAAAATCAACTTCAGTCACTGTAGCAAATCTTTTTTAAGGTTTACTGAAAGTTTTAAGCTGAATTTGGGGATTATTGAAGAAAAAATTTTTTGGCCGATTTTAAATGTCCGGGGCTTACAGAATTTTTCATACGAGTAAATTTATTTCTGGAGAGTTCTGAGTCAAAATTAAGCACCAAAATCAACTTCTGTCACCACAGCAAATGTTTTTTAATGTTTACTGAAAGTTTTAAGCCAAATTTGGGGATTTTTGAAGAATAAAATTTTTGGCCGATTTTTAAGGTCCTGGCTTACAGAATTTTTCATACGGGTAAATTTCTTTCTGGAGAGTTCTGAGTTAAAATTAAGCACCAAAATCAACTTCTGTCTCCGTAGCAAATCTTTTTTAAGGTTTACTGAAAGTTTTAAGCCGAATTTGGGGATTTTTAAAGAAAAAAATTTTTGGCCAATTTTTAATGTCCGGGGTTTACAGTATTTTTCATACGGGTAAATATATTTCTGGAGAGTTCTGTGTCAAAATTAAGCACCAAAATGAACTTCTGTCACCACAGCAAATCATTTTTAAGGTTTACTGAAAGTTTTAAGCCGAATTTGGGGATTATTGAAGAAAAAATTTTTTGGCTGATTTTAAAGGTCCGGGGCTTACAGAATTTTTCAAATGGGTAAATTTATTTCTGGAGAGTTCTGTGTCAAAATTAAGCACCAAAATCAACTTCTGTCACCGAAACAAATCTTTTTTAAGGTTTACTGAAAGTTTTAAGCTGAATTTGGGGATTTTTGAAGAAAAAAATTTTTGGCCGATTTTTAAGGTCCGGGGCTTACAGAATTTTCCATACGGGTAAATTTATTTCTGGAGAGTTCTGTGTAAAAATTAAGCACCAAAATCAACTTCTGTCACCACAGCAAATGTTTTTTAATGTTTATTGAAAGTTTTAAGCCGAATTTGGGGATTTTTGAAGAAAAACATTTTTTGCTGATTTTTAAGGTCCGGGGCTTACAGAATTTTCCATACGGATACATTTATTTCTGGAGAGTTCTGTGTCAAAATTAAGCACCAAAATCAACTTCTGTCTCCGTAGCAAATCTTTTTTAAGGTTTACGGAAAGTTTTAAGCCGAATTTGGGGATTTTTGAAGAAAAAAATTTTTGGCCGATTTTTAAGGTCCGGGGCTTACAGAATTGTTCATACGGGTAAATATCTTTCTGGAGAGTTCTGAGTCAAAATTAAGCACCAAAATCAACTTCTGTCACCGTAGCAAATCTTTTTTAAGGTGTACTGAAAGTTTTAAGCTGAATTTGGGGATTTTTGAAGAAAAAAATTTTTGGCCGATTTTTAAGGTCCGGGGCTTACAGAATTTTTCATATGGGTAAATTTATTTCTGGAGGGTTCTGTGTCAAAATTAAGCACCAAAATCAACTTCTGTCACCACAGCAAATCTTTTTTAAGGTTTACGGAAAGTTTTAAGCCGAATTTGGGGATTTTTGAAGAAAAAAATTTTTGGCCGATTTTTAAGGTCCTGGCTTACAGAATTTTTCATACGGGTAAATTTCTTTCTGGAGAGTTCTGAGTTAAAATTAAGCACCAAAATCAACTTCTGTCTCCGTAGCAAATCTTTTTTAAGGTTTACTGAAAGTTTTAAGCCGAATTTGGGGATTTTTAAAGAAAAAAATTTTTGGCCAATTTTTAATGTCCGGGGTTTACAGTATTTTTCATATGGGTAAATATATTTCTGGAGAGTTCTGTGTCAAAATTAAGCACCAAAATGAACTTCTGTCACCACAGCAAATCTTTTTTAAGGTTTACTGAAAGTTTTAAGCCGAATTTGGGGATTATTGAAGAAAAAAATTTTTGGACAATTTTTAAGGTCCGGGGTTAACAGAATTTTTCATATGGGTAAATATATTTCTGGAGAGTTCTGTGTCAAAATTAAGCACCAAAATCAACTTCTGTCACCACAGCAAATCTTTTTTAAGGTTTACGGAAAGTTTTAAGCCGAATTTGGGGATTTTTGAAGAAAAAAATTTTTGGCCGATTTTTAAGGTCCGGGGCTTACAGAATTTTTCATATGGGTAAATTTATTTCTGGAGAGTTCTGTGTCAAAATTAAGCACCAAAATCAACTTCTGTCACCGCAGCAAATCTTTTTAAGGTTTACTGAAAGTTTTAAGCTGAATTTGGGGATTTTTGAAGAAAAAAATTTTTGGCCGATTTTTAAGGTCCGGGGCTTACAGAATTTTTCATACGGTCAAATTTATTTCTGGAGAGTTCTGAGTCAAAATTAAGCACCAAAATCAACTTCTGTCACCGTAGCAAATCTTTTTTAAGGTTTACTGAAAGTTTTAAGCCGAATTTGGGGATTTTTGAAGAAAAATATTTTTGGCCGATTTTAAAGGTCCGGGGCTTAGAGAATTTTTCATATGGGTAAATTTATTTCTGGAGAGTTCTGAGTCAAAATTAAGCACCAAAATCAACTTCTGTCACCACAGCAAATCTTTTTTAAGGTTTACTGAAAGTTTTAAGCCGAATTTGGGGATTTTTGAAGAAAAAAATTTTTGGCCGATTTTTAAGGTCCGGGGCTTACAGAATTTTTCATACGGTCAAATTTATTTCTGGAGAGTTCCGAGGCAAAATTAAGCACCAAAATCAACTTCAGTCACCGTAGCAAATCTTTTTTAAGGTGTACTGAAAGTTTTAAGCTGAATTTGGGGATTTTTGAAGAAAAAAACTTTGGGCCGATTTTTAAGGTCCGGGGCTTACAGAATTTTCCATATGGGTAAATATCTTTCTGGAGAGTTCTGAGTCAAAATTAAGCACCAAAATCAACTTCTGTCACCGTAGCAAATCTTTTAAGGTTTACTGAAAGTTTTAAGCCGAATTTGGGGATTTTTGAAGAAAAAAATTTTTGCCCGATTTTTAAGGTCCGGGGCTTACAGAATTTTTCATACAGGTAAATTTCTTTCTGGAGAGTTCTGAGTCAAAATTAAGCACCAAAATCAACTTCTGTCACCACAGCAAATCTTTTTTAAGGTTTACGGAAAGTTTTAAGCCGAATTTGGGGATTTTTGAAGAAAAAAACTTTGGGCCGATTTTTAAGGTCCGGGGCTTACAGAATTTTCCATACGGGTAAATATCTTTCTGGAGAGTTCTGAGTCAAAATTAAGCACCAAAATCAACTTCTGTCACCGTAGCAAATCTTTTAAGGTTTACTGAAAGTTTTAAGCCGAATTTGGGGATTTTTGAATAAAAAAATTTTTGGCCGATTTTTAAGGTCCGGGGCTTACAGAATTTTTCATACGGGTAAATTTCTTTCTGGAGAGTTCTGAGTCAAAATTAAGCACCAAAATCAACTTCTGTCACCCCAGCAAATCTTTTTTAAGGTTTACTGAAAGTTTTAAGCCGAATTTGGGGATTATTGAAGAAAAAAATTTTTGCCCAATTTTTAAGGTCCGGGGTTTACAGTATTTTTCATACGGGTAAATATATTTCTGGAGAGTTCTGTGTCAAAATTAAGCACCAAAATGAACTTCTGTCACCACAGCAAATCTTTTTTAAGGTTTACTGAAAGTTTTAAGACGGATTTGGGGATTATTGAAGAAAAAATTTTTTGGCTGATTTTAAAGGTCCGGGGCTTACAGAATTTTTCATACGGGTAAATTTATTTCTGGAGAGTTCTGTGTCAAAATTAAGCACCAAAATCAACTTCTGTCACCACAGCAAATGTTTTTTAATGTTTATTGAAAGTTTTAAGCCGAATTTGGGGATTTTTGAAGAAAAACATTTTTTGCTGATTTTTAAGGTCCGGGGCTTACAGAATTTTCCATACGGATAAATTTATTTCTGGAGAGTTCTGTGTCAAAATTAAGCACCAAAATTAACTTCTGTCTCCGTAGCAAATCTTTTTTAAGGTTTACGGAAAGTTTTAAGCCGAATTTGGGGATTTTTGAAGAAAAAAATTTTTGGCCGATTTTTAAGGTCCGGAGCTTACAGAATTTTTCATACGGGTAAATTTATTTCTGGAGAGTTCTGTGTCAAAATTAAGCACCAAAATCAACTTCTGTCACCACAGCAAATGTTTTTTAAGGTTTACTGAAAGTTTTATGCCGAATTTGGGGATTTTTGAAGAAAAAAATTTTGGGCCGATTTTTAAGGTCCGGGGCTTACAGAATTTTCCATACGGGTAAATTTATTTCTGGAGAGTTCTGTGTAAAAATTAAGCACCAAAATCAACTTCTGTCACCACAGCAAATGTTTTTTAATGTTTATTGAAAGTTTTAAGCCGAATTTGAAGATTTTTGAAGAAAAACATTTTTTGCTGATTTTTAAGGTCCGGGGCTTACAGAATTTTCCATACGGATACATTTATTTCTGGAGAGTTCTGTGTCAAAATTAAGCACCAAAATCAACTTCTGTCTCCGTAGCAAATCTTTTTTAAGGTTTACGGAAAGTTTTAAGCCGAATTTGGGGATTTTTGAAGAAAACATTTTTTGGCCGATTTTTAAGGTCCGGGGCTTACAGAATTGTTCATACGGGTAAATATCTTTCTGGAGAGTTCTGAGTCAAAATTAAGCACCAAAATCAACTTCTGTCAAAGTAGCAAATCTTTTTTAAGGTGTACTGAAAGTTTTAAGCCGAATTTGGGGATTTTTGAAGAAAAAAATTTTTGGCCGATTTTTAAGGTCCGGGGCTTACAGAATTTTTCATATGGGTAAATTTATTTCTGGAGAGTTCTGTGTCAAAATTAAGCACCAAAATCAACTTCTGTCACCGTAGCAAATCTTTTTTAAGGTTTACTGAAAGTTTTAAGCCGAATTTGGGGTTTTTTGAAGAAAAAAATTTTTGGACAATTTTTAATGTCCGGGGTTAACAGAATTTTTCAAATGGGTAAATATATTTCTGGAGAGTTCTGTGTCAAAATTAAGCACCAAAATCAACTTCTGTCACCGCAGCAAATCTTTTTAAGGTTTACTGAAAGTTTTAAGCTGAATTTGGGGATTTTTGAAGAAAAAAATTTTTGGCCGATTTTTAAGGTCCGGGGTTTACAGTATTTTTCATATGGGTAAATATATTTCTGGAGAGTTCTGTGTCAAAATTAAGCACCAAAATGAACTTCTGTCACCACAGCAAATCTTTTTTAAGGTTTACTGAAAGTTTTAAGACGGATTTGGGGATTATTGAAGAAAAAAATTTTTGGCTGATTTTAAAGGTCCGGGGCTTACAGAATTTTTCATATGGGTAAATTTATTTCTGGAGAGTTCTGTGTCAAAATTAAGCACCAAAATCAACTTCTGTCACCACAGCAAATGTTTTTTAATGTTTATTGAAAGTTTCAAGCCGAATTTGGGGATTTTTGAAGAAAAACATTTTTTGCTGATTTTTAAGGTCCGGGGCTTACAGAATTTTCCATACGGATAAATTTATTTCTGGAGAGTTCTGTGTCAAAATTAAGCACCAAAATTAACTTCTGTCTCCGTAGCAAATCTTTTTTAAGGTTTATGGAAAGTTTTAAGCCGAATTTGGGGATTTTTGAAGAAAAAAATTTTTGGCCGATTTTTAAGGTCCGGAGCTTACAGAATTTTTCATACGGGTAAATTTATTTCTGGAGAGTTCTGTGTCAAAATTAAGCACCAAAATCAACTTCTGTCACCACAGCAAATCTTTTTTTAAGGTTTACTGAAAGTTTTAAGCTGAATTTGGGGATTTTTGAAGAAAAAAATTTTTGGCCGATTTTTAAGGTCCGGGGCTTACAGAATTTTCCATACGGGTAAATTTATTTCTGGAGAGTTCTGTGTAAAAATTAAGCACCAAAATCAACTTCTGTCACCACAGCAAATGTTTTTTAATGTTTATTGAAAGTTTTAAGCCGAATTTGGGGATTTTTGAAGAAAAACATTTTTTGCTGATTTTTAAGGTCCGGGGCTTACAGAATTTTCCATACGGATACATTTATTTCTGGAGAGTTCTGTGTCAAAATTAAGCACCAAAATCAACTTCTGTCTCCGTAGCAAATCTTTTTTAAGGTTTACGGAAAGTTTTAAGCCGAATTTGGGGATTTTTGAAGAAAAAAATTTTTGGCCGATTTTTAAGGTCCGGGGCTTACAGAATTGTTCATACGGGTAAATATCTTTCTGGAGAGTTCTGAGTCAAAATTAAGCACCAAAATCAACTTCTGTCACCGTAGCAAATCTTTTTTAAGGTGTACTGAAAGTTTTAAGCTGAATTTGGGGATTTTTGAAGAAAAAAATTTTTGGCCGATTTTTAAGGTCCGGGGCTTACAGAATTTTTCATATGGGTAAATTTATTTCTGGAGGGTTCTGTGTCAAAATTAAGCACCAAAATCAACTTCTGTCACCACAGCAAATCTTTTTTAAGGTTTACGGAAAGTTTTAAGCCGAATTTGGGGATTTTTGAAGAAAAAAATTTTTGGCCGATTTTTAAGGTCCGGGGCTTACAGAATTTTTCATACAGTCAAATTTATTTCTGGAGAGTTCCGAGGCAAAATTAAGCACCAAAATCAACTTCAGTCACTGTAGCAAATCTTTTTTAAGGTTTACTGAAAGTTTTAAGCTGAATTTGGGGATTATTGAAGAAAAAATTTTTTGGCCGATTTTAAATGTCCGGGGCTTACAGAATTTTTCATACGAGTAAATTTATTTCTGGAGAGTTCTGAGTCAAAATTAAGCACCAAAATCAACTTCTGTCACCACAGCAAATGTTTTTTAATGTTTACTGAAAGTTTTAAGCCAAATTTGGGGATTTTTGAAGAATAAAATTTTTGGCCGATTTTTAAGGTCCTGGCTTACAGAATTTTTCATACGGGTAAATTTCTTTCTGGAGAGTTCTGAGTTAAAATTAAGCACCAAAATCAACTTCTGTCTCCGTAGCAAATCTTTTTTAAGGTTTACTGAAAGTTTTAAGCCGAATTTGGGGATTTTTAAAGAAAAAAATTTTTGGCCAATTTTTAATGTCCGGGGTTTACAGTATTTTTCATACGGGTAAATATATTTCTGGAGAGTTCTGTGTCAAAATTAAGCACCAAAATGAACTTCTGTCACCACAGCAAATCATTTTTAAGGTTTACTGAAAGTTTTAAGCCGAATTTGGGGATTATTGAAGAAAAAATTTTTTGGCCGATTTTAAAGGTCCGGGGCTTACAGAATTTTTCAAATGGGTAAATTTATTTCTGGAGAGTTCTGTGTCAAAATTAAGCACCAAAATCAACTTCTGTCACCGAAACAAATCTTTTTTAAGGTTTACTGAAAGTTTTAAGCTGAATTTGGGGATTTTTGAAGAAAAAAATTTTTGGCCGATTTTTAAGGTCCGGGGCTTACAGAATTTTCCATACGGGTAAATTTATTTCTGGAGAGTTCTGTGTAAAAATTAAGCACCAAAATCAACTTCTGTCACCACAGCAAATGTTTTTTAATGTTTATTGAAAGTTTTAAGCCGAATTTGGGGATTTTTGAAGAAAAACATTTTTTGCTGATTTTTAAGGTCCGGGGCTTACAGAATTTTCCATACGGATACATTTATTTCTGGAGAGTTCTGTGTCAAAATTAAGCACCAAAATCAACTTCTGTCTCCGTAGCAAATCTTTTTTAAGGTTTACGGAAAGTTTTAAGCCGAATTTGGGGATTTTTGAAGAAAAAAATTTTTGGCCGATTTTTAAGGTCCGGGGCTTACAGAATTGTTCATACGGGTAAATATCTTTCTGGAGAGTTCTGAGTCAAAATTAAGCACCAAAATCAACTTCTGTCACCGTAGCAAATCTTTTTTAAGGTGTACTGAAAGTTTTAAGCTGAATTTGGGGATTTTTGAAGAAAAAAATTTTTGGCCGATTTTTAAGGTCCGGGGCTTACAGAATTTTTCATATGGGTAAATTTATTTCTGGAGGGTTCTGTGTCAAAATTAAGCACCAAAATCAACTTCTGTCACCACAGCAAATCTTTTTTAAGGTTTACGGAAAGTTTTAAGCCGAATTTGGGGATTTTTGAAGAAAAAAATTTTTGGCCGATTTTTAAGGTCCGGGGCTTACAGAATTTTTCATACAGTCAAATTTATTTCTGGAGAGTTCCGAGGCAAAATTAAGCACCAAAATCAACTTCAGTCACTGTAGCAAATCTTTTTTAAGGTTTACTGAAAGTTTTAAGCTGAATTTGGGGATTATTGAAGAAAAAATTTTTTGGCCGATTTTAAATGTCCGGGGCTTACAGAATTTTTCATACGAGTAAATTTATTTCTGGAGAGTTCTGAGTCAAAATTAAGCACCAAAATCAACTTCTGTCACCACAGCAAATGTTTTTTAATGTTTACTGAAAGTTTTAAGCCAAATTTGGGGATTTTTGAAGAATAAAATTTTTGGCCGATTTTTAAGGTCCTGGCTTACAGAATTTTTCATACGGGTAAATTTCTTTCTGGAGAGTTCTGAGTTAAAATTAAGCACCAAAATCAACTTCTGTCTCCGTAGCAAATCTTTTTTAAGGTTTACTGAAAGTTTTAAGCCGAATTTGGGGATTTTTAAAGAAAAAAATTTTTGGCCAATTTTTAATGTCCGGGGTTTACAGTATTTTTCATACGGGTAAATATATTTCTGGAGAGTTCTGTGTCAAAATTAAGCACCAAAATGAACTTCTGTCACCACAGCAAATCATTTTTAAGGTTTACTGAAAGTTTTAAGCCGAATTTGGGGATTATTGAAGAAAAAATTTTTTGGCCGATTTTAAAGGTCCGGGGCTTACAGAATTTTTCAAATGGGTAAATTTATTTCTGGAGAGTTCTGTGTCAAAATTAAGCACCAAAATCAACTTCTGTCACCGAAACAAATCTTTTTTAAGGTTTACTGAAAGTTTTAAGCTGAATTTGGGGATTATTGAAGAAAAAATTTTTTGGCCGATTTTAAATGTCCGGGACTTACAGAATTTTTCATACGGGTAAATTTATTTCTGGAGAGTTCTGAGTCAAAATTAAGCACCAAAATCAACTTCTGTCACCACAGCAAATGTTTTTTAATGTTTACTGAAAGTTTTAAGCCAAATTTGGGGATTTTTGAAGAATAAAATTTTTGGCCAATTTTTAAGGTCCTGGCTTACAGAATTTTTCATACGGGTAAATTTCTTTCTGGAGAGTTCTGAGTTAAAATTAAGCACCAAAATCAACTTCTGTCTCCGTAGCAAATCTTTTTTAAGGTTTACTGAAAGTTTTAAGCCGAATTTGGGGATTTTTAAAGAAAAAAATTTTTGGCCAATTTTTAATGTCCGGGGTTTACAGTATTTTTCATACGGGTAAATATATTTCTGGAGAGTTCTGTGTCAAAATTAAGCACCAAAATGAACTTCTGTCACCACAGCAAATCTTTTTTAAGGTTTACTGAAAGTTTTAAGCCGAATTTGGGGATTATTGAAGAAAAAAATTTTTGGACAATTTTTAAGGTCCGGGGTTAACAGAATTTTTCATATGGGTAAATATATTTCTGGAGAGTTCTGTGTCAAAATTAAGCACCAAAATCAACTTCTGTCACCACAGCAAATCTTTTTTAAGGTTTACGGAAAGTTTTAAGCCGAATTTGGGGATTTTTGAAGAAAAAAATTTTTGGCCGATTTTTAAGGTCCGGGGCTTACAGAATTTTTCATATGGGTAAATTTATTTCTGGAGAGTTCTGTGTCAAAATTAAGCACCAAAATCAACTTCTGTCACCGCAGCAAATCTTTTTAAGGTTTACTGAAAGTTTTAAGCTGAATTTGGGGATTTTTGAAGAAAAAAATTTTTGGCCGATTTTTAAGGTCCGGGGCTTACAGAATTTTTCATACGGTCAAATTTATTTCTGGAGAGTTCTGAGTCAAAATTAAGCACCAAAATCAACTTCTGTCACCGTAGCAAATCTTTTTTAAGGTTTACTGAAAGTTTTAAGCCGAATTTGGGGATTTTTGAAGAAAAATATTTTTGGCCGATTTTAAAGGTCCGGGGCTTAGAGAATTTTTCATATGGGTAAATTTATTTCTGGAGAGTTCTGAGTCAAAATTAAGCACCAAAATCAACTTCTGTCACCACAGCAAATCTTTTTTAAGGTTTACTGAAAGTTTTAAGCCGAATTTGGGGATTTTTGAAGAAAAAAATTTTTGGCCGATTTTTAAGGTCCGGGGCTTACATAATTTTTCATACGGTCAAATTTATTTCTGGAGAGTTCCGAGGCAAAATTAAGCACCAAAATCAACTTCAGTCACCGTAGCAAATCTTTTTTAAGGTGTACTGAAAGTTTTAAGCTGAATTTGGGGATTTTTGAAGAAAAAAACTTTGGGACGATTTTTAAGGTCCGGGGCTTACAGAATTTTCCATATGGGTAAATATCTTTCTGGAGAGTTCTGAGTCAAAATTAAGCACCAAAATCAACTTCTGTCACCGTAGCAAATCTTTTAAGGTTTACTGAAAGTTTTAAGCCGAATTTGGGGATTTTTGAAGAAAAAAATTTTTGCCCGATTTTTAAGGTCCGGGGCTTACAGAATTTTTCATACAGGTAAATTTCTTTCTGGAGAGTTCTGAGTCAAAATTAAGCACCAAAATCAACTTCTGTCACCACAGCAAATCTTTTTTAAGGTTTACGGAAAGTTTTAAGCCGAATTTGGGGATTTTTGAAGAAAAAAACTTTGGGCCGATTTTTAAGGTCCGGGGCTTACAGAATTTTCCATACGGGTAAATATCTTTCTGGAGAGTTCTGAGTCAAAATTAAGCACCAAAATCAACTTCTGTCACCGTAGCAAATCTTTTAAGGTTTACTGAAAGTTTTAAGCCGAATTTGGGGATTTTTGAATAAAAAAATTTTTGGCCGATTTTTAAGGTCCGGGGCTTACAGAATTTTTCATACGGGTAAATTTCTTTCTGGAGAGTTCTGAGTCAAAATTAAGCACCAAAATCAACTTCTGTCACCCCAGCAAATCTTTTTTAAGGTTTACTGAAAGTTTTAAGCCGAATTTGGGGATTTTTGAAGAAAAAAATTTTTGCCCGATTTTTAAGGTCCAGGGCTTACAGAATTTTTCATACGGTCAAATTTATTTCTGGAGAGTTCCGAGGCAAAATTAAGCACCAAAATCAACTTCAGTCACCGTAGCAAATCTTTTTTAAGGTTTACTGAAAGTTTTAAGCCGAATTTGGGGATTTTTGAAGAAAAAAATGTTTGGCCGATTTTTAAAGTCCGGGGCTTACAGAATTTTTCATACGGTCAAATTTATTTCTGGAGAGTCCCGAGGCAAATTTAAGCACCAAAATCAACTTCAGTCACCGTAGCAAATCTTTTTTAAGGTTTACTGAAAGTTTTAAGCCGAATTTGGGGATTATTGAAGAAAAAAATTTTTGGCCAATTTTTATGGTCCGGGGCTTACATAATTTTTCATACGGGTAATTATATTTCTGGAGAGTTCAGTGTCAAAATTAAGCACCAAAATCAACTTCTGTCACCACAGCAAATCTTTTTTAAGGTTTACTGAAAATTTTAAGGGAAATTTGGGGATTTTTGAAGAAAAAAATTTTAGGCCGATTTTTAAGGTCCGGGGCTTACAGAATTTTTCATATGGGTAAATTTATTTCTGGAGAGTTCTGAGTCAAAATTAAGCACCAAAATCAACTTCTGTCACCACAGCAAATGTTTTTTTAATGTTTATTGAAAGTTTTAAGCCGAATTTGGGGATTTTTGAAGAAAAACATTTTTTGCTGATTTTTAAGGTCCGGGGCTTACAGAATTTTCCATACGGATAAATTTATTTCTGGAGAGTTCTGTGTCAAAATTAAGCACCAAAATTAACTTCTGTCTCCGTAGCAAATCTTTTTTAAGGTTTATGGAAAGTTTTAAGCCGAATTTAGGGATTTTTGAAGAAAAAAATTTTTGGCCGATTTTTAAAGTCCGGAGCTTACAGAATTTTTCATACGGGTAAATTTATTTCTGGAGAGTTCTGTGTCAAAATTAAGCACCAAAATCAACTTCTGTCACCACAGCAAATCTTTTTTTAAGGTTTACTGAAAGTTTTAAGCTGAATTTGGGGATTTTTGAAGAAAAAAATTTTTGGCCGATTTTTAAGGTCCGGGGCTTACAGAATTTTCCATACGGGTAAATTTATTTCTGGAGAGTTCTGTGTAAAAATTAAGCACCAAAATCAACTTCTGTCACCACAGCAAATGTTTTTTAATGTTTATTGAAAGTTTTAAGCCGAATTTGGGGATTTTTGAAGAAAAACATTTTTTGCTGATTTTTAAGGTCCGGGGCTTACAGAATTTTCCATACGGATACATTTATTTCTGGAGAGTTCTGTGTCAAAATTAAGCACCAAAATCAACTTCTGTCTCCGTAGCAAATCTTTTTTAAGGTTTACGGAAAGTTTTAAGCCGAATTTGGGGATTTTTGAAGAAAAAAATTTTTGGCCGATTTTTAAGGTCCGGGGCTTACAGAATTGTTCATACGGGTAAATATCTTTCTGGAGAGTTCTGAGTCAAAATTAAGCACCAAAATCAACTTCTGTCACCGTAGCAAATCTTTTTTAAGGTGTACTGAAAGTTTTAAGCTGAATTTGGGGATTTTTGAAGAAAAAAATTTTTGGCCGATTTTTAAGGTCCGGGGCTTACAGAATTTTTCATATGGGTAAATTTATTTCTGGAGGGTTCTGTGTCAAAATTAAGCACCAAAATCAACTTCTGTCACCACAGCAAATCTTTTTTAAGGTTTACGGAAAGTTTTAAGCCGAATTTGGGGATTTTTGAAGAAAAAAATTTTTGGCCGATTTTTAAGGTCCGGGGCTTACAGAATTTTTCATACAGTCAAATTTATTTCTGGAGAGTTCCGAGGCAAAATTAAGCACCAAAATCAACTTCAGTCACTGTAGCAAATCTTTTTTAAGGTTTACTGAAAGTTTTAAGCTGAATTTGGGGATTATTGAAGAAAAAAATTTTTGGCCGATTTTAAATGTCCGGGGCTTACAGAATTTTTCATACGAGTAAATTTATTTCTGGAGAGTTCTGAGTCAAAATTAAGCACCAAAATCAACTTCTGTCACCACAGCAAATGTTTTTTAATGTTTACTGAAAGTTTTAAGCCAAATTTGGGGATTTTTGAAGAATAAAATTTTTGGGCGATTTTTAAGGTCCTGGCTTACAGAATTTTTCATACGGGTAAATTTCTTTCTGGAGAGTTCTGAGTTAAAATTAAGCACCAAAATCAACTTCTGTCTCCGTAGCAAATCTTTTTTAAGGTTTACTGAAAGTTTTAAGCCGAATTTGGGGATTTTTAAAGAAAAAAATTTTTGGCCAATTTTTAATGTCCGGGGTTTACAGTATTTTTCATACGGGTAAATATATTTCTGGAGAGTTCTGTGTCAAAATTAAGCACCAAAATGAACTTCTGTCACCACAGCAAATCTTTTTTAAGGTTTACTGAAAGTTTTAAGCCGAATTTGGGGATTATTGAAGAAAAAATTTTTTGGCCGATTTTAAAGGTCCGGGGCTTACAGAATTTTTCAAATGGGTAAATTTATTTCTGGAGAGTTCTGTGTCAAAATTAAGCACCAAAATCAACTTCTGTCACCTTAGCAAATCTTTTTTAAGGTTTACTGAAAGTTTTAAGCTGAATTTGGGGATTATTGAAGAAAAAATTTTTTGGCCGATTTTAAATGTCCGGGGCTTACAGAATTTTTCATACGGGTAAATTTATTTCTGGAGAGTTCTGAGTCAAAATTAAGCACCAAAATCAACTTCTGTCACCACAGCAAATGTTTTTTAATGTTTACTGAAAGTTTTAAGCCAAATTTGGGGATTTTTGTTAAATAAAATTTGGCCGATTTTTAAGGTCCTGGCTTACAGAATTTTTCATACCGGTAAATTTCTTTCTGGAGAGTTCTGAGTTAAAATTAAGCACCAAAATCAACTTCTGTCTCCGTAGCAAATCTTTTTTAAGGTTTACTGAAAGTTTTAAGCCGAATTTGGGGATTTTTAAAGAAAAAAATTTTTGGCCAATTTTTAATGTCCGGGGTTTACAGTATTTTTCATACGGGTAAATATATTTCTGGAGAGTTCTGTGTCAAAATTAAGCACCAAAATGAACTTCTGTCACCACAGCAAATCTTTTTTAAGGTTTACTGAAAGTTTTAAGCCGAATTTGGGGATTATTGAAGAAAAAATTTTTTGGCCGATTTTAAAGGTCCGGGGCTTACAGAATTTTTCAAATGGGTAAATTTATTTCTGGAGAGTTCTGTGTCAAAATTAAGCACCAAAATCAACTTCTGTCACCGTAGCAAATCTTTTTTAAGGTTTACTGAAAGTTTTAAGCTGAATTTGGGGATTTTTGAAGAAAAAAATTTTTGGCCGATTTTAAATGTCCGGGGCTTACAGAATTTTTCATACGGGTAAATTTCTTTCTGGAGAGTTCTGAGTCAAAATTAAGCACCAAAATCAACTTCTGTCACCCCAGCAAATCTTTTTTAAGGTTTACTGAAAGTTTTAAGCCGAATTTGGGGATTTTTGAAGAAAAAAATTTTTGCCCGATTTTTAAGGTCCAGGGCTTACAGAATTTTTCATACGGTCAAATTTATTTCTGGAGAGTTCCGAGGCAAAATTAAGCACCAAAATCAACTTCAGTCACCGTAGCAAATCTTTTTTAAGGTTTACTGAAAGTTTTAAGCCGAATTTGGGGATTTTTGAAGAAAAAAATGTTTGGCCGATTTTTAAAGTCCGGGGCTTACAGAATTTTTCATACGGTCAAATTTATTTCTGGAGAGTCCCGAGGCAAATTTAAGCACCAAAATCAACTTCAGTCACCGTAGCAAATCTTTTTTAAGGTTTACTGAAAGTTTTAAGCCGAATTTGGGGATTATTGAAGAAAAAAATTTTTGGCCAATTTTTATGGTCCGGGGCTTACATAATTTTTCATACGGGTAATTATATTTCTGGAGAGTTCAGTGTCAAAATTAAGCACCAAAATCAACTTCTGTCACCACAGCAAATCTTTGTTAAGGTTTACTGAAAATTTTAAGGGAAATTTGGGGATTTTTGAAGAAAAAAATTTTAGGCCGATTTTTAAGGTCCGGGGCTTACAGAATTTTTCATATGGGTAAATTTGTTTCTGGAGAGTTCTGAGTCAAAATTAAGCACCAAAATCAACTTCTGTCACCACAGCAAATGTTTTTTTAATGTTTATTGAAAGTTTTAAGCCGAATTTGGGGATTTTTGAAGAAAAAAATTTTTGGCTGATTTTTAAGGTCCGGAGCTTACAGAAATTTCCATATGGGTAAATTTATTTCTGGAGAGTTCTGTGTCAAAATTAAGCACCAAAATCAACTTCTGTCACCGCAGCAAATGTTTTTTAAGGTTTACTGAAAGTTTTAAGCCGAATTTGGGGATTTTTGAAGAAAAAAATTTTTGGCCGATTTTTAAGGTCCGGGGCTTACAGAATTTTTTTTACGGGTAAATTTATTTCTGGAGAGTTCCGAGGCAAAATTAAGCACCAAAATCAACTTCTGTCACCCTAGCAAATCTTTTTTAAGGTTTACTGAAAGTTTTAAGCTGAATTTGGGGATTATTGAAGAAAAAAATTTTTGCCCGATTTTAAATGTCCGGGGCTTACAGAATTTTTCATATGGGTAAATTTATTTCTGGAGAGTTCTGTGTCAAAATTAAGCACCAAAATCAACTTCTGTCACCACAGCAAATCTTTTTTAAGGTTTACTGAAAGTATTAAGCCGAATTTGGGGATTTTTGAAGAAAAAAATTTTTGCCCAATTTTTAAGGTCCGGGGTTTACAGTATTTTTCATACGGGTAAATATATTTCTGGAGAGTTCTGTGTCAAAATTAAGCACCAAAATGAACTTCTGTCACCACAGCAAATCTTTTTTAAGGTTTACTGAAAGTTTTAAGACGGATTTGGGGATTATTGAAGAAAAAATTTTTTGGCTGATTTTAAAGGTCCGGGGCTTACAGAATTTTTCATACGGGTAAATTTATTTCTGGAGAGTTCTGTGTCAAAATTAAGCACCAAAATCAACTTCTGTCACCACAGCAAATGTTTTTTAATGTTTATTGAAAGTTTTAAGCCGAATTTGGGGATTTTTGAAGAAAAACATTTTTTGCTGATTTTTAAGGTCCGGGGCTTACAGAATTTTCCATATGGATAAATTTATTTCTGGAGAGTTCTGTGTCAAAATTAAGCACCAAAATTAACTTCTGTCTCCGTAGCAAATCTTTTTTAAGGTTTACGGAAAGTTTTAAGCCGAATTTGGGGATTTTTGAAGAAAAAAATTTTTGGCCGATTTTTAAGGTCCGGAGCTTACAGAATTTTTCATACGGGTAAATTTATTTCTGGAGAGTTCTGAGTCAAAATTAAGCACCAAAATCAACTTCTGTCACCACAGCAAATGTTTTTTAATGTTTACTGAAAGTTTTAAGCCAAATTTGGGGATTTTTGAAGAATAAAATTTTTGGGCGATTTTTAAGGTCCTGGCTTACAGAATTTTTCATACGGGTAAATTTCTTTCTGGAGAGTTCTGAGTTAAAATTAAGCACCAAAATCAACTTCTGTCTCCGTAGCAAATCTTTTTTAAGGTTTACTGAAAGTTTTAAGCCGAATTTGGGGATTTTTAAAGAAAAAAATTTTTGGCCAATTTTTAATGTCCGGGGTTTACAGTATTTTTCATACGGGTAAATATATTTCTGGAGAGTTCTGTGTCAAAATTAAGCACCAAAATGAACTTCTGTCACCACAGCAAATCTTTTTTAAGGTTTACTGAAAGTTTTAAGCCGAATTTGGGGATTATTGAAGAAAAAATTTTTTGGCCGATTTTAAAGGTCCGGGGCTTACAGAATTTTTCAAATGGGTAAATTTATTTCTGGAGAGTTCTGTGTCAAAATTAAGCACCAAAATCAACTTCTGTCACCTTAGCAAATCTTTTTTAAGGTTTACTGAAAGTTTTAAGCTGAATTTGGGGATTATTGAAGAAAAAATTTTTTGGCCGATTTTAAATGTCCGGGGCTTACAGAATTTTTCATACGGGTAAATTTATTTCTGGAGAGTTCTGAGTCAAAATTAAGCACCAAAATCAACTTCTGTCACCACAGCAAATGTTTTTTAATGTTTACTGAAAGTTTTAAGCCAAATTTGGGGATTTTTGAAGAATAAAATTTTTGGCCGATTTTTAAGGTCCTGGCTTACAGAATTTTTCATACCGGTAAATTTCTTTCTGGAGAGTTCTGAGTTAAAATTAAGCACCAAAATCAACTTCTGTCTCCGTAGCAAATCTTTTTTAAGGTTTACTGAAAGTTTTAAGCCGAATTTGGGGATTTTTAAAGAAAAAAATTTTTGGCCAATTTTTAATGTCCGGGGTTTACAGTATTTTTCATACGGGTAAATATATTTCTGGAGAGTTCTGTGTCAAAATTAAGCACCAAAATGAACTTCTGTCACCACAGCAAATCTTTTTTAAGGTTTACTGAAAGTTTTAAGCCGAATTTGGGGATTATTGAAGAAAAAATTTTTTGGCCGATTTTAAAGGTCCGGGGCTTACAGAATTTTTCAAATGGGTAAATTTATTTCTGGAGAGTTCTGTGTCAAAATTAAGCACCAAAATCAACTTCTGTCACCGTAGCAAATCTTTTTTAAGGTTTACTGAAAGTTTTAAGCTGAATTTGGGGATTTTTGAAGAAAAAAATTTTTGGCCGATTTTAAATGTCCGGGGCTTACAGAATTTTTCATACGGGTAAATTTCTTTCTGGAGAGTTCTGAGTCAAAATTAAGCACCAAAATCAACTTCTGTCACCCCAGCAAATCTTTTTTAAGGTTTACTGAAAGTTTTAAGCCGAATTTGGGGATTTTTGAAGAAAAAAATTTTTGCCCGATTTTTAAGGTCCAGGGCTTACAGAATTTTTCATACGGTCAAATTTATTTCTGGAGAGTTCCGAGGCAAAATTAAGCACCAAAATCAACTTCAGTCACCGTAGCAAATCTTTTTTAAGGTTTACTGAAAGTTTTAAGCCGAATTTGGGGATTTTTGAAGAAAAAAATGTTTGGCCGATTTTTAAAGTCCGGGGCTTACAGAATTTTTCATACGGTCAAATTTATTTCTGGAGAGTCCCGAGGCAAATTTAAGCACCAAAATCAACTTCAGTCACCGTAGCAAATCTTTTTTAAGGTTTACTGAAAGTTTTAAGCCGAATTTGGGGATTATTGAAGAAAAAAAATTTTGGCCAATTTTTATGGTCCGGGGCTTACATAATTTTTCATACGGGTAATTATATTTCTGGAGAGTTCAGTGTCAAAATTAAGCACCAAAATCAACTTCTGTCACCACAGCAAATCTTTTTTAAGGTTTACTGAAAATTTTAAGGGAAATTTGGGGATTTTTGAAGAAAAAAATTTTAGGCCGATTTTTAAGGTCCGGGGCTTACAGAATTTTTCATATGGGTAAATTTGTTTCTGGAGAGTTCTGAGTCAAAATTAAGCACCAAAATCAACTTCTGTCACCACAGCAAATGTTTTTTTAATGTTTATTGAAAGTTTTAAGCCGAATTTGGGGATTTTTGAAGAAAAAAATTTTTGGCTGATTTTTAAGGTCCGGAGCTTACAGAAATTTCCATATGGGTAAATTTATTTCTGGAGAGTTCTGTGTCAAAATTAAGCACCAAAATCAACTTCTGTCACCGCAGCAAATGTTTTTTAAGGTTTACTGAAAGTTTTAAGCCGAATTTGGGGATTTTTGAAGAAAAAAATTTTTGGCCGATTTTTAAGGTCCGGGGCTTACAGAATTTTTTTTACGGGTAAATTTATTTCTGGAGAGTTCCGAGGCAAAATTAAGCACCAAAATCAACTTCTGTCACCCTAGCAAATCTTTTTTAAGGTTTACTGAAAGTTTTAAGCTGAATTTGGGGATTATTGAAGAAAAAAATTTTTGCCCGATTTTAAATGTCCGGGGCTTACAGAATTTTTCATATGGGTAAATTTATTTCTGGAGAGTTCTGTGTCAAAATTAAGCACCAAAATCAACTTCTGTCACCACAGCAAATCTTTTTTAAGGTTTACTGAAAGTATTAAGCCGAATTTGGGGATTTTTGAAGAAAAAAATTTTTGCCCAATTTTTAAGGTCCGGGGTTTACAGTATTTTTCATACGGGTAAATATATTTCTGGAGAGTTCTGTGTCAAAATTAAGCACCAAAATGAACTTCTGTCACCACAGCAAATCTTTTTTAAGGTTTACTGAAAGTTTTAAGACGGATTTGGGGATTATTGAAGAAAAAATTTTTTGGCTGATTTTAAAGGTCCGGGGCTTACAGAATTTTTCATACGGGTAAATTTATTTCTGGAGAGTTCTGTGTCAAAATTAAGCACCAAAATCAACTTCTGTCACCACAGCAAATGTTTTTTAATGTTTATTGAAAGTTTTAAGCCGAATTTGGGGATTTTTGAAGAAAAACATTTTTTGCTGATTTTTAAGGTCCGGGGCTTACAGAATTTTCCATATGGATAAATTTATTTCTGGAGAGTTCTGTGTCAAAATTAAGCACCAAAATTAACTTCTGTCTCCGTAGCAAATCTTTTTTAAGGTTTACGGAAAGTTTTAAGCCGAATTTGGGGATTTTTGAAGAAAAAAATTTTTGGCCGATTTTTAAGGTCCGGAGCTTACAGAATTTTTCATACGGGTAAATTTATTTCTGGAGAGTTCTGTGTCAAAATTAAGCACCAAAATCAACTTCTGTCACCACAGCAAATGTTTTTTAAGGTTTACTGAAAGTTTTATGCCGAATTTGGGGATTTTTGAAGAAAAAAATTTTGGGCCGATTTTTAAGGTCCGGGGCTTACAGAATTTTCCATACGGGTAAATTTATTTCTGGAGAGTTCTGTGTAAAAATTAAGCACCAAAATCAACTTCTGTCACCACAGCAAATGTTTTTTAATGTTTATTGAAAGTTTTAAGCCGAATTTGGGGATTTTTGAAGAAAAACATTTTTTGCTGATTTTTAAGGTCCGGGGCTTACAGAATTTTCCATACGGATACATTTATTTCTGGAGAGTTCTGTGTCAAAATTAAGCACCAAAATCAACTTCTGTCTCCGTAGCAAATCTTTTTTAAGGTTTACGGAAAGTTTTAAGCCGAATTTGGGGATTTTTGAAGAAAAAATTTTTTGGCCGATTTTTAAGGTCCGGGGCTTACAGAATTGTTCATACGGGTAAATATCTTTCTGGAGAGTTCTGAGTCAAAATTAAGCACCAAAATCAACTTCTGTCACCGTAGCAAATCTTTTTTAAGGTGTACTGAAAGTTTTAAGCCGAATTTGGGGATTTTTGAAGAAAAAAATTTTTGGCCGATTTTTAAGGTCCGGGGCTTACAGAATTTTTCATATTGGTAAATTTATTTCTGGAGAGTTCTGTGTCAAAATTAAGCACCAAAATCAACTTCTGTCACCGTAGCAAATCTTTTTTAAGGTTTACTGAAAGTTTTAAGCCGAATTTGGGGTTTTTTGAAGAAAAAAATTTTTGGACAATTTTTAATGTCCGGGGTTAACAGAATTTTTCAAATGGGTAAATATATTTCTGGAGAGTTCTGTGTCAAAATTAAGCACCAAAATCAACTTCTGTCACCGCAGCAAATCTTTTTAAGGTTTACTGAAAGTTTTAAGCTGAATTTGGGGATTTTTGAAGAAAAAAATTTTTGGCCGATTTTTAAGGTCCGGGGTTTACAGTATTTTTCATATGGGTAAATATATTTCTGGAGAGTTCTGTGTCAAAATTAAGCACCAAAATGAACTTCTGTCACCACAGCAAATCTTTTTTAAGGTTTACTGAAAGTTTTAAGACGGATTTGGGGATTATTGAAGAAAAAAATTTTTGGCTGATTTTAAAGGTCCGGGGCTTACAGAATTTTTCATACGGGTAAATTTATTTCTGGAGAGTTCTGTGTCAAAATTAAGCACCAAAATCAACTTCTGTCACCATAGCAAATGTTTTTTAATGTTTATTGAAAGTTTTAAGCCGAATTTGGGGATTTTTGAAGAAAAAAATTTTTTGCTGATTTTTAAGGTCCGGGGCTTACAGAATTTTCCATACGGATAAATTTATTTCTGGAGAGTTCTGTGTCAAAATTAAGCACCAAAATTAACTTCTGTCACCGTAGCAAATCTTTTTTAAGGTTTACTGAAAGTTTTAAGCCGAATTTGGGGATTATTGAAGAAAAAAATTTTTGGCCAATTTTTATGGTCCGGGGCTTACATAATTTTTCATACGGGTAATTATATTTCTGGAGAGTTCAGTGTCAAAATTAAGCACCAAAATCAACTTCTGTCACCACAGCAAATCTTTTTTAAGGTTTACTGAAAATTTTAAGGGAAATTTGGGGATTTTTGAAGAAAAAAATTTTAGGCCGATTTTTAAGGTCCGGGGCTTACAGAATTTTTCATATGGGTAAATTTGTTTCTGGAGAGTTCTGAGTCAAAATTAAGCACCAAAATCAACTTCTGTCACCCTAGCAAATCTTTTTTAAGGTTTACTGAAAGTTTTAAGCTGAATTTGGGGATTATTGAAGAAAAAATTTTTTGCCCGATTTTAAATGTCCGGGGCTTACAGAATTTTTCATATGGGTAAATTTATTTCTGGAGAGTTCTGTGTCAAAATTAAGCACCAAAATCAACTTCTGTCACCACAGCAAATCTTTTTTAAGGTTTACTGAAAGTATTAAGCCGAATTTGGGGATTTTTGAAGAAAAAAAATTTTGCCCAATTTTTAAGGTCCGGGGTTTACAGTATTTTTCATACGGGTAAATATATTTCTGGAGAGTTCTGTGTCAAAATTAAGCACCAAAATGAACTTCTGTCACCACAGCAAATCTTTTTTAAGGTTTACTGAAAGTTTTAAGACGGATTTGGGGATTATTGAAGAAAAAATTTTTTGGCTGATTTTAAAGGTCCGGGGCTTACAGAATTTTTCATACGGGTAAATTTATTTCTGGAGAGTTCTGTGTCAAAATTAAGCACCAAAATCAACTTCTGTCACCACAGCAAATGTTTTTTAATGTTTATTGAAAGTTTTAAGCCGAATTTGGGGATTTTTGAAGAAAAACATTTTTTGCTGATTTTTAAGGTCCGGGGCTTACAGAATTTTCCATACGGATAAATTTATTTCTGGAGAGTTCTGTGTCAAAATTAAGCACCAAAATTAACTTCTGTCTCCGTAGCAAATCTTTTTTAAGGTTTACGGAAAGTTTTAAGCCGAATTTGGGGATTATTGAAGAAAAAATTTTTTGCCCGATTTTAAATGTCCGGGGCTTACAGAATTTTTCATATGGGTAAATTTATTTCTGGAGAGTTCTGTGTCAAAATTAAGCACCAAAATCAACTTCTGTCACCACAGCAAATCTTTTTTAAGGTTTACTGAAAGTATTAAGCCGAATTTGGGGATTTTTGAAGAAAAAAATTTTTGCCCAATTTTTAAGGTCCGGGGTTTACAGTATTTTTCATACGGGTAAATATATTTCTGGAGAGTTCTGTGTCAAAATTAAGCACCAAAATGAACTTCTGTCACCACAGCAAATCTTTTTTAAGGTTTACTGAAAGTTTTAAGACGGATTTGGGGATTATTGAAGAAAAAATTTTTTGGCTGATTTTAAAGGTCCGGGGCTTACAGAATTTTTCATACGGGTAAATTTATTTCTGGAGAGTTCTGTGTCAAAATTAAGCACCAAAATCAACTTCTGTCACCACAGCAAATGTTTTTTAATGTTTATTGAAAGTTTTAAGCCGAATTTGGGGATTTTTGAAGAAAAACATTTTTTGCTGATTTTTAAGGTCCGGGGCTTACAGAATTTTCCATATGGATAAATTTATTTCTGGAGAGTTCTGTGTCAAAATTAAGCACCAAAATTAACTTCTGTCTCCGTAGCAAATCTTTTTTAAGGTTTACGGAAAGTTTTAAGCCGAATTTGGGGATTTTTTAAGAAAAAAATTTTTGGCCGATTTTTAAGGTCCGGAGCTTACAGAATTTTTCATACGGGTAAATTTATTTCTGGAGAGTTCTGTGTCAAAATTAAGCACCAAAATCAACTTCTGTCACCACAGCAAATGTTTTTTAAGGTTTACTGAAAGTTTTATGCCGAATTTGGGGATTTTTGAAGAAAAAAATTTTGGGCCGATTTTTAAGGTCCGGGGCTTACAGAATTTTCCATACGGGTAAATTTATTTCTGGAGAGTTCTGTGTAAAAATTAAGCACCAAAATCAACTTCTGTCACCACAGCAAATGTTTTTTAATGTTTATTGAAAGTTTTAAGCCGAATTTGGGGATTTTTGAAGAAAAACATTTTTTGCTGATTTTTAAGGTCCGGGGCTTACAGAATTTTCCATACGGATACATTTATTTCTGGAGAGTTCTGTGTCAAAATTAAGCACCAAAATCAACTTCTGTCTCCGTAGCAAATCTTTTTTAAGGTTTACGGAAAGTTTTAAGCCGAATTTGGGGATTTTTGAAGAAAAAATTTTTTGGCCGATTTTTAAGGTCCGGGGCTTACAGAATTGTTCATACGGGTAAATATCTTTCTGGAGAGTTCTGAGTCAAAATTAAGCACCAAAATCAACTTCTGTCACCGTAGCAAATCTTTTTTAAGGTGTACTGAAAGTTTTAAGCCGAATTTGGGGATTTTTGAAGAAAAAAATTTTTGGCCGATTTTTAAGGTCCGGGGCTTACAGAATTTTTCATATGGGTAAATTTATTTCTGGAGAGTTCTGTGTCAAAATTAAGCACCAAAATCAACTTCTGTCACCGTAGCAAATCTTTTTTAAGGTTTACTGAAAGTTTTAAGCCGAATTTGGGGTTTTTTGAAGAAAAAAATTTTTGGACAATTTTTAATGTCCGGGGTTAACAGAATTTTTCAAATGGGTAAATATATTTCTGGAGAGTTCTGTGTCAAAATTAAGCACCAAAATCAACTTCTGTCACCGCAGCAAATCTTTTTAAGGTTTACTGAAAGTTTTAAGCTGAATTTGGGGATTTTTGAAGAAAAAAATTTTTGGCCGATTTTTAAGGTCCGGGGTTTACAGTATTTTTCATATGGGTAAATATATTTCTGGAGAGTTCTGTGTCAAAATTAAGCACCAAAATGAACTTCTGTCACCACAGCAAATCTTTTTTAAGGTTTACTGAAAGTTTTAAGACGGATTTGGGGATTATTGAAGAAAAAAATTTTTGGCTGATTTTAAAGGTCCGGGGCTTACAGAATTTTTCATACGGGTAAATTTATTTCTGGAGAGTTCTGTGTCAAAATTAAGCACCAAAATCAACTTCTGTCACCACAGCAAATGTTTTTTAATGTTTATTGAAAGTTTTAAGCCGAATTTGGGGATTTTTGAAGAAAAACATTTTTTGCTGATTTTTAAGGTCCGGGGCTTACAGAATTTTCCATACGGATAAATTTATTTCTGGAGAGTTCTGTGTCAAAATTAAGCACCAAAATTAACTTCTGTCACCGTAGCAAATCTTTTTTAAGGTTTACTGAAAGTTTTAAGCCGAATTTGGGGATTATTGAAGAAAAAAATTTTTGGCCAATTTTTATGGTCCGGGGCTTACATAATTTTTCATACGGGTAATTATATTTCTGGAGAGTTCAGTGTCAAAATTAAGCACCAAAATCAACTTCTGTCACCACAGCAAATCTTTTTTAAGGTTTACTGAAAATTTTAAGGGAAATTTGGGGATTTTTGAAGAAAAAAATTTTAGGCCGATTTTTAAGGTCCGGGGCTTACAGAATTTTTCATATGGGTAAATTTGTTTCTGGAGAGTTCTGAGTCAAAATTAAGCACCAAAATCAACTTCTGTCACCACAGCAAATGTTTTTTTAATGTTTATTGAAAGTTTTAAGCCGAATTTGGGGATTTTTGAAGAAAAAAATTTTTGGCTGATTTTTAAGGTCCGGAGCTTACAGAAATTTCCATATGGGTAAATTTATTTCTGGAGAGTTCTGTGTCAAAATTAAGCACCAAAATCAACTTCTGTCACCGCAGCAAATGTTTTTTAAGGTTTACTGAAAGTTTTAAGCCGAATTTGGGGATTTTTGAAGAAAAAAATTTTTGGCCGATTTTTAAGGTCCGGGGCTTACAGAATTTTTTTTACGGGTAAATTTATTTCTGGAGAGTTCCGAGGCAAAATTAAGCACCAAAATCAACTTCTGTCACCCTAGCAAATCTTTTTTAAGGTTTACTGAAAGTTTTAAGCTGAATTTGGGGATTATTGAAGAAAAAATTTTTTGCCCGATTTTAAATGTCCGGGGCTTACAGAATTTTTCATATGGGTAAATTTATTTCTGGAGAGTTCTGTGTCAAAATTAAGCACCAAAATCAACTTCTGTCACCACAGCAAATCTTTTTTAAGGTTTACTGAAAGTATTAAGCCGAATTTGGGGATTTTTTAAGAAAAAAATTTTTGCCCAATTTTTAAGGTCCGGGGTTTACAGTATTTTTCATACGGGTAAATATATTTCTGGAGAGTTCTGTGTCAAAATTAAGCACCAAAATGAACTTCTGTCACCACAGCAAATCTTTTTTAAGGTTTACTGAAAGTTTTAAGACGGATTTGGGGATTATTGAAGAAAAAATTTTTTGGCTGATTTTAAAGGTCCGGGGCTTACAGAATTTTTCATACGGGTAAATTTATTTCTGGAGAGTTCTGTGTCAAAATTAAGCACCAAAATCAACTTCTGTCACCACAGCAAATGTTTTTTAATGTTTATTGAAAGTTTTAAGCCGAATTTGGGGATTTTTGAAGAAAAACATTTTTTGCTGATTTTTAAGGTCCGGGGCTTACAGAATTTTCCATACGGATAAATTTATTTCTGGAGAGTTCTGTGTCAAAATTAAGCACCAAAATTAACTTCTGTCTCCGTAGCAAATCTTTTTTAAGGTTTACGGAAAGTTTTAAGCCGAATTTGGGGATTTTTGAAGAAAAAAATTTTTGGCCGATTTTTAAGGTCCGGAGCTTACAGAATTTTTCATACGGGTAAATTTATTTCTGGAGAGTTCTGTGTCAAAATTAAGCACCAAAATCAACTTCTGTCACCACAGCAAATGTTTTTTAAGGTTTACTGAAAGTTTTATGCCGAATTTGGGGATTTTTGAAGAAAAAAAATTTGGGCCGATTTTTAAGGTCCGGGGCTTACAGAATTTTCCATACGGGTAAATTTATTTCTGGAGAGTTCTGTGTAAAAATTAAGCACCAAAATCAACTTCTGTCACCACAGCAAATGTTTTTTAATGTTTATTGAAAGTTTTAAGCCGAATTTGGGGATTTTTGAAGAAAAACATTTTTTGCTGATTTTTAAGGTCCGGGGCTTACAGAATTTTCCATACGGATACATTTATTTCTGGAGAGTTCTGTGTCAAAATTAAGCACCAAAATCAACTTCTGTCTCCGTAGCAAATCTTTTTTAAGGTTTACGGAAAGTTTTAAGCCGAATTTGGGGATTTTTGAAGAAAAAATTTTTTGGCCGATTTTTAAGGTCCGGGGCTTACAGAATTGTTCATACGGGTAAATATCTTTCTGGAGAGTTCTGAGTCAAAATTAAGCACCAAAATCAACTTCTGTCACCGTAGCAAATCTTTTTTAAGGTGTACTGAAAGTTTTAAGCCGAATTTGGGGATTTTTGAAGAAAAAAATTTTTGGCCGATTTTTAAGGTCCGGGGCTTACAGAATTTTTCATATGGGTAAATTTATTTCTGGAGAGTTCTGTGTCAAAATTAAGCACCAAAATCAACTTCTGTCACCGTAGCAAATCTTTTTTAAGGTTTACTGAAAGTTTTAAGCTGAATTTGGGGATTATTGAAGAAAAAATTTTTTGGCCGATTTTAAATGTCCGGGGCTTACAGAATTTTTCATACGAGTAAATTTATTTCTGGAGAGTTCTGAGTCAAAATTAAGCACCAAAATCAACTTCTGTCACCACAGCAAATGTTTTTTAATGTTTACTGAAAGTTTTAAGCCAAATTTGGGGATTTTTGAAGAATAAAATTTTTGGCCGATTTTTAAGGTCCTGGCTTACAGAATTTTTCATACGGGTAAATTTCTTTCTGGAGAGTTCTGAGTTAAAATTAAGCACCAAAATCAACTTCTGTCTCCGTAGCAAATCTTTTTTAAGGTTTACTGAAAGTTTTAAGCCGAATTTGGGGATTTTTAAAGAAAAAAATTTTTGGCCAATTTTTAATGTCCGGGGTTTACAGTATTTTTCATACGGGTAAATATATTTCTGGAGAGTTCTGTGTCAAAATTAAGCACCAAAATGAACTTCTGTCACCACAGCAAATCATTTTTAAGGTTTACTGAAAGTTTTAAGCCGAATTTGGGGATTATTGAAGAAAAAATTTTTTGGCCGATTTTAAAGGTCCGGGGCTTACAGAATTTTTCAAATGGGTAAATTTATTTCTGGAGAGTTCTGTGTCAAAATTAAGCACCAAAATCAACTTCTGTCACCGTAGCAAATCTTTTTTAAGGTTTACTGAAAGTTTTAAGCTGAATTTGGGGATTATTGAAGAAAAAATTTTTTGGCCGATTTTAAATGTCCGGGGCTTACAGAATTTTTCATACGGGTAAATTTATTTCTGGAGAGTTCTGAGTCAAAATTAAGCACCAAAATCAACTTCTGTCACCACAGCAAATGTTTTTTAATGTTTACTGAAAGTTTTAAGCCAAATTTGGGGATTTTTGAAGAATAAAATTTTTGGCCAATTTTTAAGGTCCTGGCTTACAGAATTTTTCATACGGGTAAATTTCTTTCTGGAGAGTTCTGAGTTAAAATTAAGCACCAAAATCAACTTCTGTCACCACAGCAAATCTTTTTTAAGGTTTACTGAAAATTTTAAGGGAAATTTGGGGATTTTTGAAGAAAAAAATTTTAGGCCGATTTTTAAGGTCCGTGGCTTACAGAATTTTTCATATGGGTAAATTTGTTTCTGGAGAGTTCTGAGTCAAAATTAAGCACCAAAATCAACTTCTGTCACCACAGCAAATGTTTTTTTAATGTTTATTGAAAGTTTTAAGCCGAATTTGGGGATTTTTGAAGAAAAAAATTTTTGGCTGATTTTTAAGGTCCGGAGCTTACAGAAATTTCCATATGGGTAAATTTATTTCTGGAGAGTTCTGTGTCAAAATTAAGCACCAAAATCAACTTCTGTCACCGCAGCAAATGTTTTTTAAGGTTTACTGAAAGTTTTAAGCCGAATTTGGGGATTTTTGAAGAAAAAAATTTTTGGCCGATTTTTAAGGTCCGGGGCTTACAGAATTTTTTTTACGGGTAAATTTATTTCTGGAGAGTTCCGAGGCAAAATTAAGCACCAAAATCAACTTCTGTCACCCTAGCAAATCTTTTTTAAGGTTTACTGAAAGTTTTAAGCTGAATTTGGGGATTATTGAAGAAAAAATTTTTTGCCCGATTTTAAATGTCCGGGGCTTACAGAATTTTTCATATGGGTAAATTTATTTCTGGAGAGTTCTGTGTCAAAATTAAGCACCAAAATCAACTTCTGTCACCACAGCAAATCTTTTTTAAGGTTTACTGAAAGTATTAAGCCGAATTTGGGGATTTTTGAAGAAAAAAATTTTTGCCCAATTTTTAAGGTCCGGGGTTTACAGTATTTTTCATACGGGTAAATATATTTCTGGAGAGTTCTGTGTCAAAATTAAGCACCAAAATGAACTTCTGTCACCACAGCAAATCTTTTTTAAGGTTTACTGAAAGTTTTAAGACGGATTTGGGGATTATTGAAGAAAAAATTTTTTGGCTGATTTTAAAGGTCCGGGGCTTACAGAATTTTTCATACGGGTAAATTTATTTCTGGAGAGTTCTGTGTCAAAATTAAGCACCAAAATCAACTTCTGTCACCACAGCAAATGTTTTTTAATGTTTATTGAAAGTTTTAAGCCGAATTTGGGGATTTTTGAAGAAAAACATTTTTTGCTGATTTTTAAGGTCCGGGGCTTACAGAATTTTCCATACGGATAAATTTATTTCTGGAGAGTTCTGTGTCAAAATTAAGCACCAAAATTAACTTCTGTCTCCGTAGCAAATCTTTTTTAAGGTTTACGGAAAGTTTTAAGCCGAATTTGGGGATTTTTGAAGAAAAAAATTTTTGGCCGATTTTTAAGGTCCGGAGCTTACAGAATTTTTCATACGGGTAAATTTATTTCTGGAGAGTTCTGTGTCAAAATTAAGCACCAAAATCAACTTCTGTCACCACAGCAAATGTTTTTTAAGGTTTACTGAAAGTTTTATGCCGAATTTGGGGATTTTTGAAGAAAAAAAATTTGGGCCGATTTTTAAGGTCCGGGGCTTACAGAATTTTCCATACGGGTAAATTTATTTCTGGAGAGTTCTGTGTAAAAATTAAGCACCAAAATCAACTTCTGTCACCACAGCAAATGTTTTTTAATGTTTATTGAAAGTTTTAAGCCGAATTTGGGGATTTTTGAAGAAAAACATTTTTTGCTGATTTTTAAGGTCCGGGGCTTACAGAATTTTCCATACGGATACATTTATTTCTGGAGAGTTCTGTGTCAAAATTAAGCACCAAAATCAACTTCTGTCTCCGTAGCAAATCTTTTTTAAGGTTTACGGAAAGTTTTAAGCCGAATTTGGGGATTTTTGAAGAAAAAATTTTTTGGCCGATTTTTAAGGTCCGGGGCTTACAGAATTGTTCATACGGGTAAATATCTTTCTGGAGAGTTCTGAGTCAAAATTAAGCACCAAAATCAACTTCTGTCACCGTAGCAAATCTTTTTTAAGGTGTACTGAAAGTTTTAAGCCGAATTTGGGGATTTTTGAAGAAAAAAATTTTTGGCCGATTTTTAAGGTCCGGGGTTTACAGAATTTTTCATATGGGTAAATTTATTTCTGGAGAGTTCTGTGTCAAAATTAAGCACCAAAATCAACTTCTGTCACCGTAGCAAATCTTTTTTAAGGTTTACTGAAAGTTTTAAGCTGAATTTGGGGATTATTGAAGAAAAAATTTTTTGGCCGATTTTAAATGTCCGGGGCTTACAGAATTTTTCATACGAGTAAATTTATTTCTGGAGAGTTCTGAGTCAAAATTAAGCACCAAAATCAACTTCTGTCACCACAGCAAATGTTTTTTAATGTTTACTGAAAGTTTTAAGCCAAATTTGGGGATTTTTGAAGAATAAAATTTTTGGCCGATTTTTAAGGTCCTGGCTTACAGAATTTTTCATACGGGTAAATTTCTTTCTGGAGAGTTCTGAGTTAAAATTAAGCACCAAAATCAACTTCTGTCTCCGTAGCAAATCTTTTTTAAGGTTTACTGAAAGTTTTAAGCCGAATTTGGGGATTTTTAAAGAAAAAAATTTTTGGCCAATTTTTAATGTCCGGGGTTTACAGTATTTTTCATACGGGTAAATATATTTCTGGAGAGTTCTGTGTCAAAATTAAGCACCAAAATGAACTTCTGTCACCACAGCAAATCATTTTTAAGGTTTACTGAAAGTTTTAAGCCGAATTTGGGGATTATTGAAGAAAAAATTTTTTGGCTGATTTTAAAGGTCCGGGGCTTACAGAATTTTTCAAATGGGTAAATTTATTTCTGGAGAGTTCTGTGTCAAAATTAAGCACCAAAATCAACTTCTGTCACCGTAGCAAATCTTTTTTAAGGTTTACTGAAAGTTTTAAGCTGAATTTGGGGATTATTGAAGAAAAAATTTTTTGGCCGATTTTAAATGTCCGGGGCTTACAGAATTTTTCATACGGGTAAATTTATTTCTGGAGAGTTCTGAGTCAAAATTAAGCACCAAAATCAACTTCTGTCACCACAGCAAATGTTTTTTAATGTTTACTGAAAGTTTTAAGCCAAATTTGGGGATTTTTGAAGAATAAAATTTTTGGCCAATTTTTAAGGTCCTGGCTTACAGAATTTTTCATACGGGTAAATTTCTTTCTGGAGAGTTCTGAGTTAAAATTAAGCACCAAAATCAACTTCTGTCTCCGTAGCAAATCTTTTTTAAGGTTTACTGAAAGTTTTAAGCTGAATTTGGGGATTTTTGAAGAAAAAAATTTTTGGCCGATTTTTAAGGTCCGGGGTTTACAGTATTTTTCATATGGGTAAATATATTTCTGGAGAGTTCTGTGTCAAAATTAAGCACCAAAATGAACTTCTGTCACCACAGCAAATCTTTTTTAAGGTTTACTGAAAGTTTTAAGACGGATTTGGGGATTATTGAAGAAAAAAATTTTTGGCTGATTTTAAAGGTCCGGGGCTTACAGAATTTTTCATACGGGTAAATTTATTTCTGGAGAGTTCTGTGTCAAAATTAAGCACCAAAATCAACTTCTGTCACCACAGCAAATGTTTTTTAATGTTTATTGAAAGTTTTAAGCCGAATTTGGGGATTTTTGAAGAAAAACATTTTTTGCTGATTTTTAAGGTCCGGGGCTTACAGAATTTTCCATACGGATAAATTTATTTCTGGAGAGTTCTGTGTCAAAATTAAGCACCAAAATTAACTTCTGTCACCGTAGCAAATCTTTTTTAAGGTTTACTGAAAGTTTTAAGCCGAATTTGGGGATTATTGAAGAAAAAAATTTTTGGCCAATTTTTATGGTCCGGGGCTTACATAATTTTTCATACGGGTAATTATATTTCTGGAGAGTTCAGTGTCAAAATTAAGCACCAAAATCAACTTCTGTCACCACAGCAAATCTTTTTTAAGGTTTACTGAAAATTTTAAGGGAAATTTGGGGATTTTTGAAGAAAAAAATTTTAGGCCGATTTTTAAGGTCCGGGGCTTACAGAATTTTTCATATGGGTAAATTTGTTTCTGGAGAGTTCTGAGTCAAAATTAAGCACCAAAATCAACTTCTGTCACCACAGCAAATGTTTTTTTAATGTTTATTGAAAGTTTTAAGCCGAATTTGGGGATTTTTGAAGAAAAAAATTTTTGGCTGATTTTTAAGGTCCGGAGCTTACAGAAATTTCCATATGGGTAAATTTATTTCTGGAGAGTTCTGTGTCAAAATTAAGCACCAAAATCAACTTCTGTCACCGCAGCAAATGTTTTTTAAGGTTTACTGAAAGTTTTAAGCCGAATTTGGGGATTTTTGAAGAAAAAAATTTTTGGCCGATTTTTAAGGTCCGGGGCTTACAGAATTTTTTTTACGGGTAAATTTATTTCTGGAGAGTTCCGAGGCAAAATTAAGCACCAAAATCAACTTCTGTCACCCTAGCAAATCTTTTTTAAGGTTTACTGAAAGTTTTAAGCTGAATTTGGGGATTATTGAAGAAAAAATTTTTTGCCCGATTTTAAATGTCCGGGGCTTACAGAATTTTTCATATGGGTAAATTTATTTCTGGAGAGTTCTGTGTCAAAATTAAGCACCAAAATCAACTTCTGTCACCACAGCAAATCTTTTTTAAGGTTTACTGAAAGTATTAAGCCGAATTTGGGGATTTTTGAAGAAAAAAATTTTTGCCCAATTTTTAAGGTCCGGGGTTTACAGTATTTTTCATACGGGTAAATATATTTCTGGAGAGTTCTGTGTCAAAATTAAGCACCAAAATGAACTTCTGTCACCACAGCAAATCTTTTTTAAGGTTTACTGAAAGTTTTAAGACGGATTTGGGGATTATTGAAGAAAAAATTTTTTGGCTGATTTTAAAGGTCCGGGGCTTACAGAATTTTTCATACGGGTAAATTTATTTCTGGAGAGTTCTGTGTCAAAATTAAGCACCAAAATCAACTTCTGTCACCACAGCAAATGTTTTTTAATGTTTATTGAAAGTTTTAAGCCGAATTTGGGGATTTTTGAAGAAAAACATTTTTTGCTGATTTTTAAGGTCCGGGGCTTACAGAATTTTCCATACGGATAAATTTATTTCTGGAGAGTTCTGTGTCAAAATTAAGCACCAAAATTACCTTCTGTCTCCGTAGCAAATCTTTTTTAAGGTTTACGGAAAGTTTTAAGCCGAATTTGGGGATTTTTGAAGAAAAAAATTTTTGGCCGATTTTTAAGGTCCGGAGCTTACAGAATTTTTCATACGGGTAAATTTATTTCTGGAGAGTTCTGTGTCAAAATTAAGCACCAAAATCAACTTCTGTCACCACAGCAAATGTTTTTTAAGGTTTACTGAAAGTTTTATGCCGAATTTGGGGATTTTTGAAGAAAAAAAATTTGGGCCGATTTTTAAGGTCCGGGGCTTACAGAATTTTCCATACGGGTAAATTTATTTCTGGAGAGTTCTGTGTAAAAATTAAGCACCAAAATCAACTTCTGTCACCACAGCAAATGTTTTTTAATGTTTATTGAAAGTTTTAAGCCGAATTTGGGGATTTTTGAAGAAAAACATTTTTTGCTGATTTTTAAGGTCCGGGGCTTACAGAATTTTCCATACGGATACATTTATTTCTGGAGAGTTCTGTGTCAAAATTAAGCACCAAAATCAACTTCTGTCTCCGTAGCAAATCTTTTTTAAGGTTTACGGAAAGTTTTAAGCCGAATTTGGGGATTTTTGAAGAAAAAATTTTTTGGCCGATTTTTAAGGTCCGGGGCTTACAGAATTGTTCATACGGGTAAATATCTTTCTGGAGAGTTCTGAGTCAAAATTAAGCACCAAAATCAACTTCTGTCACCGTAGCAAATCTTTTTTAAGGTGTACTGAAAGTTTTAAGCCGAATTTGGGGATTTTTGAAGAAAAAAATTTTTGGCCGATTTTTAAGGTCCGGGGCTTACAGAATTTTTCATATGGGTAAATTTATTTCTGGAGAGTTCTGTGTCAAAATTAAGCACCAAAATCAACTTCTGTCACCGTAGCAAATCTTTTTTAAGGTTTACTGAAAGTTTTAAGCCGAATTTGGGGTTTTTTGAAGAAAAAAATTTTTGGACAATTTTTAATGTCCGGGGTTAACAGAATTTTTCAAATGGGTAAATATATTTCTGGAGAGTTCTGTGTCAAAATTAAGCACCAAAATCAACTTCTGTCACCGCAGCAAATCTTTTTAAGGTTTACTGAAAGTTTTAAGCTGAATTTGGGGATTTTTGAAGAAAAAAATTTTTGGCCGATTTTTAAGGTCCGGGGTTTACAGTATTTTTCATATGGGTAAATATATTTCTGGAGAGTTCTGTGTCAAAATTAAGCACCAAAATGAACTTCTGTCACCACAGCAAATCTTTTTTAAGGTTTACTGAAAGTTTTAAGACGGATTTGGGGATTATTGAAGAAAAAAATTTTTGGCTGATTTTAAAGGTCCGGGGCTTACAGAATTTTTCATACGGGTAAATTTATTTCTGGAGAGTTCTGTGTCAAAATTAAGCACCAAAATCAACTTCTGTCACCACAGCAAATGTTTTTTAATGTTTATTGAAAGTTTTAAGCCGAATTTGGGGATTTTTGAAGAAAAACATTTTTTGCTGATTTTTAAGGTCCGGGGCTTACAGAATTTTCCATACGGATAAATTTATTTCTGGAGAGTTCTGTGTCAAAATTAAGCACCAAAATTAACTTCTGTCTCCGTAGCAAATCTTTTTTAAGGTTTATGGAAAGTTTTAAGCCGAATTTGGGGATTTTTGAAGAAAAAAATTTTTGGCCGATTTTTAAGGTCCGGAGCTTACAGAATTTTTCATACGGGTAAATTTATTTCTGGAGAGTTCTGTGTCAAAATTAAGCACCAAAATCAACTTCTGTCACCACAGCAAATCTTTTTTTAAGGTTTACTGAAAGTTTTAAGCTGAATTTGGGGATTTTTGAAGAAAAAAATTTTTGGCCGATTTTTAAGGTCCGGGGCTTACAGAATTTTTCATATGGGTAAATTTATTTCTGGAGGGTTCTGTGTCAAAATTAAGCACCAAAATCAACTTCTGTCACCACAGCAAATCTTTTTTAAGGTTTACGGAAAGTTTTAAGCCGAATTTGGGGATTTTTGAAGAAAAAAATTTTTGGCCGATTTTTAAGGTCCGGGGCTTACAGAATTTTTCATACAGTCAAATTTATTTCTGGAGAGTTCCGAGGCAAAATTAAGCACCAAAATCAACTTCAGTCACTGTAGCAAATCTTTTTTAAGGTTTACTGAAAGTTTTAAGCTGAATTTGGGGATTATTGAAGAAAAAATTTTTTGGCCGATTTTAAATGTCCGGGGCTTACAGAATTTTTCATACGAGTAAATTTATTTCTGGAGAGTTCTGAGTCAAAATTAAGCACCAAAATCAACTTCTGTCACCACAGCAAATGTTTTTTAATGTTTACTGAAAGTTTTAAGCCAAATTTGGGGATTTTTGAAGAATAAAATTTTTGGCCGATTTTTAAGGTCCTGGCTTACAGAATTTTTCATACGGGTAAATTTCTTTCTGGAGAGTTCTGAGTTAAAATTAAGCACCAAAATCAACTTCTGTCTCCGTAGCAAATCTTTTTTAAGGTTTACTGAAAGTTTTAAGCCGAATTTGGGGATTTTTAAAGAAAAAAATTTTTGGCCAATTTTTAATGTCCGGGGTTTACAGTATTTTTCATACGGGTAAATATATTTCTGGAGAGTTCTGTGTCAAAATTAAGCACCAAAATGAACTTCTGTCACCACAGCAAATCATTTTTAAGGTTTACTGAAAGTTTTAAGCCGAATTTGGGGATTATTGAAGAAAAAATTTTTTGGCCGATTTTAAAGGTCCGGGGCTTACAGAATTTTTCAAATGGGTAAATTTATTTCTGGAGAGTTCTGTGTCAAAATTAAGCACCAAAATCAACTTCTGTCACCGTAGCAAATCTTTTTTAAGGTTTACTGAAAGTTTTAAGCTGAATTTGGGGATTATTGAAGAAAAAATTTTTTGGCCGATTTTAAATGTCCGGGGCTTACAGAATTTTTCATACGGGTAAATTTATTTCTGGAGAGTTCTGAGTCAAAATTAAGCACCAAAATCAACTTCTGTCACCACAGCAAATGTTTTTTAATGTTTACTGAAAGTTTTAAGCCAAATTTGGGGATTTTTGAAGAATAAAATTTTTGGCCAATTTTTAAGGTCCTGGCTTACAGAATTTTTCATACGGGTAAATTTCTTTCTGGAGAGTTCTGAGTTAAAATTAAGCACCAAAATCAACTTCTGTCTCCGTAGCAAATCTTTTTTAAGGTTTACTGAAAGTTTTAAGCCGAATTTGGGGATTTTTAAAGAAAAAAATTTTTGGCCAATTTTTAATGTCCGGGGTTTACAGTATTTTTCATACGGGTAAATATATTTCTGGAGAGTTCTGTGTCAAAATTAAGCACCAAAATGAACTTCTGTCACCACAGCAAATCTTTTTTAAGGTTTACTGAAAGTTTTAAGCCGAATTTGGGGATTATTGAAGAAAAAATTTTTTGGCCGATTTTAAAGGTCCGGGGCTTACAGAATTTTTCAAATGGGTAAATTTATTTCTGGAGAGTTCTGTGTCAAAATTAAGCACCAAAATCAACTTCTGTCACCGTAGCAAATCTTTTTTAAGGTTTACTGAAAGTTTTAAGCTGAATTTGGGGATTTATGAAGAAAAAATTTTTTGGCCGATTTTAAATGTCCGGGGCTTACAGAATTTTTCATATGGGTAAATTTATTTCTGGAGAGTTCTGTGTCAAAATTAAGCACCAAAATCAACTTCTGTCACCACAGCAAATGTTTTTTAATGTTTATTGAAAGTTTTAAGCCGAATTTGGGGATTTTTGAAGAAAAACATTTTTTGCTGATTTTTAAGATCAGGGGCTTACAGAATTTTCCATACGGATAAATTTATTTCTGGAGAGTTCTGTGTCAAAATTAAGCACCAAAATCAACTTCTGTCTCCGTAGCAAATCTTTTTTAAGGTTTACTGAAAGTTTTAAGCCGAATTTGGGGATTTTTGAAGAAAAAAATTTTTGCCCGATTTTTAAGGTCCGGGGCTTACAGAATTGTTCATACGGGTAAATATCTTTCTGGAGAGTTCTGAGTCAAAATTAAGCACCAAAATCAACTTCTGTCACCACAGCAAATCTTTTTTAAGGTTTACTGAAAGTTTTAAGCCGAATTTGGGGATTTTTGAAGAAAAACATTTTTGGCCAATTTTTAAGTTCCGGGGCTTACAGAATTTTTCATACGGTCAAATTTATTTCTGGAGAGTTCCGAGGCAAAATTAAGCACCAAAATCAACTTCTGTCACCACAGCAAATGTTTTTTAATGTTTACTGAAAGTTTTAAGCCGAATTTGGGGATTATTGAAGAAAAAAATTTTTGGCCGATTTTAAAGGTCCGGGGCTTACAGAATTTTTCATACGGGTAAATTTATTTCTGGAGAGTTCTGTGTCAAAATTAAGCACCAAAATCAACTTCTGTCACCACAGCAAATCTTTTTTAAGGTTTACGGAAAGTTTTAAGCCGAATTTGGGGATTTTTGAAGAAAAAAATTTTTGGCCGATTTTTAAGGTCCGGGGCTTACAGAATTTTTCATACAGTCAAATTTATTTCTGGAGAGTTCCGAGGCAAAATTAAGCACCAAAATCAACTTCAGTCACTGTAGCAAATCTTTTTTAAGGTTTACTGAAAGTTTTAAGCTGAATTTGGGGATTATTGAAGAAAAAATTTTTTGGCCGATTTTAAATGTCCGGGGCTTACAGAATTTTTCATACGAGTAAATTTATTTCTGGAGAGTTCTGAGTCAAAATTAAGCACCAAAATCAACTTCTGTCACCACAGCAAATGTTTTTTAATGTTTACTGAAAGTTTTAAGCCAAATTTGGGGATTTTTGAAGAATAAAATTTTTGGCCGATTTTTAAGGTCCTGGCTTACAGAATTTTTCATACGGGTAAATTTCTTTCTGGAGAGTTCTGAGTTAAAATTAAGCACCAAAATCAACTTCTGTCTCCGTAGCAAATCTTTTTTAAGGTTTACTGAAAGTTTTAAGCCGAATTTGGGGATTTTTAAAGAAAAAAAATTTTGGCCAATTTTTAATGTCCGGGGTTTACAGTATTTTTCATACGGGTAAATATATTTCTGGAGAGTTCTGTGTCAAAATTAAGCACCAAAATGAACTTCTGTCACCACAGCAAATCATTTTTAAGGTTTACTGAAAGTTTTAAGCCGAATTTGGGGATTATTGAAGAAAAAATTTTTTGGCCGATTTTAAAGGTCCGGGGCTTACAGAATTTTTCAAATGGGTAAATTTATTTCTGGAGAGTTCTGTGTCAAAATTAAGCACCAAAATCAACTTCTGTCACCGTAGCAAATCTTTTTTAAGGTTTACTGAAAGTTTTAAGCTGAATTTGGGGATTATTGAAGAAAAAATTTTTTGGCCGATTTTAAATGTCCGGGGCTTACAGAATTTTTCATACGGGTAAATTTATTTCTGGAGAGTTCTGAGTCAAAATTAAGCACCAAAATCAACTTCTGTCACCACAGCAAATGTTTTTTAATGTTTACTGAAAGTTTTAAGCCAAATTTGGGGATTTTTGAAGAATAAAATTTTTGGCCAATTTTTAAGGTCCTGGCTTACAGAATTTTTCATACGGGTAAATTTCTTTCTGGAGAGTTCTGAGTTAAAATTAAGCACCAAAATCAACTTCTGTCTCCGTAGCAAATCTTTTTTAAGGTTTACTGAAAGTTTTAAGCCGAATTTGGGGATTTTTAAAGAAAAAAATTTTTGGCCAATTTTTAATGTCCGGGGTTTACAGTATTTTTCATACGGGTAAATATATTTCTGGAGAGTTCTGTGTCAAAATTAAGCACCAAAATGAACTTCTGTCACCACAGCAAATCTTTTTTAAGGTTTACTGAAAGTTTTAAGCCGAATTTGGGGATTATTGAAGAAAAAATTTTTTGGCCGATTTTAAAGGTCCGGGGCTTACAGAATTTTTCAAATGGGTAAATTTATTTCTGGAGAGTTCTGTGTCAAAATTAAGCACCAAAATCAACTTCTGTCACCGTAGCAAATCTTTTTTAAGGTTTACTGAAAGTTTTAAGCTGAATTTGGGGATTTATGAAGAAAAAATTTTTTGGCCGATTTTAAATGTCCGGGGCTTACAGAATTTTTCATATGGGTAAATTTATTTCTGGAGAGTTCTGTGTCAAAATTAAGCACCAAAATCAACTTCTGTCACCACAGCAAATGTTTTTTAATGTTTATTGAAAGTTTTAAGCCGAATTTGGGGATTTTTGAAGAAAAACATTTTTTGCTGATTTTTAAGATCAGGGGCTTACAGAATTTTCCATACGGATAAATTTATTTCTGGAGAGTTCTGTGTCAAAATTAAGCACCAAAATCAACTTCTGTCTCCGTAGCAAATCTTTTTTAAGGTTTACTGAAAGTTTTAAGCCGAATTTGGGGATTTTTGAAGAAAAAAATTTTTGCCCGATTTTTAAGGTCCGGGGCTTACAGAATTGTTCATACGGGTAAATATCTTTCTGGAGAGTTCTGAGTCAAAATTAAGCACCAAAATCAACTTCTGTCACCACAGCAAATCTTTTTTAAGGTTTACTGAAAGTTTTAAGCCGAATTTGGGGATTTTTGAAGAAAAACATTTTTGGCCAATTTTTAAGTTCCGGGGCTTACAGAATTTTTCATACGGTCAAATTTATTTCTGGAGAGTTCCGAGGCAAAATTAAGCACCAAAATCAACTTCTGTCACCACAGCAAATGTTTTTTAATGTTTACTGAAAGTTTTAAGCCGAATTTGGGGATAATTGAAGAAAAAAATTTTTGGCCGATTTTAAAGGTCCGGGGCTTACAGAATTTTTCATACGGGTAAATTTATTTCTGGAGAGTTCTGTGTCAAAATTAAGCACCAAAATCAACTTCTGTCAATACAGCAAATCTTTTTTAAGGTTTACTGAAAGTTTTAAGCCGAATTTGGGGATTTTTGAAGAAAAAAATTTTGGGCCGATTTTTAAGGTCCGGGGCTTACAGAATTTTCCATACAGGTAAATTTATTTCTGGAGAGTTCTGTGTCAAAATTAAGCACCAAAATCAACTCTGTCACCACAGTAAATGTTTTTTAATGTTTATTGAAAGTTTTAAGCCGAATTTGGGGATTTTTGAAGAAAAACATTTTTTGCTGATTTTTAAGGTCCGGGGCTTACAGAATTTTCCATACGGATAAATTTATTTCTGGAGAGTTCTGTGTCAAAATTAAGCACCAAAATCAACTTCTGTCTCCGTAGCAAATCTTTTTTAAGGTTTACGGAAAGTTTTAAGCCGAATTTGAGGATTTTTGAAGAAAATAATTTTGGGCCGATTTTTAAGGTCCGGGGCTTACAGAATTGTTCATATGGGTAAATATCTTTCTGGAGAGTTCTGAGTCAAAATTAAGCACCAAAATCAACTTCTGTCACCGTAGCAAATCTTTTTTAAGGTTTACTGAAAGTTTTAAGGCAAATTTGGGGATTTTTGAAGAAAAAAATTTTAGGCCGATTTTAAAGGTCCGGGGCTTACAGAATTTTTCATATGGGTAATTATATTTCTGGAGAGTTCTGTGTCAAAATTAAGCACCAAAATCAACTTCTGTCACCGTAGCAAATCTTTTTTAAGGTTTACTGAAAGTTTTAAGGCAAATTTGGGGATTTTTGAAGAAAAAAATTTTAGGCCGATTTTAAAGGTCCGGGGCTTACAGAATTTTTCATACGGGTAATTATATTTCTGGAGAGTTCTGTGTCAAAATTAAGCACCAAAATCAACTCTGTCACCACAGCAAATGTTTTTTAATGTTTATTGAAAGTTTTAAGCCGAATTTGGGGATTTTTGAAGAAAAACATTTTTTGCTGATTTTTAAGGTCCGGGGCTTACAGAATTTTCCATACGGATAAATTTATTTTTGGAGAGTTCTGTGTCAAAATTAAGCACCAAAATCAACTTCTGTCTCCGTAGCAAATCTTTTTTAAGGTTTACGGAAAGTTTTAAGCCGAATTTGGGGATTTTTGAAGAAAAAAATTTTTGGCCGATTTTTAAGGTCCGGAGCTTACAGAATTGTTCATATGGGTAAATATCTTTCTGGAGAGTTCTGAGTCAAAATTAAGCACCAAAATCAACTTCTGTCACCGTAGCAAATCTTTTTTAAGGTTTACTGAAAGTTTTAAGCCGAATTTGGGGATTTTTGAAGAAAAAAATTTTTGGCCGATTTTTAAGGTCCGGGGCTTACAGAATTTTTCATATGGGTAAATTTATTTCTGGAGAGTTCTGTGTCAAAATTAAGCACCAAAATCAACTTCTGTCACCACAGCAAATCTTTTTTAAGGTTTACTGAAAGTTTTAAGATGAATTTGGGGATTATTGATGAAAAATTTTTTTAGCCGATTTTAAATGTCCGGGGCTTACAGAATTTTTCATACGGGTACATTTATTTCTGGAGAGTTCTGTGTCAAAATTAAGCACCAAAATAAACTTCTGTCACCACAGCAAATCTTTTTTAAGGTTTACTGAAAGTTTTAAGCCGAATTTGGGGATTTTTGAAGAATAAAATTTTTGGCCGATTTTTATGGTCCGGGGCTTACAGAATTTTTCATACGGGTAAATTTCTTTCTGGAGAGTTCTGAGTTAAAATTAAGCACCAAAATCAACTTCTGTCTCCGTAGCAAATCTTTTTTAAGGTTTACTGAAAGTTTTAAGCCGAATTTGGGGATTTTTGAAGAAAAAAATGTTTGGCCAATTTTTAAGGTCCGGGGTTTACAGTATTTTTCATACGGGTAAACATATTTCTGGAGAGTTCTGTGTCAAAATTAAGCACCAAAATGAACTTCTGTCACCACAGCAAATCTTTTTTAAGGTTTACTGAAAGTTTTAAGCCGAATTTGGGGATTATTGAAGAAAAAAATTTTTGGCCGATTTTAAAGATCCGGGGCTTACAGAATTTTTCATATGGGTACATTTATTTCTGGAGAGTTCTGTGTCAAAATTAAGCACCAAAATCAACTTCTGTCACCACAGCAAATCTTTTTTAAGGTTTACTGAAAGTTTTAAGCCGAATTTGGGGATTTTTGATGAAAAAAATTTTGGGCCGATTTTTAAGGTCCGGGGCTTACAGAATTTTCCATACGGGTAAATTTATTTCTGGAGAGTTCTGTGTCAAAATTAAGCACCAAAATCAACTTCTGTCACCACAGCAAATGTTTTTTAATGTTTATTGAAAGTTTTAAGCCGAATTTGGGGATTATTGAAGAATAAAATTTTTGGCCGATTTTAAAGGTCCGGGGCTTACAGAATTTTTCATATGGGTAAATTTATTTCTGGAGAGTTCTGTGTCAAAATTAAGCACCAAAATCAACTTCTGTCACTGTAGCAAATCTTTTTTAAGGTTTACTGAAAGTTTTAAGCCGAATTTGGGGTTTTTTGAAGAAAAAAATTTTTGGACAATTTTTAAGGTCCGGGGTTTACAGTATTTTTCATACGGGTAAATATATTTCTGGAGAGTTCTGTGTCAAAATTAAGCACCAAAATGAACTTCTGTCACCACAGCAAATCATTTTTAAGGTTTACTGAAAGTTTTAAGCCGAATTTGGGGATTATTGAAGAAAAAATTTTTTGGCCGATTTTAAAGGTCCGGGGCTTACAGAATTTTTCAAATGGGTAAATTTATTTCTGGAGAGTTCTGTGTCAAAATTAAGCACCAAAATCAACTTCTGTCACCGTAGCAAATCTTTTTTAAGGTTTACTGAAAGTTTTAAGCTGAATTTGGGGATTATTGAAGAAAAAATTTTTTGGCCGATTTTAAATGTCCGGGGCTTACAGAATTTTTCATACGGGTAAATTTATTTCTGGAGAGTTCTGAGTCAAAATTAAGCACCAAAATCAACTTCTGTCACCACAGCAAATGTTTTTTAATGTTTACTGAAAGTTTTAAGCCAAATTTGGGGATTTTTGAAGAATAAAATTTTTGGCCAATTTTTAAGGTCCTGGCTTACAGAATTTTTCATACGGGTAAATTTCTTTCTGGAGAGTTCTGAGTTAAAATTAAGCACCAAAATCAACTTCTGTCTCCGTAGCAAATCTTTTTTAAGGTTTACTGAAAGTTTTAAGCCGAATTTGGGGATTTTTAAAGAAAAAAATTTTTGGCCAATTTTTAATGTCCGGGGTTTACAGTATTTTTCATACGGGTAAATATATTTCTGGAGAGTTCTGTGTCAAAATTAAGCACCAAAATGAACTTCTGTCACCACAGCAAATCTTTTTTAAGGTTTACTGAAAGTTTTAAGCCGAATTTGGGGATTATTGAAGAAAAAATTTTTTGGCCGATTTTAAAGGTCCGGGGCTTACAGAATTTTTCAAATGGGTAAATTTATTTCTGGAGAGTTCTGTGTCAAAATTAAGCACCAAAATCAACTTCTGTCACCGTAGCAAATCTTTTTTAAGGTTTACTGAAAGTTTTAAGCTGAATTTGGGGATTTATGAAGAAAAAATTTTTTGGCCGATTTTAAATGTCCGGGGCTTACAGAATTTTTCATATGGGTAAATTTATTTCTGGAGAGTTCTGTGTCAAAATTAAGCACCAAAATCAACTTCTGTCACCACAGCAAATGTTTTTTAATGTTTATTGAAAGTTTTAAGCCGAATTTGGGGATTTTTGAAGAAAAACATTTTTTGCTGATTTTTAAGATCAGGGGCTTACAGAATTTTCCATACGGATAAATTTATTTCTGGAGAGTTCTGTGTCAAAATTAAGCACCAAAATCAACTTCTGTCTCCGTAGCAAATCTTTTTTAAGGTTTACTGAAAGTTTTAAGCCGAATTTGGGGATTTTTGAAGAAAAAAATTTTTGCCCGATTTTTAAGGTCCGGGGCTTACAGAATTGTTCATACGGGTAAATATCTTTCTGGAGAGTTCTGAGTCAAAATTAAGCACCAAAATCAACTTCTGTCACCACAGCAAATCTTTTTTAAGGTTTACTGAAAGTTTTAAGCCGAATTTGGGGATTTTTGAAGAAAAACATTTTTGGCCAATTTTTAAGTTCCGGGGCTTACAGAATTTTTCATACGGTCAAATTTATTTCTGGAGAGTTCCGAGGCAAAATTAAGCACCAAAATCAACTTCTGTCACCACAGCAAATGTTTTTTAATGTTTACTGAAAGTTTTAAGCCGAATTTGGGGATAATTGAAGAAAAAAATTTTTGGCCGATTTTAAAGGTCCGGGGCTTACAGAATTTTTCATACGGGTAAATTTATTTCTGGAGAGTTCTGTGTCAAAATTAAGCACCAAAATCAACTTCTGTCAATACAGCAAATCTTTTTTAAGGTTTACTGAAAGTTTTAAGCCGAATTTGGGGATTTTTGAAGAAAAAAATTTTGGGCCGATTTTTAAGGTCCGGGGCTTACAGAATTTTCCATACAGGTAAATTTATTTCTGGAGAGTTCTGTGTCAAAATTAAGCACCAAAATCAACTCTGTCACCACAGTAAATGTTTTTTAATGTTTATTGAAAGTTTTAAGCCGAATTTGGGGATTTTTGAAGAAAAACATTTTTTGCTGATTTTTAAGGTCCGGGGCTTACAGAATTTTCCATACGGATAAATTTATTTCTGGAGAGTTCTGTGTCAAAATTAAGCACCAAAATCAACTTCTGTCTCCGTAGCAAATCTTTTTTAAGGTTTACGGAAAGTTTTAAGCCGAATTTGAGGATTTTTGAAGAAAATAATTTTGGGCCGATTTTTAAGGTCCGGGGCTTACAGAATTGTTCATATGGGTAAATATCTTTCTGGAGAGTTCTGAGTCAAAATTAAGCACCAAAATCAACTTCTGTCACCGTAGCAAATCTTTTTTAAGGTTTACTGAAAGTTTTAAGGCAAATTTGGGGATTTTTGAAGAAAAAAATTTTAGGCCGATTTTAAAGGTCCGGGGCTTACAGAATTTTTCATATGGGTAATTATATTTCTGGAGAGTTCTGTGTCAAAATTAAGCACCAAAATCAACTTCTGTCACCGTAGCAAATCTTTTTTAAGGTTTACTGAAAGTTTTAAGGCAAATTTGGGGATTTTTGAAGAAAAAAATTTTAGGCCGATTTTAAAGGTCCGGGGCTTACAGAATTTTTCATACGGGTAATTATATTTCTGGAGAGTTCTGTGTCAAAATTAAGCACCAAAATCAACTCTGTCACCACAGCAAATGTTTTTTAATGTTTATTGAAAGTTTTAAGCCGAATTTGGGGATTTTTGAAGAAAAACATTTTTTGCTGATTTTTAAGGTCCGGGGCTTACAGAATTTTCCATACGGATAAATTTATTTTTGGAGAGTTCTGTGTCAAAATTAAGCACCAAAATCAACTTCTGTCTCCGTAGCAAATCTTTTTTAAGGTTTACGGAAAGTTTTAAGCCGAATTTGGGGATTTTTGAAGAAAAAAATTTTTGGCCGATTTTTAAGGTCCGGAGCTTACAGAATTGTTCATATGGGTAAATATCTTTCTGGAGAGTTCTGAGTCAAAATTAAGCACCAAAATCAACTTCTGTCACCGTAGCAAATCTTTTTTAAGGTTTACTGAAAGTTTTAAGCCGAATTTGGGGATTTTTGAAGAAAAAAATTTTTGGCCGATTTTTAAGGTCCGGGGCTTACAGAATTTTTCATATGGGTAAATTTATTTCTGGAGAGTTCTGTGTCAAAATTAAGCACCAAAATCAACTTCTGTCACCACAGCAAATCTTTTTTAAGGTTTACTGAAAGTTTTAAGATGAATTTGGGGATTATTGATGAAAAATTTTTTTAGCCGATTTTAAATGTCCGGGGCTTACAGAATTTTTCATACGGGTACATTTATTTCTGGAGAGTTCTGTGTCAAAATTAAGCACCAAAATAAACTTCTGTCACCACAGCAAATCTTTTTTAAGGTTTACTGAAAGTTTTAAGCCGAATTTGGGGATTTTTGAAGAATAAAATTTTTGGCCGATTTTTATGGTCCGGGGCTTACAGAATTTTTCATACGGGTAAATTTCTTTCTGGAGAGTTCTGAGTTAAAATTAAGCACCAAAATCAACTTCTGTCTCCGTAGCAAATCTTTTTTAAGGTTTACTGAAAGTTTTAAGCCGAATTTGGGGATTTTTGAAGAAAAAAATGTTTGGCCAATTTTTAAGGTCCGGGGTTTACAGTATTTTTCATACGGGTAAACATATTTCTGGAGAGTTCTGTGTCAAAATTAAGCACCAAAATGAACTTCTGTCACCACAGCAAATCTTTTTTAAGGTTTACTGAAAGTTTTAAGCCGAATTTGGGGATTATTGAAGAAAAAAATTTTTGGCCGATTTTAAAGATCCGGGGCTTACAGAATTTTTCATATGGGTACATTTATTTCTGGAGAGTTCTGTGTCAAAATTAAGCACCAAAATCAACTTCTGTCACCACAGCAAATCTTTTTTAAGGTTTACTGAAAGTTTTAAGCCGAATTTGGGGATTTTTGATGAAAAAAATTTTGGGCCGATTTTTAAGGTCCGGGGCTTACAGAATTTTCCATACGGGTAAATTTATTTCTGGAGAGTTCTGTGTCAAAATTAAGCACCAAAATCAACTTCTGTCACCACAGCAAATGTTTTTTAATGTTTATTGAAAGTTTTAAGCCGAATTTGGGGATTATTGAAGAATAAAATTTTTGGCCGATTTTAAAGGTCCGGGGCTTACAGAATTTTTCATATGGGTAAATTTATTTCTGGAGAGTTCTGTGTCAAAATTAAGCACCAAAATCAACTTCTGTCACTGTAGCAAATCTTTTTTAAGGTTTACTGAAAGTTTTAAGCCGAATTTGGGGTTTTTTGAAGAAAAAAATTTTTGGACAATTTTTAAGGTCCGGGGCTTACAGAATTTTTCATATGGGTAAATTTATTTCTGGAGAGTTCTGTGTCAAAATTAAGCACCAACATCAACTTCTGTCACCGTAGCATACCATTTGGGAGAGGAGTGTCCTAGGAGGAGGTGGTGAGCTGCTGAGACAGGGAGAGGGCTTCCCCAGGCAGGCTGATTCCTCCTGGCTAAGATATCGCTGCTGATCCTGCTGTTTGTGGTGCTGAGGATTTGCTGTGGTGCTGCTGCCTTTCAGCACCATGACCAAGAGAGGCAGACCCCGGGCTGGAGGATCGAGCAGGGGTTCTGTCGCTCCTGTCCCGCCTGACCCGCCTGACCCGCCTAACCTGCCTGCCGGAGGACTGCAGCGCAAGGCCGGGGATCCACCCGCCGGTTCGCGGAGGCCGCAAGTGTGCGCGGCTGGAGCTCCGTACCCCCCTGTCCCTTTGGCGCGCCTGCCCGGGAGACGGAGTGCGGGGAGTCTGACGGAGCAGCCGAAGCAGCCGGAGCTGATGGAGCGGACGGCGGCGGCAAGCGGAGGACTCCCTGTACCAGCGGCGGACGTGCCGGGGAGTCGGAAGGCGGCTGCTGTGCTGGTGGACCCGGCGGCTGGCGGAGGAGGTGTCTTGGACCCCCCTGGACTTTCAGTTCGGAGAGCGGGGGGTCCAGTGGAGTTCAGCAGAGTGCCAGTCTCCAAACCGCTGGCGGCGGGACCCCCGAGTGATGCAACTCGGGGGGTAATGGCGGCCCCCGCTAGCGGTGCAGCGGAGGTGGTTATAGTGGCTGCAGACTCTGCCTCCAAACTGTCAGTAGAGGGACCCCCGAGTGAGGCAACTCGGGGGGGTATGGAGACCCTCACTGGCAGTGAATCGGAGGACATGGAGACGGCAGAAAGCAGCAATCTGATGATCAGTGCTGGAGGTGCAGTTATGGTGACCCCTAGCCCAGCAGTGCTCCCCAAACTGTCAGTGGTGGGACCCCTGAGTGAGGCACCTCAGGGGGAGATGGTGGCCCCCACTGGCAGTGAAGCGGGGGGTGCCGCAAAAGGGGAGAAGACGGTGGAGGAGGACCAAGTGTCTGCGGATGAAGAAGATGACGTGTATGCTGCTTTGAGCATGGATCAGCTTCAAAAAGAGATTAGGAAGCTGAGCAACAAGCTAAGCGAAAAAAAGAGAAAAAGAAATGTTAGCGCTACCTGGGACAGATGGTCTTTTAAGGAGGAAATTACAGCTTTGTCCGTTTCTTTGGGAAATGCTAAGGACCGCTTGGAATATTTAAAGAAAATAAAAAAAAAGATGATAAAATCGGAATCTACCTCTATGAGTGACATGGAGGTGGTTAAGTCAGAACAGGAGGAGGTTCCGTCTTCAGCTGCTGTGGAGGCTCAGCCGTCCGAGGATGCTGGTCGGAGAGTACAGGGGGAGCCAGTTGATAAGGTAAGCGATGATGCAAAGGAGACTGGGGGGATTGGGAGTGGGGGTGCCCAAATTGTTACCCTGGTCCCCCTGGTCCCTATAGGCGGAGCAACAGTACCTGTGGGGGAACTGGCAGCTACTATCCCTGATTGCACTGAGGCCATGGATTCTGAGCTGATTCAGGCAGCAGTATTGGTAGAAGCTGGCATGGAGGGGGAATCCCATCAGGATAAGGCTCCTGAGGAAGTGCCAGGGGTGTCATCTGTATCAGTCAGCCGTCCAATATTGGCACAGGGAATGCCGATACTGAATAAAGAGACTCTTTCGGCTGAACAAAGAAAGGTGATTGAAACTATATATGGTGATAAAATGCTAGTCCCTGAAAGGGCTAGAGTGGCTGCCGCTGCAATAGAAAAAGACATGGTCTCGAGAGGTGAGAGGCAGTCTAAATCAGCTCCGGGTGTTCTGTCTTATGCCAGTGTGGTTACTAGACAAAGAGCAAATAATGTGTCATATGCTGCACCTACGCCTGGAGGTGTTGGCAAAAGAAGGAACCTTGTTCAATTTAAGTGGATTGCTCCAGGGGAAGCCCCAAGTAGAGAGGCTTTCCTTAAAATGGTGTTCAGCCTGGGGTTCGGTGCGGCAGATCTGTACGCCTGCATTCACCCAGTGCGGACCCTGGAGTATGACTTGAGCTTTGTATCGTACCAGGGTCTGCAGGTTTTCTGGGTGAAGTGGCAGGCGTGCAGATCCAAGGACCCATTTGAGAAGTATGTGGTTAACCTGGTCACCAGGCAGGACAGGGTCAAAGCTACGATCCTAGTCAGAAATGAATCATTACCTCCAGAGGATATTGCCTTTTGGCTTAAGAGATTTTGTGATCTTGAATCGGGGGTAACAAAGGCTGGTTATGTGTTGGGTGTGTGGGGAGGGGCGTGGGAAGTAGGAATTAGGTTGAGGTATTCTGAAAGGGGGTGTGTGTATGTGCCCTCGGCTGCCTATATAGGTAGGGACAGGGTTCAGTGTTTTTATCCTGGGCAGCCGAGGACATGTTTTAAGTGTGGTGATCACCGTCACGTTAGTTCCGAGTGCACTGTGGTGAAGTGTTCTTTGTGTGGGGGTGTGGGTCACTGGTCTAGAGATTGTCACACTGTCAGGTGCAATTTGTGTGGGGTGGAGGGGCACCCTTATAGGAGATGTCCGAAAGCCAGTCACAATGTGGTGTTAGAACAGGCGGTGGGTAGTAGTGTGGTGGTGAGTGAGGTGGTGAATGAGGTAGAAGAAGAGGGTATAGAGCAGGATGAGGTGGTAAATGTTGAAAGTAGGGAGGAGGTAATGGAGGAGACATTTCAGGAGGTTAGGCGGGGAGGGAAGGGGATAAAAGAGAAAGATACAGAAACACAAGTGGTGTTATCCAATAAATTTGATGTTTTCTCCTCTGATGAGGAGGAAATCATAAGGAAAGATGGAGAGTGTTATCTGGTGTCAAAAAAAAACAAAAGAAAAACAAAGAGGTCTTTTAAAGAAAGTGAGAGGCACCGGGACGGGAAAAAAAGAAGGGAGTCAATCCCGGAGGTGGGGGAAGAGGCGGTAAATAAGGAAACTCTGGCCCCGATGGAAAGAAGGGTGGTGGAAAGGAGAAAGGAGGAGGTGGTGGCAATGGAGGAGACAGTGGCGGTTCAGCAGGAGGTAGTCGAAGAGACTGATGTGGAGTCATCCCAGAGCTCGGGGGTCGGGCCAAGTGGCACTGGTGGTGGGGTACACTGCCAGGTCATAAAGTTTGTGGCCAAGGCCCCTGACCCTGGGATCCCTGAGGAGGGTGGTGTACCCTCTGGGGGTGGAAGGGAGGGGGGTGGGGATGCCACAAGCGGTGGTGTGGCTGGCCCGCAGGGGGCTGGTGTGCAGTGTTAAGACTTGTTTTTTGGTGATGGTATGTAAAAGTAAGCAAGGTCTTGTAATATTCCATAACCTAGAAACATGGATCCTCATCCTATACGATGTGCCACGATTAATGTGGCTTCCGTGTTGTCCGAATGTGCTTGTATGATGGCCTTTGATTTTTTCAATACGATTGATGTTGATGTTTTATTTTTGCAAGATACTAGGATTAGTAAATTGGATATCCTCCACAAGGCGAAGCAGGAGTGGAGGAGGGGTCCTTCTTACTGGTCTCTTGCGGCCGAGCCATACGGTGGGGTGGCAGTCCTTTTTTCTGATATGGTAACTGTGCACAAGGTTATTGAATTGCAAGCAGGTAGATGTATGATTTTGGATGTCAACATAAAGGGACAAGATGTGAGATTAATTAATGTGTATGGGCCACAGACACCAGGTGATAGGAAAAGTCTCTTTATGGAGATAAAACCTTTTCTTTTTACAGCCCAGCAGGTCGTCTTTGGTGGTGATTTTAATACCGTTGTTAGGCCAAAAGACAGGGGAGGCTCAAGGAGACCCCTGGGCTATGATTCCAATTTTTTAGTTAGCATGGTTAGACAGGCTGGTTTGGTGGATGTGCATATTCGTCACTCCCCAGACCTCACGGGTTTCACCTACTTTAGTGGTAGTCGTAGGTCTAGGATAGATAGGTTTTTTGTTAAGGAGACTTCCAAGACTTCATCCCTTGGGGTGAGGTTGGTGGAATTTTCCGATCACGGTTTGCTCTCAGTAACTTTGAATGCTTCAGAAACCCCTCAGAAGGGGCGGGGTCTGTGGCGTTTGAACTCTGAACTCCTGGAAGAAGAGAGAGTTAGGCAGTCCTTCAGGGTCTTCTTTCAATCTCAGGAGACACTTCTGGAGGCTGGTTGGAGTAGGTCTGAGTGGTGGGAGGTGATTAAAAAGAGAACCTGCAAATTTTTCTGTGGCCTTATAGCTAGGAAAAACTTGATAAAGCAAAATATCTACCGTAATCTGAGAAGGAAATTGGATTTCCTGATCTCTGAGGAGGGAGATGATGGGGAAATCTCCCGAGTGAAGGCTCAGATGAAAGAGTTCCAATATAACCGATTGGCATCCTTGGTTTTGGAAAGGGATTATGGTATGTACCACTCGCCTGATCCCTACCAGAGCTGTAGGAGGTCAGTCGACGCCAAACATGTCAGAGGACTGGTGGACGGACAGGGTGTTCTTCGTACTGACAAGGAAGGCATTCTGGATGTTATTGTGTCCTACTATTCTGATCTTCTGTCTGAGCAGCCACTCATCAGGGAGAGGATGGAGGAATTTCTGAGGGGAACCCCTTGTCTGAGTTCTCAGGGTGCCTCTCTTGACTCTTTGGCAAGTGATATAACCGCAGAGGAAGTTAGGAAGGCGATAATGGGTTTAAACCCCAAGAAATCACCAGGACCAGATGGTTTAACATCTGAATTTTATGAGACCTTTGCTGACCTCCTGATTCCCCGCCTTGTGGAAGTTTTTAATGAGAGCCTGGATGAGGGAGTCCTCCCTCCTTCCATGAGGTTATCTGCGCTTATTTTGCTGTCCAAAGGGAAGGACTCGTCTCGTATTGAGAACTGGCGCCCCATAGCCCTTCTCAATACAGACAGGAAGATTTTGGCAAAGGTACTGTTTAACAGGCTTTCAGAGTTTTCTGAGCTGTTGCTTTCTCCTTCTCAGCACTGTACGGTGAAGGGTCGTAGCACTTTTAGTGCTGTCCTTGGTGTCCGGGAGGCCATTGAGCGGTGCAGGGCTGAGAAGTGGGGAAAGTACTTACTGGCATTGGATCAGTCTAAAGCTTTTGACCGAGTGAATCATGAGTACCTTTGGGCTCTACTGAGATGGTATGGTCTTCCAGAGAGGGTGGTTAATTGGTTACAGACGATCTATCGTATGGCTGAAAGCTTTCCACTGGTAAACGGTTGGGTGGGCCCTACCTTTGGTGTAGGCTCGGGTGTTCGTCAGGGGTGTCCCCTGAGCCCCCTCCTGTATGTCTTTGCAATCGATCCCTTCATTAGGAGGGTAGAGTGTGGGACTGTAGGGGGGGTGCAGCTGAGTCCGGAGTTTGCATTGAGGGTGGTGGCTTACGCAGATGATGTCACGGTGGTTCTGTCCGCGCAGGCAGAGGCCTGTGGCATAGAACACCTCATTTGCGAGTACTCTGAGGCTTCGTGCTCCAGAGTAAACCGAGAAAAGTGTGATGTTTTCTGGATGGGGGAGGAGGGGGAGCCTTTTCCTCTTCCGGACAGCTTCCCTCAGGTCAACGATCAGATTAAAATTCTTGCTATCAAATTTGATCATGGAGATTATGCGTCCCTAAATTGGGTTAACAAGCTGGAAGATGCTACCAAGAAGGTAGAGAGTTGGAAAAGATGGAAATTGTCTATGAGGGAAAGGGTTGACTTGTGCAAAACTTACCTGATCCCAATTTTTTTGTATGTCAGTTACGTGTGCTTTTTGCCACAATCTTTGTGGTCCAGATTGAATTCCTTGTTCTTCCTCTTGTTGTGGAAGAACAGGATCAATATAGTGAAGAGGGGTATCACCTACAGACCGAGGAAAGATGGGGGTTTGAACATGGTAAACCCAGTGATCTTTTTTGTTACAGCTTTTTTAAAGCTTAACATTGGGAGCATGTTTTTAGACACTCCTCCTCGGTGGGTAGAGGGATTTAGACCATGGGTGTTTCCCTTCCTCAGATTCTGGATAGATGGAGGCCAAGTGAGAAGTTTCCAGATTCGTCATGGTTTCCTCCCGATCTACGTCATCCAGAGCTTGAAGGTGATAAAGCGATATGACGTGGGAGTGGGTGAAGTCAAAAACTTCTCTAGGAGGGAGTTGGAGAGAAGAATTTTGCACACCCACTTTCATGTTCCGCTGTCACTGAGGGACTGTCCTGGTAATGTCGCTTCTGCTGGATTGGCTTTGTTAAATTCACAAAGGTTACCGCCCAAGTTCAAAGATATTGCCTGGCTCACTTTTCATGGGAGGCTTTATGTTGGAGGGAACCTCAGGTGGCGAAGTGCCAGTGAACATGGCTGCCCACGGGAGGAATGTCCAGGGGTGGAGGAGACGATGGACCACTTCCTGCTTGAGTGTCCTTTTAATGTAAAGGTTTATGAGGAGGTTTCAAAGGCCATTGGTATCCCGTGCCTTTCGGGTCTTAGTTACCCTGAGTGGGCTTATGGGGTAGTCAGAAGATACGGTGACTTTAATTTAACCACAATTTTTTTAGTTAGTTTAGCTGTTAGGTATCACACGTGGAATGCACGGTGCCAGGTATCTATTCGAAGGAAGGTCCTCCCCTGTGATGTGGTGGTAGGTATGATTATGCAAGAGGTGAAAAAGATGATGGATCTGGATAAGGGGAGACTGGATGCTGTCAGATGGTCACAGTGGTGGGGCCGTTTGAAACCCCCTTGATTGGGTGGTTGAAAGTCTCTTCTTGTTCAGCTGGGTTTCTTTTCTGTCCTTTCACTCCCTGTAGATTTTTTATTCTATTTTTTTGGTTTTTGTTGAAAAGGTTTTACATACATCTACCTGAGGTGGTGTGTATTGGTGATGGGTAGGATTAGATAAGATAGATAGTAGTTAAAGTTTTTGTATTGTTTTATGGTTTGCGGTGTATATATATATATATAATATATTAAAAAAAAATAAAAATATATATATATAGATAGTTGTTAAGGTAGTTGTTGTTCTAAAATCCTTGCTTAAATTTTCTCATAGGAGATAAGTTGTTTATTATTAGGATTGGTAAAGTTTTCTTTTGGTTATAAGGCATAATATGGAGTAATATTGTGTATCCTTATGTTGATATTTGATTTTGTGTATATATATATATTTTATCTATTTATTTATTTATTTATTTTTTATATATGTAATTATTGTATATATATATCTTTGTTGCAAGTTAAAATAAAGAAGCATATTCTGTAACCACAGCAAATGTTTTTTAATGTTTATTGAAAGTTTTAAGCCGAATTTGGGGATTTTTGAAGAAAAACATTTTTTGCTGATTTTTAAGGTCCGTGGCTTACAGAATTTTCCATACGGATAAATTTATTTCTGGAGAGTTCTGTGTCAAAATTAAGCACCAAAATCAACTTCTGTCTCCGTAGCAAATCTTTTTTAAGGTTTACGGAAAGTTTTAAGCCGAATTTGGGGATTTTTGAAGAAAAAAATTTTGGGCCGATTTTTAAGGTCCGGGGCTTACAGAATTGTTCATACGGGTAAATATCTTTCTGGAGAGTTCTGAGTCAAAATTAAGCACCAAAATCAACTTCTGTCACCGTAGCAAATCTTTTTTAAGGTTTACTGAAAGTTTTAAGCCGAATTTGGGGATTTTTGAAGAAAAAAACTTTTGGCCGATTTTTAAGGTCCGGGGCTTACAGAATTTTTCATACGGGTAAATTTATTTCTGGAGAGTTCTGTGTCAAAATTAAGCACCAAAATCAACTTCTGTCACCGTAGCAAATCTTTATTAAGGATTACTGAAAATTTTAAGCCGAATTTGGGGATTTTTGAAGAAAATAATTTTTGGCCGATTTTTAAGGTCCGGGGCTTACAGAATTTTTCATATGGGTAAATTTATTTCTGGAGAGTTCTGTGTCAAAATTAAGCACCAAAATCAACTTCTGTCACCGTAGCAAATCTTTTTTAAGGTTGACTGAAAGTTTTAAAACGAATTTGGGGTTTTTTGAAGAAAAAAATTTTTGGCCGATTTTTAAGGTCCGGGGCTTACAGAATTGTTCATACGGGTAAATATCTTTCTGGAGAGTTCTGTGTCAAAATTAAGCAACAAAATGAACTTCTGTCACCACAGCAAATCTTTTTTAAGGTTTACTGAAAGTTTTAAGCCGAATTTGGGGATTTTTAAAGAAAAAAATTTTGGGCCGATTTTTAAGGTCCGGGGCTTACAGAATTTTCCATACGGGTAAATTTATTTCTGGAGAGTTCTGTGTCAAAATTAAGCACCAAAATCAACTTCTGTCACCGTAGCAAATCTTTTTTAAGGTTTACTGAAAGTTTTAAGCCGAATTTGGGGATTTTTGAAGAAAAAAATTTTTGGCCGATTTTTAAGGTCCGGGGCTTACAGAATTTTTCATATGGGTAAATTTATTTCTGGAGAGTTCTGTGTCAAAATTAAGCACCAAAATCAACTTCTGTCACCGTAGCAAATATTTTTTAAGGTTTACTGAAAGTTTTAAGCCGAATTTGGGGTTTTTTTAAGAAAAAAATTTTTGGACAATTTTTAAGGTCCGGGGTTAACAGAATTTTTCATATGGGTAAATATATTTCTGGAGAGTTCTGTGTCAAAATTAAGCACCAAAATCAACTTCTGTCACCGCAGCAAATCTTTTTTAAGGTTTACTGAAAGTTTTAAGCTGAATTTGGGGATTTTTGAATAAAAAAATTTTTGGCCGATTTTTAAGGTCCGGGGCTTACAGAATTTTTCATACGGGTAAATATCTTTCTGGAGAGTTCTGAGTCAAAATTAAGCACCAAAATGAACTTCTGTCACCACAGCAAATCTTTTTTAAGGTTTACTGAAAGTTTTAAGCCGAATTTGGGGATTATTGAAGAAAAAATTTTTTGGCCGATTTTAAAGGTCCGGGGCTTACAGAATTTTTCATACGGGTAAATTTATTTCTGGAGAGTTCTGTGTCAAAATTAAGCACCAAAATCAACTTCTGTCACCACAACAAATCTTTTTTAAGGTTTACTGAAAGTTTTAAGCCGAATTTGGGGATTTTTGAAGAAAAAAATTTTGGGCCGATTTTTAAGGTCCGTGGCTTACAGAATTTTCCATACGGGTAAATTTATTTCTGGAGAGTTCTGTGTCAAAATTAAGCACCAAAATCAACTTCTGTCACCGTAGCAAATCTTTTTTAAGGTTTACTGATAGTTTTAAGCCGAATTTGGGGATTTTTGAAGAAAAAAATTTTTGGCCAATTTTTAAGGTCCGGGGTTTACAGTATTTTTCATATGGGTAAATATATTTCTGGAGAGTTCTGTGTCAAAATTAAGCACCAAAATCAACTTCTGTCACCACAGCAAATCTTTTTTAAGGTTTACTGAAAGTTTTAAGCCGAATTTGGGGATTATTGAAGAAAAAATCTTTTTGCCGATTTTAAAGGTCCGGGGCTTACAGAATTTTTCTTATGGGTAAATTTATTTCTGGAGAGTTCTGTGTCAAAATTAAGCACCAAAATCAACTTCTGTCACCGTAGCAAATCTTTTTTAAGGTTTACTGAAAGTTTTAAGCCGAATTTGGGGTTTTTTGAAGAAAAAAATTTTTGGATAATTTTTAAGGTCCGGGGTTAACAGAATTTTTCATATGGGTAAATATATTTCTGGAGAGTTCTGTGTCAAAATTAAGCACCAAAATCAACTTCTGTCACCGCAGCAAATCTTTTTTAAGGTTTACTGAAAGTTTTAAGCTGAATTTGGGGATTTTTGAAGAAAAAAATTTTTGGCCGATTTTTAAGGTCCGGGGCTTACAGAATTTTTCATATGGGTAAATTTATTTCTGGAGAGTTCTGTGTCAAAATTAAGCACCAAAATCAACTTCTGTCACCGTAGCAAATCTTTTTTAAGGTTTACTGAAAGTTTTAAGCCGAATTTGGGGTTTTTTGAAGAAAAAAATTTTTGGACAATTTTTAAGGTCCGGGGTTAACAGAATTTTTCATATGGGTAAATATATTTCTGGAGAGTTCTGTGTCAAAATTAAGCACCAAAATCAACTTCTGTCACCGCAGCAAATCTTTTTTAAGGTTTACTGAAAGTTTTAAGCTGAATTAGGGGATTTTTGAAGAAAAAAATTTTTGGCCGATTTTTAAGGTCCGGGGCTTACAGAATTTTTCATACGGGTAAATTTATTTCTGGAGAGTTCTGTGTCAAAATTAAGCACCAAAATCAACTTCTGTCACCACAGCAAATCTTTTTTAAGGTTTACTGAAAGTTTTAAGCCGAATTTGGGGATTTTTGAAGAAAAAAACTTTGGGCCGATTTTTAAGGTCCGGGGCTTACAGAATTTTCCATACGAGTAAATTTATTTCTGGAGAGTTCTGTGTCAAAATTAAGCACCAAAATCAACTTCTGTCACCACAGCAAATGTTTTTTAATGTTTACTGAAAGTTTTAAGCCGAATTTGGGGATAATTGAAGAAAAAAATTTTTGGCCGATTTTAAAGGTCCGGGGCTTACAGAATTTTTCATACGGGTAAATTTATTTCTGGAGAGTTCTGTGTCAAAATTAAGCACCAAAATCAACTTCTGTCACCACAGCAAATCTTTTTTAAGGTTTACTGAAAGTTTTAAGCCGAATTTGGGGATTTTTGAAGAAAAAAATTTTGGGCCGATTTTTAAGGTCCGGGGCTTACAGAATTTTCCATACGGGTAAATTTATTTCTGGAGAGTTCTGTGTCAAAATTAAGCACCAAAATCAACTTCTGTCACCACTGCAAATGTTTCTTAATGTTTATTGAAAGTTTTAAGCCGAATTTGGGGATTTTTGAAGAAAAACATTTTTTGCTGATTTTTAAGATCCGGGGCTTACAGAATTTTCCATACCGATAAATTTATTTCTGGAGAGTTCTGTGTCAAAATTAAGCACCAAAATCAACTTCTGTCTCCGTAGCAAATCTTTTTTAAGGTTTACTGAAAGTTTTAAGCCGAATTTGGGGATTTTTGAAGAAAAAAATTTTTGGCCGATTTTTAAGGTCCGGGGCTTACAGAATTGTTCATATGGGTAAATATCTTTCTGGAGAGTTCTGAGTCAAAATTAAGCACCAAAATCAACTTCTGTCACCACAGCAAATCTTTTTTAAGGTTTACTGAAAGTTTTAAGCCGAATTTGGGGATTTTTGAAGAAAAACATTTTTGGCCGATTTTTAAGGTCCGGGGCTTACAGAATTTTTCATACGGTCAAATTTATTTCTGGAGAGTTCCGAGGCAAAATTAAGCACCAAAATCAACTTCAGTCACCGTAGCAAATCTTTTTTAAGGTTTACTGAAAGTTTTAAGATGAATATGGGGATTATTGAAGAAAAAAATTTTTGGCCGATTTTAAATGTCCGGGGCTTACAGAATTTTTCATACGGGTAAATTTATTTCTGGAGAGTTCTGTGTCAAAATTAAGCACCAAAATCAACTTCTGTCACCACAGCAAATCTTTTTTAAGGTTTACTGAAAGTTTTAAGCCGAATTTGGGGATTTTTGAAGAAAAAAACTTTGGGCCGATTTTTAAGGTCCGGGGCTTACAGAATTTTCCATACGGGTAAATATCTTTCTGGAGAGTTCTGAGTCAAAATTAAGCACCAAAATCAACTTCTGTCACCGTAGCAAATCTTTTTAAGGTTTACTGAAAGTTTTAAGCCGAATTTGGGGATTTTTGAAGAAAAAATTTTTTGGCCGATTTTTAAGGTCCGGGGCTTACAGAATTTTTCATACAGGTAAATTTCTTTCTGGAGAGTTCTGAGTCAAAATTAAGCACCAAAATCAACTTCTGTCACCATAGCAAATCTTTTTTAAGGTTTACTGAAAGTTTTAAGCCGAATTTGGGGATTTTTGAAGAAAAAAATTTTTGGCCGATTTTTAAGGTCCGGGGCTTACAGAATTTTTCATACGGGGTAAATATCTTTCTGGAGAGTTCTGAGTCAAAATTAAGCACCAAAATCAACTTCTGTCACCGTAGCAAATCTTTTTTAAGGTTTACTGAAAGTTTTAAGCCGAATTTGGGGATTTTTGAAGAAAAAAACTTTGGGCCGATTTTTAAGGTCCGGGGCTTACAGAATTTTCCATACGGGTAAATATCTTTCTGGAGAGTTCTGAGTCAAAATTAAGCACCAAAATCAACTTCTGTCACCGTAGCAAATCTTTTTAAGGTTTACTGAAAGTTTTAAGCCGAATTTGGGGATTTTTGAAGAAAAAATTTTTAGGCCGATTTTTAAGGTCCGTGGCTTACAGAATTTTTCATACGGGTAAATTTCTTTCTGGAGAGGTCTGAGTCAAAATTAAGCACCAAAATCAACTTCTGTCACCATAGCAAATCTTTTTTAAGGTTTACTGAAAGTTTTAAGCCGAATTTGGGGATTTTTGAAGAAAAAAATTTTTGGCCGATTTTAAAGGTCCGGGGCTTACAGAATTTTCCATACGGGTAAATTTATTTCTGGAGAGTTCTGTGTCAAAATTAAGCACCAAAATCAACTTCTGTCACCACAGCAAATGTTTTTTAATGTTTACTGAAAGTTTTAAGCCGAATTTGGGGATTATTGAAGAAAAAAATTTTTGGCCGATTTTAAAGGTCCGGGGCTTACAGAATTTTTCATACGGGTAAATTTATTTCTGGAGAGTTCTGTGTCAAAATTAAGCACCAAAATCAACTTCTGTCACCACAGCAAATCTTTTTTAAGGTTTACTGAAAGTTTTAAGCCGAATTTGGGGATTTTTGAAGAAAAAAATTTTGGGCCGATTTTTAAGGTCCGGGGCTTACAGAATTTTCCATACGGGTAAATTTATTTCTGGAGAGTTCTGTGTCAAAATTAAGCACCAAAATTAACTTCTGTTTCCGTAGCAAATCTTTTTTAAGGTTTACTGAAAGTTTTAAGCCGAATTTGGGGATTTTTGAAGAAAAAAATTTTTGGCCGATTTTTAAGGTCCGGGGCTTACAGAATTTTTCATACGGGTAAATATCTTTCTGGAGAGTTCTGAGTCAAAATTAAGCACCAAAATCAACTTCTGTCACCGTAGCAAATCTTTTTAAGGTTTACTGAAAGTTTTAAGCCGAATTTGGGGATTTTTGAAGAAAAAAATTTTTGGCCGATTTTTAAGGTCCGGGGCCTACAGAATTTTTCATACGGGTAAATTTCTTTCTGGAGAGTTCTGAGTCAAAATTAAGCACCAAAATCAACTTCTGTCACCATAGCAAATCTTTTTTAAGGTTTACTGAAAGTTTTAAGCCGAATTTGGGGATTTTTGAAGAAAAAAATTTTTGGCCGATTTTTAAGGTCCGGGGCTTACAGAATTTTTCATACGGGTAAATATCTTTCTGGAGAGTTCTGAGTCAAAATTAAGCACCAAAATCAACTTCTGTCACCGTAGCAAATCTTTTTAAGGTTTACTGAAAGTTTTAAGCCGAATTTGGGGATTTTTGAAGAAAAAAATTTTTGGCCGATTTTTAAGGTCCGGGGCTTACAGAATTTTTTTTACGGGTAAATTTATTTCTGGAGAGTTCCGAGGCAAAATTAAGCACCAAAATCAACTTCTGTCACCTTAGCAAATCTTTTTTAAGGTTTACTGAAAGTTTTAAGCTGAATTTGGGGATTATTGAAGAAAAACATTTTTGCCCGATTTTATATGTCCGGGGCTTACAGAATTTTTCATACGGGTAAATTTATTTCTGGAGAGTTCTGTGTCAAAATTAAGCACCAAAATCAACTTCTGTCACCACAGCAAATCTTTTTTAAGGTTTATTGAAAGTTTTAAGCCGAATTTGGGGATTTTTGAAGAAAAACATTTTTTGCTGATTTTTAAGGTCCGGGGCTTACAGAATTTTCCATACGGATAAATTTATTTCTGGAGAGTTCTGTGTCAAAATTAAGCACCAAAATTAACTTCTGTCTCCGTAGCAAATCTTTTTTAAGGTTTACTGAAAGTTTTAAGCTGAATTTGGGGATTTTTGAAGAAAAAAATTTTTGGCCGATTTTTAAGGTCCGGGGCTTACAGAATTTTTCATACGGGTAAATATCTTTCTGGAGAGTTCTGAGTCAAAATTTAGCACCAAAATCAACTTCTGTCACCGTAGCAAATCTTTTTAAGGTTTACTGAAAGTTTTAAGCCGAATTTGGGGATTTTTGAAGAAAAAAATTTTTGGCCGATTTTTAAGGTCCGGGGCTTACAGAATTTTTCATACGGGTAAATATCTTTCTGGAGAGTTCTGAGTCAAAATTAAGCACCAAAATGAACTTCTGTCACCACAGCAAATCTTTTTTAAGGTTTACTGAAAGTTTTAAGCCGAATTTGGGGATTATTGAAGAAAAAAATATTTGGCCGATTTTAAAGGTCCGGGGCTTACAGAATTTTTCATACGGGTAAATTTATTTCTGGAGAGTTCTGTGTCAAAATTAAGCACCAAAATCAACTTCTGTCACCACAGCAAATCTTTTTTAAGGTTTACTGAAAGTTTTAAGCCGAATTTGGGGATTTTTGAAGAAAAAAATTTTGGGCCGATTTTTAAGGTCCGTGGCTTACAGAATTTTCCATACGGGTAAATTTATTTCTGGAGAGTTCTGTGTCAAAATTAAGCACCAAAATCAACTTCTGTCACTGTAGCAAATCTTTTTTAAGGTTTACAGGTAGTTTTAAGCCGAATTTGGGGATTTTTGAAGAAAAAAATTTTTGGCCAATTTTTAAGGTCCGGGGCTTACAGAATTTTTCATACGGGTAAATTTATTTCTGGAGAGTTCTGTGTCAAAATTAAGCACCAAAATCAACTTCTGTCACCATAGCATACCATTTGGGAGAGGAGTGTCCTAGGAGGAGGTGGTGAGCTGCTGAGACAGGGAGAGGGCTTCCCCAGGCAGGCTGATTCCTCCTGGGGAAGATATCGCTGCTGATCCTGCTGTTTGTGGTGCTGAGGATTTGCTGTGGTGCTGCTGCCTTTCAGCACCATGACTAAGAGAGGCAGACCCCGGGCTGGAGGATCAAGCAGGGGTTCTGTCGCTCCTGTCCCGCCTGACCCGCCTGACCCGCCTAACCTGCCTGCCGGAGGACTGCAGCGCGAGGCCGGGGATCCACCCGCCGGTTCGCGGAGGCCGCAAGTGTGCGCGGCTGGAGCTCCGGACCCCCCTGTCCCTTTGGCGCGCCTGCCCGGGAGACGGAGTCTGACGGAGCAGCCGAAGCAGCCGGAGCTGATGGAGCGGACGGCGGCGGCAAGCGGAGGACTCCCTGTACCAGCGGCGGACGTGCCGGGGAGTCGGAAGGCGGCTGCTGTGCTCGTGGACCCGGCGGCGGGCGGAGGAGGTGTCCTGGACCCCCCTGGACTTTCAGTTCGGAGAGCGGGGGGTCCAGTGGAGTTCAGCAGAGTGCCAGTCTCCAAACCGCTGGCGGCGGGACCCCCGAGTGACGCAACTTGGGGGGTAATGGCGGCCCCCGCTAGCGGTGCAGCGGAGGTGGTTATAGTGGCTGCAGACTCTGCCTCCAAACTGTCAGTAGGGGGACCCCCGAGTGAGGCAACTCGGGGGGGTATGGAGACCCTCACTGGCAGTGAATCGGAGGACATGGAGATGACAGAAAGCAGCAATCTGGTGATCAGTGCTGGAGGTGCAGTTATGGTGACCCCTAGCCCAGCGGTGCTCCCCAAACTGTCAGTGGAGGGACCCCTGAGTGAGGCAACTCAGGGGGAGATGGTGGCCCCCACTGGCAGTGAAGCGGGGGGTGCCGCAAAAGGGGAGAAGACGGTGGAGGAGGACCAAGTGTCTGCGGATGAAGAAGATGACGTGTATGCTGCTTTGAGCATGGATCAGCTTCAAAAAGAGATTAGGAAGCTGAGCAACAAGCTAAGCGAAAAAAAGAGAAAAAGAAATGTTAGCGCTACCTGGGACAGATGGTCTTTTAAGGAGGAAATTACAGCTTTGTCCGTTTCTTTGGGAAATGCTAAGGACCGCTTGGAATATTTAAAGAAAATAAAAAAAAAGATGATCAAATCGGAATCTACCTCTATGAGTGACATGGAGGTGGTTAAGTCAGAACAGGAGGAGGTTCCGTCTTCAGCTGCTGTGGAGGCTCAGCCGTCCGAGGATGCTGGTCGGAGAGTGCAGGGGGAGCCAGTTGATAAGGTAAGCGATGATGCAAAGGAGACTGGGGGGATTGGGAGTGGGGGTGCCCAAATTGTTACCCTGGTCCCCCTGGTCCCTATAGGCGGAGCAACAGTACCTGTGGGGGAACTGGCAGCTACTATCCCTGATTGCACTGAGGCCATGGATTCTGAGCTGATTCAGGCAGCAGTATTGGTAGAAGCTGGCATGGAGGGGGAATCCCATCAGGATAAGGCTCCTGAGGAAGTGCCAGGGGTGTCATCTGTATCAGTCAGCCGTCCAATATTGGCACAGGGAATGCCAATACTGAATAAAGAGACTCTTTCGGCTGAACAAAGAAAGGTGATTGAAACTATATATGGTGATAAAATGCTAGTCCCTGAAAGGGCTAGAGTGGCTGCCGCTGCAATAGAAAAAGACATGGTCTCGAGAGGTGAGAGGCAGTCTAAATCAGCTCCGGGTGTTCTGTCTTATGCCAGTGTGGTTACTAGACAAAGAGCAAATAATGTGTCATATGCTGCACCTACGCCTGGAGGTGTTGGCAAAAGAAGGAACCTTGTTCAATTTAAGTGGATTGCTCCAGGGGAAGCCCCAAGTAGAGAGGCTTTCCTTAAAATGGTGTTCAGCCTGGGGTTCGGTGCGGCAGATCTGTACGCCTGCATTCACCCAGTGCGGACCCTGGAGTATGACTTGAGCTTTGTATCGTACCAGGGTCTGCAGGTTTTCTGGGTGAAGTGGCAGGCGTGCAGATCCAAGGACCCATTTGAGAAGTATGTGGTTAACCTGGTCACCAGGCAGGACAGGGTCAAAGATATGATCCTAGTCAGAAATGAATCATTACCTCCAGAGGATATTGCCTTTTGGCTTAAGAGATTTTGTGATCTTGAATCGGGGGTAACAAAGGCTGGTTATGTGTTGGGTGTGTGGGGAGGGGCGTGGGAAGTAGGAATTAGGTTGAGGTATTCTGAAAGGGGGTGTGTGCATGTGCCCTCGGCTGCCTATATAGGTAGGGACAGGGTTCAGTGTTTTTATCCTGGGCAGCCGAGGACATGTTTTAAGTGTGGTGATCACCGTCACGTTAGTTCCGAGTGCACTGTGGTGAAGTGTTCTTTGTGTGGGGGTGTGGGTCACTGGTCTAGAGATTGTCACACTGTCAGGTGCAATTTGTGTGGGGTGGAGGGGCACCCTTATAGCAGATGTCCGAAAGCCAGTCACAATGTGGTGTTAGAACAGGTGGTGGGTAGTAGTGTGGTGGTGAGTGAGGTGGTGAATGAGGTAGAAGAAGAGGGTATAGAGCAGGATGAGGTGGTAAATGTTGAAAGTAGGGAGGAGGTAATGGAGGAGACATTTCAGGAGGTTAGGCGGGGAGGGAAGGGGATAAAAGAGAAAGATGCAGAAACACAAGTGGTGTTATCAAATAAATTTGATGTTTTCTCCTCTGATGAGGAGGAAATCATAAGGAAAGATGGAGAGTGTTATCTGGTGTCAAAAAAAAACAAAAGAAAAACAAAGAGGTCTTTTAAAGAAAGTGAGAGGCACCGGGACGGGAAAAAAAGAAGGGAGTCAATCCCGGAGGTGGGGGAAGAGGTGGTAAATAAGGAAACTCTGGCCCCGATGGAAAGAAGGGTGGTGGAAAGGAGAAAGGAGGAGGTGGTGGCAATGGAGGAGACAGTGGCGGTTCAGCAGGAGGTAGTCAAAGAGACTGATGTGGAGTCATCCCAGAGCTCGGGGGTCGGGCCAAGTGGCACTGGTGGTGGGGTACACTGCCAGGTCATAAAGTTTGTGGCCAAGGCCCCTGACCCTGGGATCCCTGAGGAGGGTGGTGTACCCTCTGGGGGTGGAAGGGAGGGGGGTGGGGATGCCACAAGCGGTGGTGTGGCTGGCCCGCAGGGGGCTGGCGTGCAGTGTTAAGACTTGTTTTTTGGTGATGGTATGTAAAAGTAAGCAAGGTCTTGTAATATTCCATAACCTAGAAACATGGATCCTCATCCTATACGATGTGCCACGATTAATGTGGCTTCCGTGTTGTCCGAATGTGCTCGTATGATGGCCTTTGATTTTTTCAATACGATTGATGTTGATGTTTTATTTTTGCAAGAGACTAGGATTAGTAAATTGGATATCCTCCACAAGGCGAAGCAGGAGTGGAGGAGGGGTCCTTCTTACTGGTCTCTTGCGGCCGAGCCATACGGTGGGGTGGCAGTCCTTTTTTCTGATATGGTAACTGTGCACAAGGTTATTGAATTGCAAGCAGGTAGATGTATGATTTTGGATGTCAACATAAAGGGACAAGATGTGAGATTAATTAATGTGTATGGGCCACAGACACCAGGTGATAGGAAAAGTCTCTTTATGGAGATAAAACCTTTTCTTTTTACAGCCCAGCAGGTCGTCTTTGGTGGTGATTTTAATACTGTTGTTAGGCCAAAAGACAGGGGAGGCTCAAGGAGACCCCTGGGCTATGATTCCAATTTTTTAGTTAGCATGGTTAGACAGGCTGGTTTGGTGGATGTGCATATTCGTCACTCCCCAGACCTCACGGGTTTCACCTACTTTAGTGGTAGTCGTAGGTCTAGGATAGATAGGTTTTTTGTTAAGGAGACTTCCAAGACTTCATCCCTTGGGGTGAGGTTGGTGGAATTTTCCGATCACGGTTTGCTCTCAGTAACTTTGAATGCTTCAGAAACCCCTCAGAAGGGGCGGGGTCTGTGGCGTTTGAACTCTGAACTCCTGGAAGAAGAGAGAGTTAGGCAGTCCTTCAGGGTCTTCTTTCAATCTCAGGAGACACTTCTGGAGGCTGGTTGGAGTAGGTCTGAGTGGTGGGAGGTGATTAAAAAGAGAACCTGCAAATTTTTCCGTGGCCTTATAGCTAGGAAAAACTTGATAAAGCAAAATATCTACCGTAATCTGAGAAGGAAATTGGATTTCCTGATCTCTGAGGAGGGAGATGATGGGGAAATCTCCCGAGTGAAGGCTCAGATGAAAGAGTTCCAATATAACCGATTGGCATCCTTGGTTTTGGAAAGAGATTATGGTATGTACCACTCGCCTGATCCCTACCAGAGCTGTAGGAGGTCAGTCGACGCCAAACATGTCAGAGGACTGGTGGACGGACAGGGTGTTCTTCGTACTGACAAGGAAGGCATTCTGGATGTTATTGTGTCCTACTATTCTGATCTTCTGTCTGAGCAGCCACTCATCAGGGAGAGGATGGAGGAATTTCTGAGGGGAACCCCTGGTCTGAGTTCTCAGGGTGCCTCTCTTGACTCCTTGGCAAGTGATATAACCGCAGAGGAAGTTAGGAAGGCGATAATGGGTTTAAACCCCAAGAAATCACCAGGACCAGATGGTTTAACATCTGAATTTTATAAGACCTTTGCTGACCTCCTGATTCCCCGCCTTGTGGAAGTTTTTAATGAGAGCCTGGATGAGGGAGTCCTCCCTCCTTCCATGAGGTTATCTGCGCTTATTTTGCTGTCCAAAGGGAAGGACTCGTCTCGTATTGAGAACTGGCGCCCCATAGCCCTTCTCAATACAGACAGGAAGATTTTGGCAAAGGTACTGTTTAACAGGCTTTCAGAGTTTTCTGAGCTGTTGCTTTCTCCTTCTCAGCACTGTACGGTGAAGGGTCGTAGCACTTTTAGTGCTGTCCTTGGTGTCCGGGAGGCCATTGAGCGGTGCAGGGCTGAGAAGTGGGGAAAGTACTTACTGGCATTGGATCAGTCTAAAGCTTTTGACCGAGTGAATCATGAGTACCTTTGGGCTCTACTGAGATGGTATGGTCTTCCAGAGAGGGTGGTTAATTGGTTACAGACGATCTATCGTATGGCTGAAAGCTTTCCACTGGTAAACGGTTGGGTGGGCCCTACCTTTGGTGTAGGCTCGGGTGTTCGTCAGGGGTGTCCCCTGAGCCCCCTCCTGTATGTCTTTGCAATCGATCCCTTCGTTAGGAGGGTAGAGTGTGGGACTGTAGGGGGGGTGCAGCTGTGTCCGGAGTTTGCATTGAGGGTGGTGGCTTACGCAGATGATGTCACGGTGGTTCTGTCCTCGCAGGCAGAGGCCCGTGGCATAGAACACCTCATTTGCGAGTACTCTGAGGCTTCGTGCTCCAGAGTAAACCGAGAAAAGTGTGATGTTTTCTGGATGGGGGAGGAGGGGGAGCCTTTTCCTCTTCCGGACAGCTTCCCTCAGGTCAACGATCAGATTAAAATTCTTGGTATCAAATTTGATCATGGAGATTATGCCTCCCTAAATTGGGTTAACAAGCTGGAAGATGCTACCAAGAAGGTAGAGAGTTGGAAAAGATGGAAATTGTCTTTGAGGGAAAGGGTTGACTTGTGCAAAACTTACCTGATCCCGATTTTTTTGTATGTCAGTTACGTGTGCTTTTTGCCACAATCTTTGTGGTCCAGATTGAATTCCTTGTTCTTCCTCTTGTTGTGGAAGAACAGGATCAATATAGTGAAGAGGGGTATCACCTACAGACCGAGGAGAGATGGGGGTTTGAACATGGTAAACCCAGTGATCTTTTTTGTTACAGCTTTTTTAAAGCTTAACATTGGGAGCATGTTTTTAGACACTCCTCCTCGGTGGGTAGAGGGATTTAGACCATGGGTGTTTCCCTTCCTCAGATTCTGGATAGATGGAGGCCAAGTGAGAAGTTTCCGGATTCGTCATGGTTACCTCCCGATCTACGTCATCCAGAGCTTGAAGGTGATAAAGCGATATGACGTGGGAGTGGGTGAAGTCAAAAACTTCTCTAGGAGGGAGTTGGAGAGAAGAATTTTGCACACCCACTTTCATGTTCCGCTGTCACTGAGGGACTGTCCAGGTAATGTCGCTTCGGCTGGATTGGTTTTGTTAAATTCACAAAGGTTACCGCCCAAGTTCAAAGATATTGCCTGGCTCACTTTTCATGGGAGGCTTTATGTTGGAGGGAACCTCAGGTGGCGAAGTGCCAGTGAACGTGGCTGCCCACGGGAGGAATGTCCAGGGGTGGAGGAGACGATGGACCACTTCCTGCTTGAGTGTCCTTTTAATGTAAAGGTTTATGAGGAGGTTTCAAAGGCCATTGGTATCCCGTGCCTTTCGGGTCTTAGTTACCCTGAGTGGGCTTATGGGGTAGTCAGAAGATACGGTGACTTTAATTTGACCACAATTTTTTTAGTTAGTTTAGCTGTTAGGTATCACACGTGGAATGCACGGTGCCAGGTATCTATTCGAAGAAAGGTCCTCCCCTGTGATGTGGTGGTAGGTATGATTATGCAAGAGGTGAAAAAGATGATGGATCTGGATAAGGGGAGACTGGATGCTGTCAGATGGTCACAGTGGTGGGGCCGTTTGAAACCCCCTTGAGTGGGTGGTTGAAAGTTTCTTCTTGTTCAGCTGGGTTTCTTTTCTGTCCTTTCACTCCCTGTAGATTTTTTATTCTATTTTTTGGTTTTTGTTGAAAAGGTTTTACATACATCTACCTGAGGTGGTGTGTATTGGTGATGGATAGGATTAGATAAGATAGATAGTAGTTAAAGTTTTTGTATTGTTTTATGGTTTGCTGTGTATATATACATATATAATATTAAAAAAATAAATAAAAAATATATATATATATAGATAGTGGTTAAGGTAGTTGTTGTTCTAAAATCCTTGCTTACTTTTTCTCATAGGAGATAAGTTGTTTATTATTAGGATTGGTAAAGTTTTCTTTTGGTTATAAGGCATAATATGGACTAATATTGTGTATCCTTATGTTGATATTTGATTTTGTGTATATATATATTTTATCTATTTATTTATTTATTTTTTATATATGTAATTATTGTATATATATATATATCTTTGTTGCAAGTTAAAATAAAGAAGCATATTCTGTCACCACAGCAAATCTTTTTTAAGGTTTACTGAAAGTTTTAAGCCGAATTTGGGGATTATTGAAGAAAAAAATTTTTTGCCGATTTTAAAGGTCCTGGGCTTACAGAATTTTTCATATGGGTAAATTTATTTCTGGAGAGTTCTGTATCAAAATTAAGCACCAAAATCAACTTCTGTCACCGTAGCAAATCTTTTTTAAGGTTTACTGAAAGTTTTAAGCCGAATTTGGGGTTTTTTGAAGAAAAAAATTTTTGGACAATTTTTAAGGTCCGGGGTTAACAGAATTTTTCATATGGGTAAATATATTTCTGGAGAGTTCTGTGTCAAAATTAAGCAACAAAATCAACTTCTGTCACCGCAGCAAATCTTTTTTAAGGTTTACTGAAAGTTTTAAGCTGAATTTGGGGATTTTTGAAGAAAAAAATTTTTGGCCGATTTTTAAGGTCCGGGGCTTACAGAATTTTTCATACGGGTAAATTTATTTCTGGAGAGTTCTGTGTCAAAATTAAGCACCAAAATCAACTTCTGTCACCACAGCAAATCTATTTTAAGGTTTACTGAAAGTTTTAAGCCGAATTTGGGGATTTTTGAAGAAAAAAACTTTGGGCCGATTTTTAAGGTCCGGGGCTTACAGAATTTTTCATACGGGTAAATATCTTTCTGGAGAGTTCTGAGTCAAAATTAAGCACCAAAATCAACTTCTGTCACCATAGCAAATCTTTTTAAGGTTTACTGAAAGTTTTAAGCCGAATTTGGGGATTTTTGAAGAAAAAAATTTTTGGCCGATTTTTAAGGTCCGGAGCCTACAGAATTTTTCATACGGGTAAATTTCTTTCTGGAGAGTTCTGAGTCAAAATTAAGCACCAAAATCAACTTCTGTCACCATAGCAAATCTTTTTTAAGGTTTACTGAAAGTTTTAAGCCGAATTTGGGGATTTTTGAAGAAAAAAATTTTTGGCCGATTTTTAAGGTCCGGGGCTTACAGAATTTTTCATACGGGTAAATATCTTTCTGGAGAGTTCTGAGTCAAAATTAAGCACCAAAATCAACTTCTGTCACCGTAGCAAATCTTTTTAAGGTTTACTGAAAGTTTTAAGCCGAATTTGGGGATTTTTGAAGAAAAAAATTTTGGGCCGATTTTTAAGGTCCTGGGCTTACAGAATTTTTTTTACGGGTAAATTTATTTCTGGAGAGTTCCGAGGCAAAATTAAGCACCAAAATCAACTTCTGTCACCGTAGCAAATCTTTTTTAAGGTTTACTGAAAGTTTTAAGCTGAATTTGGGGATTATTGAAGAAAAACATTTTTGCCCGATTTTAAATGTCCGGGGCTTACAGAATTTTTCATACGGGTAAATTTATTTCTGGAGAGTTCTGTGTCAAAATTAAGCACCAAAATCAACTTCTGTCACCACAGCAAATGTTTTTTAATGTTTATTGAAAGTTTTAAGCCGAATTTGGGGATTTTTGAAGAAAAACATTTTTTGCTGATTTTTAAGGTCCGGGGCTTACAGAATTTTCCATACGGATAAATTTATTTCTGGAGAGTTCTGTGTCAAAATTAAGCACCAAAATTAACTTCTGTCTCCGTAGCAAATCTTTTTTAAGGTTTACTGAAAGTTTTAAGCCGAATTTGGGGATTTTTGAAGAAAAAAATTTTTGGCCGATTTTTAAGGTCCGGGGCTTACAGAATTTTTCATACGGGTAAATATTTTTCTGGAGAGTTCCGAGTCAAAATTAAGCACCAAAATCAACTTCTGTCACCGCAGCAAATGTTTTTTAAGGTTTACTGAAAGTTTTAAGCCGAATTTGGGGATTTTTGAAGAAAAAAATTTTTGGCTGATTTTTAAGGTCCGGGGTTTACAGTATTTTTCATATGGGTAAATATATTTCTGGAGAGTTCTGTGTCAAAATTAAGCACCAAAATGAACTTCTGTCACCACAGCAAATCTTTTTTAAGGTTTACTGAAAGTTTTAAGACGGATTTGGGGATTATTGAAGAAAAAAATTTTTGGCCGATTTTAAAGGTCCGGGGCTTACAGAATTTTTCATACGGGTAAATTTATTTCTGGAGAGTTCTGTGTCAAAATTAAGCACCAAAATCAACTTCTGTCACCACAGCAAATCTTTTTTAAGGTTTACTGAAAGTTTTAAGCCGAATTTGGGGATTTTTGAAGAAAAAAATTTTGGGCCGATTTTTAAGGTCCGGGGCTTACAGAATTTTCCATACGGGTAAATTTATTTCTGGAGAGTTCTGTGTCAAAATTAAGCACCAAAATCAACTTCTGTCTCCGTAGCAAATCTTTTTTAAGGTTTACGGAAAGTTTTAAGCCGAATTTGGGGATTTTTGAAGAAAAAAATTTTTGGCCGATTTTTAAGGTCCCGGGCTTACAGAATTTTTCATACGGGTAAATTTATTTCTGGAGAGTTCTGTGTCAAAATTAAGCACCAAAATCAACTTCTGTCACCACAGCAAATCTTTTTTAAGGTTTGCTGAAAGTTTTAAGCCGAATTTGGGGATTTTTGAAGAAAAAAACTTTGGGCCGATTTTTAAGGTCCGGGGCTTACAGAATTTTCCATACGGGTAAATTTATTTCTGGAGAGTTCTGTGTCAAAATTAAGCACCAAAATCAACTTCTGTCACCACAGCAAATGTTTTTTAATGTTTATTGAAAGTTTTAAGCCGAATTTGGGGATTTTTGAAGAAAAACATTTTTTGCTGATTTTTAAGGTCCGGGGCTTACAGAATTTTCCATACGGATACATTTATTTCTGGAGAGTTCTGTGTCAAAATTAAGCACCAAAATCAACTTCTGTCACCGTAGCAAATCTTTTTTAAGGTTGACTGAAAGTTTTAAGCCGAATTTGGGGTTTTTTGAAGAAAAAAATTTTTGGACAATTTTTAAGGTCCGGGGTTAACAGAATTTTTCATATGGGTAAATATATTTCTGGAGAGTTCTGTGTCAAAATTAAGCACCAAAATCAACTTCTGTCACCACAGCAAATCTTTTTTAAGGTTTACGGAAAGTTTTAAGCCGAATTTGGGGATTTTTGAAGAAAAAAACTTAGGGCCGATTTTTAAGGTCCGGGGCTTACAGAATTTTCCATACGGGTAAATTTATTTCTGGAGAGTTCTGTGTCAAAATTAAGCACCAAAATCAACTTCTGTCACCACAGCAAATGTTTTTTAATGTTTACTGAAAGTTTTAAGCCGAATTTGGGGATTATTGAAGAAAAAAATTTTTGGCCGATTTTAAAGGTCCGGGGCTTATAGAATTTTTCATACGGGTAAATTTATTTCTGGAGAGTTCTGTGTCAAAATTAAGCACCAAAATCAACTTCTGTCACCACAGCAAATCTTTTTTAAGGTTTACTGAAAGTTTTAAGCCGAATTTGGGGATTTTTGAAGAAAAAAATTTTGGGCCGATTTTTAAGGTCCGGGGCTTACAGAATTTTCCATACGGGTAAATTTATTTCTGGAGAGTTCTGTGTCAAAATTAAGCACCAAAATTAACTTCTGTTTCCGTAGCAAATCTTTTTTAAGGTTTACTGAAAGTTTTAAGCCGAATTTGGGGATTTTTGAAGAAAAAAATTTTTGGCCGATTTTTAAGGTCCGGGGCTTACAGAATTTTTCATACGGGTAAATATCTTTCTGGAGAGTTCTGAGTCAAAATTAAGCACCAAAATCAACTTCTGTCACCGTAGCAAATCTTTTTAAGGTTTACTGAAAGTTTTAAGCCGAATTTGGGGATTTTTGAAGAAAAAAATTTTTGGCCGGTTTTTAAGGTCCGGGGCCTACAGAATTTTTCATATGGGTAAATTTCTTTCTGGAGAGTTCTGAGTCAAAATTAAGCACCAAAATCAACTTCTGTCACCATAGCAAATCTTTTTTAAGGTTTACTGAAAGTTTTAAGCCGAATTTGGGGATTTTTGAAGAAAAAAATTTTTGGCCGATTTTTAAGGTCCGGGGCTTACAGAATTTTTCATATGGGTAAATATCTTTCTGGAGAGTTCTGAGTCAAAATTAAGCACCAAAATCAACTTCTGTCACCGTAGCAAATCTTTTTAAGGTTTACTGAAAGTTTTAAGCCGAATTTGGGGATTTTTGAAGAAAAAAATTTTTGGCCGATTTTTAAGGTCCTGGGCTTACAGAATTTTTTTTACGGGTAAATTTATTTCTGGAGAGTTCCGAGGCAAAATTAAGCACCAAAATCAACTTCTGTCACCATAGCAAATCTTTTTTAAGGTTTACTGAAAGTTTTAAGCTGAATTTGGGGATTATTGAAGAAAAACATTTTTGCCCGATTTTAAATGTCCGGGGCTTACAGAATTTTTCATACGGGTAAATTTATTTCTGGAGAGTTCTGTGTCAAAATTAAGCACCAAAATCAACTTCTGTCACCACAGCAAATCTTTTTTAAGGTTTACTGAAAGTTTTAAGCCGAATTTGGGGATTTTTGAAGAAAAAAATTTTTGCCCAATTTTTAAGGTCCGGGGTTTACAGTATTTTTCATATGGGTAAATATATTTCTGGAGAGTTCTGTGTCAAAATTAAGCACCAAAATGAACTTCTGTCACCACAGCAAATCTTTTTTAAGGTTTACTGAAAGTTTTAAGATGGATTTGGGGATTATTGAAGAAAAAAATTTTTGGCTGATTTTAAAGGTCCGGGGCTTACAGAATTTTTCATACGTGTAAATTTATTTCTGGAGAGTTCTGTGTCAAAATTAAGCACCAAAATCAACTTCTGTCACCACAGCAAATGTTTTTTAATGTTTATTGAAAGTTTTAAGCCGAATTTGGGGATTTTTGAAGAAAAACATTTTTTGCTGATTTTTAAGGTCCGGGGCTTACAGAATTTTCCATACGGATAAATTTATTTCTGGAGAGTTCTGTGTCAAAATTAAGCACCAAAATTAACTTCTGTCTCCGTAGCAAATCTTTTTTAAGGTTTACTGAAAGTTTTAAGCCGAATTTGGGGATTTTTGAAGAAAAAAATTTTTGGCCGATTTTTAAGGTCCGGGGCTTACAGAATTTTTCATACGGGTAAATATCTTTCTGGAGAGTTCCGAGTCAAAATTAAGCACCAAAATCAACTTCTGTCACCGCAGCAAATGTTTTTTAAGGTTTACTGAAAGTTTTAAGCCGAATTTGGGGATTTTTGAAGAAAAAAATTTTTGGCCGATTTTTAAGGTCCGGGGTTTACAGTATTTTTCATATGGGTAAATATATTTCTGGAGAGTTCTGTGTCAAAATTAAGCACCAAAATGAACTTCTGTCACCACAGCAAATCTTTTTTAAGGTTTACTGAAAGTTTTAAGACGGATTTGGGGATTATTGAAGAAAAAAATTTTTGTCCGATTTTAAAGGTCCGGGGCTTACAGAATTTTTCATACGGGTAAATTTATTTCTGGAGAGTTCTGTGTCAAAATTAAGCACCAAAATCAACTTCTGTCACCACAGCAAATCTTTTTTAAGGTTTACTGAAAGTTTTAAGCCGAATTTGGGGATTTTTGAAGAAAAAAATTTTTGGCCGATTTTTAAGGTCCGGAGCCTACAGAATTTTTCATAAGGGTAAATTTCTTTCTGGAGAGTTCTGAGTCAAAATTAAGCACCAAAATCAACTTCTGTCACCATAGCAAATCTTTTTTAAGGTTTACTGAAAGTTTTAAGCCGAATTTGGGGATTTTTGAAGAAAAAAATTTTTGGCCGATTTTTAAGGTCCGGGGCTTACAGAATTTTTCATACGGGTAAATATCTTTCTGGAGAGTTCTGAGTCAAAATTAAGCACCAAAATCAACTTCTGTCACCGTAGCAAATCTTTTTAAGGTTTACTGAAAGTTTTAAGCCGAATTTGGGGATTTTTGAAGAAAAAAATTTTTGGCCGATTTTTAAGGTCCTGGGCTTACAGAATTTTTTTTACGGGTAAATTTATTTCTGGAGAGTTCCGAGGCAAAATTAAGCACCAAAATCAACTTCTGTCACCGTAGCAAATCTTTTTTAAGGTTTACTGAAAGTTTTAAGCTGAATTTGGGGATTATTGAAGAAAAACATTTTTGCCCGATTTTAAATGTCCGGGGCTTACAGAATTTTTCATACGGGTAAATTTATTTCTGGAGAGTTCTGTGTCAAAATTAAGCACCAAAATCAACTTCTGTCACAACAGCAAATCTTTTTTAAGGTTTACTGAAAGTTTTAAGCCGAATTTGGGGATTTTTGAAGAAAAAAATTTTTGCCCAATTTTTAAGGTCCGGGGTTTACAGTATTTTTCATATGGGTAAATATATTTCTGGAGAGTTCTGTGTCAAAATTAAGCACCAAAATGAACTTCTGTCACCACAGCAAATCTTTTTTAAGGTTTACTGAAAGTTTTAAGACGGATTTGGGGATTATTGAAGAAAAAAATTTTTGGCTGATTTTAAAGGTCCGGGGCTTACAGAATTTTTCATACGGGTAAATTTATTTCTGGAGAGTTCTGTGTCAAAATTAAGCACCAAAATCAACTTCTGTCACCACAGCAAATGTTTTTTAATGTTTATTGAAAGTTTTAAGCCGAATTTGGGGATTTTTGAAGAAAAACATTTTTTGCTGATTTTTAAGGTCCGGGGCTTACAGAATTTTCCATACGGATAAATTTATTTCTGGAGAGTTCTGTGTCAAAATTAAGCACCAAAATTAACTTCTGTCTCCGTAGCAAATCTTTTTTAAGGTTTACTGAAAGTTTTAAGCCGAATTTGGGGATTTTTGAAGAAAAAAATTTTGGGCCGATTTTTAAGGTCCGGGGCTTACAGAATTTTTCATACGGGTAAATATCTTTCTGGAGAGTTCCGAGTCAAAATTAAGCACCAAAATCAACTTCTGTCACCGCAGCAAATGTTTTTTAAGGTTTACTGAAAGTTTTAAGCCGAATTTGGGGATTTTTGAAGAAAAAAATTTTTGGCCGATTTTTAAGGTCCGGGGTTTACAGTATTTTTCATATGGGTAAATATATTTCTGGAGAGTTCTGTGTCAAAATTAAGCACCAAAATCAACTTCTGTCACCACAGCAAATCTTTTTTAAGGTTTACTGAAAGTTTTAAGCCGAATTTGGGGATTTTTGAAGAAAAAAATTTTGGGCCGATTTTTAAGGTCCGGGGCTTACAGAATTTTCCATACGGGTAAATTTATTTCTGGAGAGTTCTGTGTCAAAATTAAGCACCAAAATCAACTTCTGTCTCCGTAGCAAATCTTTTTTAAGGTTTACGGAAAGTTTTAAGCCGAATTTGGGGATTTTTTAAAGAAAAAAATTTTTGGCCGATTTTTAAGGTCCCGGGCTTACAGAATTTTTCATACGGGTAAATTTATTTCTGGAGAGTTCTGTGTCAAAATTAAGCACCAAAATCAACTTCTGTCACCACAGCAAATCTTTTTTAAGGTTTACTGAAAGTTTTAAGCCGAATTTGGGGATTTTTGAAGAAAAAAATTTTGGGCCGATTTTTAAGGTCCGGGGCTTACAGAATTTTCCATACGGGTAAATTTATTTCTGGAGAGTTCTGTGTCAAAATTAAGCACCAAAATCAACTTCTGTCACCACAGCAAATGTTTTTTAATGTTTATTGAAAGTTTTAAGCCGAATTTGGGGATTTTTGAAGAAAAACATTTTTTGCTGATTTTTAAGGTCCGGGGCTTACAGAATTTTCCATACGGATACATTTATTTCTGGAGAGTTCTGTGTCAAAATTAAGCACCAAAATCAACTTCTGTCACCGTAGCAAATCTTTTTTAAGGTTGACTGAAAGTTTTAAGCCGAATTTGGGGTTTTTTGAAGAAAAAAATTTTTGGACAATTTTTAAGGTCCGGGGTTAACAGAATTTTTCATATGGGTAAATATATTTCTGGAGAGTTCTGTGTCAAAATTAAGCACCAAAATCAACTTCTGTCACCACAGCAAATCTTTTTTAAGGTTTACGGAAAGTTTTAAGCCGAATTTGGGGATTTTTGAAGAAAAAAATTTTTGGCCGATTTTTAAGGTCCGGGGCTTACAGAATTTTTCATATGGGTAAATTTATTTCTGGAGAGTTCTGTGTCAAAATTAAGCACCAAAATCAACTTCTGTCACCGTAGCAAATCTTTTTTAAGGTTTACTGAAAGTTTTAAGCCGAATTTGGGGATTATTGAAGAAAAAAATTTTTGGCCGATTTTAAAGGTCCGGGGCTTACAGAATTTTTCATACGGGTAAATTTATTTCTGGAGAGTTCTGTGTCAAAATTAAGCACCAAAATTAACTTCTGTTTCCGTAGCAAATCTTTTTTAAGGTTTACTGAAAGTTTTAAGCCGAATTTGGGGATTTTTGAAGAAAAAAATTTTGGGCCGATTTTTAAGGTCCGGGGCTTACAGAATTTTTCATACGGGTAAATATCTTTCTGGAGAGTTCTGAGTCAAAATTAAGCACCAAAATCAACTTCTGTCACCATAGAAAATCTTTTTTAAGGTTTACTGAAAGTTTTAAGCCGAATTTGGGGATTTTTGAAGAAAAAAATTTTTGGCCGATTTTTAAGGTCCGGGGCTTACAGAATTTTTCATACGGGTAAATATCTTTCTGGAGAGTTCTGAGTCAAAATTAAGCACCAAAATCAACTTCTGTCACCGTAGCAAATCTTTTTAAGGTTTACTGAAAGTTTTAAGCCGAATTTGGGGATTTTTGAAGAAAAAAATTTTTGGCCGATTTTTAAGGTCCTGGGCTTACAGAATTTTTTTTACGGGTAAATTTATTTCTGGAGAGTTCCGAGGCAAAATTAAGCACCAAAATCAACTTCTGTCACCACAGCAAATCTTTTTTAAGGTTTACTGAAAGTTTTAAGCTGAATTTGGGGATTATTGAAGAAAAACATTTTTGCCCGATTTTAAATGTCCGGGGCTTACAGAATTTTTCATACGGGTAAATTTATTTCTGGAGAGTTCTGTGTCAAAATTAAGCACCAAAATCAACTTCTGTCACCACAGCAAATCTTTTTTAAGGTTTACTGAAAGTTTTGAGCCGAATTTGGGGATTTTTGAAGAAAAAAATTTTTGCCCAATTTTTAAGGTCCGGGGTTTACAGTATTTTTCATATGGGTAAATATATTTCTGGAGAGTTCTGTGTCAAAATTAAGCACCAAAATGAACTTCTGTCACCACAGCAAATCTTTTTTAAGGTTTACTGAAAGTTTTAAGACGGATTTGGGGATTATTGAAGAAAAAAATTTTTGGCTGATTTTAAAGGTCCGGGGCTTACAGAATTTTTCATACGTGTAAATTTATTTCTGGAGAGTTCTGTGTCAAAATTAAGCACCAAAATCAACTTCTGTCTCCGTAGCAAATCTTTTTTAAGGTTTACGGAAAGTTTTAAGCCGAATTTGGGGATTTTTGAAGAAAAAAATTTTTGGCCGATTTTTAAGGTCCCGGGCTTACAGAATTTTTCATACGGGTAAATTTATTTCTGGAGAGTTCTGTGTCAAAATTAAGCACCAAAATCAACTTCTGTCACCACAGCAAATCTTTTTTAAGGTTTACTGAAAGTTTTAAGCCGAATTTGGGGATTTTTGAAGAAAAAAATTTTGGGCCGATTTTTAAGGTCCGGGGCTTACAGAATTTTTCATACGGGTAAATTTATTTCTGGAGAGTTCTGTGTCAAAATTAAGCACCAAAATCAACTTCTGTCACCACAGCAAATGTTTTTTAATGTTTATTGAAAGTTTTAAGCCGAATTTGGGGATTTTTGAAGAAAAACATTTTTTGCTGATTTTTAAGGTCCGGGGCTTACAGAATTTTCCATACGGATACATTTATTTCTGGAGAGTTCTGTGTCAAAATTAAGCACCAAAATCAACTTCTGTCTCCGTAGCAAATCTTTTTTAAGGTTTACGGAAAGTTTTAAGCCGAATTTGGGGATTTTTGAAGAAAAAAATTTTTGACCGATTTTTAAGGTCCGGGGCTTACAGAATTTTTCATATGGGTAAATTTATTTCTGGAGAGTTCTGTGTCAAAATTAAGCACCAAAATCAACTTCTGTCACCGTAGCAAATCTTTTTTAAGGTTGACTGAAAGTTTTAAGCCGAATTTGGGGTTTTTTGAAGAAAAAAATTTTTGGACAATTTTTAAGGACCGGGGTTAACAGAATTTTTCATATGGGTAAATATATTTCTGGAGAGTTCTGTGTCAAAATTAAGCACCAAAATCAACTTCTGTCACAACAGCAAATCTTTTTTAAGGTTTACGGAAAGTTTTAAGCCGAATTTGGGGATTATTGAAGAAAAAAATTTTTGGCCGATTTTTAAGGTCCGGGGCTTACAGAATTTTTCATACGGGTAAATATCTTTCTGGAGAGTTCTGAGTCAAAATTAAGCACCAAAATCAACTTCTGTCACCGTAGCAAATCTTTTTAAGGTTTACTGAAAGTTTTAAGCCGAATTTGGGGATTTTTGAAGAAAAAAATTTTTGGCCGATTTTTAAGGTCCTGGGCTTACAGAATTTTTTTTACGGGTAAATTTATTTCTGGAGAGTTCCGAGGCAAAATTAAGCACCAAAATCAACTTCTGTCACCGTAGCAAATCTTTTTTAAGGTTTACTGAAAGTTTTAAGCTGAATTTGGGGATTATTGAAGAAAAACATTTTTGCCCAATTTTAAATGTCCGGGGCTTACAGAATTTTTCATACGGGTAAATTTATTTCTGGAGAGTTCTGTGTCAAAATTAAGCACCAAAATCAACTTCTGTCACCACAGCAAATCTTTTTTAAGGTTTACTGAAAGTTTTGAGCCGAATTTGGGGATTTTTGAAGAAAAAAATTTTTGCCCAATTTTTAAGGTCCGGGGTTTACAGTATTTTTCATATGGGTAAATATATTTCTGGAGAGTTCTGTGTCAAAATTAAGCACCAAAATGAACTTCTGTCACCACAGCAAATCTTTTTTAAGGTTTACTGAAAGTTTTAAGACGGATTTGGGGATTATTGAAGAAAAAAATTTTTGGCTGATTTTAAAGGTCCGGGGCTTACAGAATTTTTCATACGTGTAAATTTATTTCTGGAGAGTTCTGTGTCAAAATTAAGCACCAAAATCAACTTCTGTCTCCGTAGCAAATCTTTTTTAAGGTTTACGGAAAGTTTTAAGCCGAATTTGGGGATTTTTGAAGAAAAAAATTTTTGGCCGATTTTTAAGGTCCCGGGCTTACAGAATTTTTCATACGGGTAAATTTATTTCTGGAGAGTTCTGTGTCAAAATTAAGCACCAAAATCAACTTCTGTCACCACAGCAAATCTTTTTTAAGGTTTACTGAAAGTTTTAAGCCGAATTTGGGGATTTTTGAAGAAAAAAATTTTGGGCCGATTTTTAAGGTCCGGGGCTTACAGAATTTTCCATACGGGTAAATTTATTTCTGGAGAGTTCTGTGTCAAAATTAAGCACCAAAATCAACTTCTGTCACCACAGCAAATGTTTTTTAATGTTTATTGAAAGTTTTAAGCCGAATTTGGGGATTTTTGAAGAAAAACATTTTTTGCTGATTTTTAAGGTCCGGGGCTTACAGAATTTTCCATACGGATACATTTATTTCTGGAGAGTTCTGTGTCAAAATTAAGCACCAAAATCAACTTCTGTCTCCGTAGCAAATCTTTTTTAAGGTTTACGGAAAGTTTTAAGCCGAATTTGGGGATTTTTGAAGAAAAAAATTTTTGACCGATTTTTAAGGTCCGGGGCTTACAGAATTTTTCATATGGGTAAATTTATTTCTGGAGAGTTCTGTGTCAAAATTAAGCACCAAAATCAACTTCTGTCACCGTAGCAAATCTTTTTTAAGGTTGACTGAAAGTTTTAAGCCGAATTTGGGGTTTTTTGAAGAAAAAAATTTTTGGACAATTTTTAAGGTCCGGGGTTAACAGAATTTTTCATATGGGTAAATATATTTCTGGAGAGTTCTGTGTCAAAATTAAGCACCAAAATCAACTTCTGTCACCACAGCAAATCTTTTTTAAGGTTTACGGAAAGTTTTAAGCCGAATTTGGGGATTATTGAAGAAAAAAATTTTTGGACGATTTTTAAGGTCCGGGGCTTACAGAATTTTTCATATGGGTAAATTTATTTCTGGAGAGTTCTGTGTCAAAATTAAGCACCAAAATCAACTTCTGTCACCGTAGCAAATCTTTTTTAAGGTTTACTGAAAGTTTTAAGCCGAATTTGGGGTTTTTTGAAGAAAAAAATTTTTGGACAATTTTTAATGTCCGGGGTTAACAGAATTTTTCATATGGGTAAATTTATTTCTGGAGAGTTCTGTGTCATAATTAAGCACCAAAATCAACTTCTGTCACCACAGCAAATCTTTTTTAAGGTTTACGGAAAGTTTTAAGCCGAATTTTGGGATTTTTGAAGAAAAAAACTTTGGGCCGATTTTTAAGGTCCGGGGCTTACAGAATTTTCCATACGGGTAAATATCTTTCTGGAGAGTTCTGAGTCAAAATTAAGCACCAAAATCAACTTCTGTCACCGTAGCAAATCTTTTAAGGTTTACTGAAAGTTTTAAGCCGAATTTGGGGATTTTTGAAGAAAAAAATTTTTGGCCGATTTTTAAGGTCCGGGGCTTACAGAATTTTTCATACGGGTAAATTTCTTTCTGGAGAGTTCTGAGTCAAAATTAAGCACCAAAATCAACTTCTGTCACCGTAGCAAATCTTTTTTAAGGTTTACTGACAGTTTTAAGCCGAATTTGGGGATTTTTGAAGAAAAAAATTTTTGGCCGATTTTTAAGGTCCGGGGCTTACAGAATTTTTCATATGGGTAAATATCTTTCTGGAGAGTTCTGAGTCAAAATTAAGCACCAAAATCAACTTCTGTCACCGTAGCAAATCTTTTTAAGGTTTACTGAAAGTTTTAAGCCGAATTTGGGGATTTTTGAAGAAAAAAATTTTTGGCCGATTTTTACGGTCCGGGGCCTACAGAATTTTTCATATGGGTAAATTTATTTCTGGAGAGTTCTGAGTCAAAATTAAGCACCAAAATCAACTTCTGTCACCGCAGCAAATCTTTTTTAAGGTTTACTGAAAGTTTTAAGCCGAATTTGGGGATTTTTGAAGAAAAAAATTTTTGGCCGATTTTTAAGGTCCGGGGCTTACAGAATTTTTCATACGGTCAAATTTATTTCTGGAGAGTTCCGAGGCAAAATTAAGCACCAAAATCAACTTCAGTCACCGTAGCAAATCTTTTTTAAGGTTTACTGAAAGTTTTAAGCCGAATTTGGGGATTTTTGAAGAAAAAAATGTTTGGCCGATTTTTAAGGTCCGGGGCTTACAGAATTTTTCATACGGTCAAATTTTTTTCTGGAGAGTCCCGAGGCAAATTTAAGCACCAAAATCAACTTCAGTCACCGTAGCAAATCTTTTTTAAGGTTTACTGAAAGTTTTAAGCCGAATTTGGGGATTATTGAAGAAAAAAATTTTTGGCCAATTTTTATAGTCCGGGGCTTACATAATTTTTCATACGGGTAATTATATTTCTGGAGAGTTCAGTGTCAAAATTAAGCACCAAAATCAACTTCTGTCACCACAGCAAATCTTTTTTAAGGTTTACTGAAAATTTTAAGGGAAATTTGGGGATTTTTGAAGAAAAAAATTTTAGGCCGATTTTTAAGGTCCAGGGCTTACAGAATTTTTCATATGGGTAAATTTATTTCTGGAGAGTTCTGTGTCAAAATTAAGCACCAACATCAACTTCTGTCACCGTAGCATACCATTTGGGAGAGGAGTGTCCTAGGAGGAGGTGGTGAGCTGCTGAGACAGGGAGAGGGCTTCCCCAGGCAGGCTGATTCCTCCTGGGGAAGATATCGCTGCTGATCCTGCTGTTTGTGGTGCTGAGGATTTGCTGTGGTGCTGCTGCCTTTCAGCACCATGACTAAGAGAGGCAGACCCCGGGCTGGAGGATCAAGCAGGGGTTCTGTCGCTCCTGTCCCGCCTGACCCGCCTGACTCGCCTAACCTGCCTGCCGGAGGACTGCAGCGCGAGGCCGTGGATCCACCCGCCGGTTCGCGGAGGCCGCAAGTGTGCGCGGCTGGAGCTCCGGACCCCCCTGTCCCTTTGGCGCGCCTGCCCGGGAGACGGAGTGCGGGGAGTCTGACGGAGCAGCCGAAGCAGCCGGAGCTGATGGAGCGGATGGCGGGCGGCAAGCGGAGGACTCCCTGTACCAGCGGCGGACGTGCCGGGGAGTCGGAAGGCGGCAGCTGTGCTGGTGGACCCGGCGGCGGGCGGAGGAGGTGTCCTGGACCCCCCTGGACTTTCAGTTCGGAGAGCGGGGGGTCCAGTGGAGTTCAGCAGAGTGCCAGTCTCCAAACCGCTGGCGGCGGGACCCCGAGTGACGCAACTCGGGGGGTAATGGCGGCCCCCGCTAGCGGTGCAGCGGAGGTGGTTATAGTGGCTGCAGACTCTGCCTCCAAACTGTCAGTAGAGGGACCCCCGAGTGAGGCAACTCGGGGGGGTATGGAGACCCTCACTGGCAGTGAAGAGGAGGATATGGAGGTGATGGCTGATTTGGTGACCCCTAGCCCAGCAGCGCTCCCCAAACTGTCAGTGAAGGGACCCCTGAGTGAGGCAACTCAGGGGGATATGGTGGCCCCCACTGGCAGTGAAGCGGGGAGTGCTGCAGAAGGGGAGAAGACAGAAGACGGGGAGCTAGAGTCTGATACTGAGGTGGATGATTTGTTTGCAGCTTTAAGCATGGACCAGCTGCAAAAAGAGATTAAAAAACTGAGCAGCAAGCTGTCAGATAAGAGAAAGAGGAGGAATCTGGCAGCTCCCTTGGAGAGACAATTCCTTAAGGGGGAAATTGCTGAACTAGCAGTTTCCCTGGACAATGCCAAAGAGCGGCTGGAGTACTTGAAAAAAATTAAAAAGAAACTGATAAAGTCCGAATCTACCTCAATGAGTGATATGGAAGGTTTAAAAGTGGAGAAGGTGGAGGCTGCATCAGCTATGGCGGTGAAAGTGGCAGAGCTGCAGGAGGATCCAGGCCCAGAGGTAAGCGATGATGCAAAGGGGACTGGGGGGATCGGGGGTCCCCATAATGCTTCGGTTCCCCTGGTTCCCGCTAGCGGAGCTATTTTACCTGCAAGGGCAGTCAGTGGCAATAGTATGATGGAAGTGTGTTCCGAAGCAACTGACTCAGAGTTAGTCCAGGTGGCAGTATTGGTGGAGGCTGGCATGGAGGGTAGACCAAAAGAACTGGTTCCTGAGGAAGTGCCAGGTGTGTTAAGTCTGGTCGGTGGTGTTGTCCCTGTGGATGTGTCAGCGCAAGGGATGCCAGTCCTGGACAAGTCATCCCTTTCAAATGCGCAAAGGGACATTGTGGAGACTGTTTATGGAGACAGGTTGCTAGTCCCAGAGAGGGCAAGGGTGGCAGCTGCAGTGATTGAAAAAGACTTGGCTCAGAGGAGGGAGAGACAGGCTAAGTCTGTCCCAGGTACCCTGTCTTATGCAAATGTGGTATCTGGGAGGAAAACAACTAATGTACCACCAGCTGCACCCTTGCCTGGGAGTACTGGAAAAAGACGTAATCTAATCCAATTTAAGTGGATTGCTCCTGGAGAAGCTCCAGGAAGAGAGGTGTTTTTAAAAATGGTGTTTAGTTTGGGGTTCTGTCCTGCAGATCTGTACGCCTGCATCCACCCAGTGCGGACCCTGGAGTATGATGTGAGTTTTCTGACGTACCAGGGTCTGCAAACTTTCTGGGGGAGGCTGCAGGCGTGTAGAGACAAGGACCCCTTTAACAAATATGTAATGAATTTAGTCACGAAGCATGACAGGGTAAAAGCCACTATTCTTGTCAGGAATGAGTCACTGCCCCCGGAGGACATAATATTTTGGCTAAAACGGTTTTGTAATGTAGAGTCGGGGGCAGTGAAGGCCGGTTATGTTTTAGGGGTGTGGGGTGGAGCATGGGAGGTGGGTATTAGGTTGAGGATGTCTGAGAAGGGGTTTGTTCATGTACCCTCGGCTGCCTATATAGGTAGGGACAGAGTGCAGTGTTTTTATCCGGGGCAGCCGAGGACATGTTTTAAGTGTGGTGATCACCGTCACGTTAGTTCCGAGTGCACTGTGGTGAAGTGTTCTTTGTGTGGGGGTGTGGGTCACTGGTCTAGAGATTGTCACACTGTCAGGTGCAATTTGTGTGGGGTGGAGGGGCACCCTTATAGCAGATGTCCGAAAGCCAGTCACAATGTGGTGTTAGAACAGGTGGTGGGTAGTAGTGTGGTGGTGAGTGAGGTGGTGAATGAGGTAGAAGAAGAGGGTATAGAGCAGGATGAGGTGGTAAATGTTGAAAGTAGGGAGGAGGTAATGGAGGAGACATTTCAGGAGGTTAGGCAGGGAGGGAATGGGATAAAAGAGAAAGATACAGAAACACAAGTGGTGTTATCCAATAAATTTGATGTTTTCTCCTCTGATGAGGAGGAAATCATAAGGAAAGATGGAGAGTGTTATCTGGTGTCAAAAAAAAACAAAAGAAAAACAAAGAGGTCTTTTAAAGAAAGTGAGAGGCACCGGGACGGGAAAAAAAGAAGGGAGTCAATCCCGGAGGTGGGGGAAGAGGCGGTAAATAAGGAAACTCTGGCCCCGATGGAAAGAAGGGTGGTGGAAAGGAGAAAGGAGGAGGTGGTGGCAATGGAGGAGACAGTGGCGGTTCAGCAGGAGGTAGTCAAAGAGACTGATGTGGAGTCATCCCAGAGCTCGGGGGTCGGGCCAAGTGGCACTGGTGGTGGGGTACACTGCCAGGTCATAAAGTTTGTGGCCAAGGCCCCTGACCCTGGGATCCCTGAGGAGGGTGGTGTACCCTCTGGGGGTGGAAGGGAGGGGGGTGGGGATGCCACAGGCGGTGGTGTGGCTGGCCCGCAGGGGGCTGGTGTGCAGTGTTAAGACTTGTTTTTTGGTGATGGTATGTAAAAGTAAGCAAGGTCTTGTAATATTCCATAACCTAGAAACATGGATCCTCATCCTATACGATGTGCCACGATTAATGTGGCTTCCGTGTTGTCCGAATGTGCTCGTATGATGGCCTTTGATTTTTTCAATACGATTGATGTTGATGTTTTATTTTTGCAAGAGACTAGGATTAGTAAATTGGATATCCTCCACAAGGCGAAGCAGGAGTGGAGGAGGGGTCCTTCTTACTGGTCTCTTGCGGCCGAGCCATACGGTGGGGTGGCAGTCCTTTTTTCTGATATGGTAACTGTGCACAAGGTTATTGAATTGCAAGCAGGTAGATGTATGATTTTGGATGTCAACATAAAGGGACAAGATGTGAGATTAATTAATGTGTATGGGCCACAGACACCAGGTGATAGGAAAAGTCTCTTTATGGAGATAAAACCTTTTCTTTTTACAGCCCAGCAGGTCGTCTTTGGTGGTGATTTTAATACCGTTGTTAGGCCAAAAGACAGGGGAGGCTCAAGGAGACCCCTGGGCTATGATTCCAATTTTTTAGTTAGCATGGTTAGACAGGCTGGTTTGGTGGATGTGCATATTCGTCACTCCCCAGACCTCACGGGTTTCACCTACTTTAGTGGTAGTCGTAGGTCTAGGATAGATAGGTTTTTTGTTAAGGAGACTTCCAAGACTTCATCCCTTGGGGTGAGGTTGGTGGAATTTTCCGATCACGGTTTGCTCTCAGTAACTTTGAATGCTTCAGAAACCCCTCAGAAGGGGCGGGGTCTGTGGCGTTTGAACTCTGAACTCCTGGAAGAAGAGAGAGTTAGGCAGTCCTTCAGGGTCTTCTTTCAATCTCAGGAGACACTTCTGGAGGCTGGTTGGAGTAGGTCTGAGTGGTGGGAGGTGATTAAAAAGAGAACCTGCAAATTTTTCCGTGGCCTTATAGCTAGGAAAAACTTGATAAAGCAAAATATCTACCGTAATCTGAGAAGGAAATTGGATTTCCTGATCTCTGAGGAGGGAGATGATGGGGAAATCTCCCGAGTGAAGGCTCAGATGAAAGAGTTCCAATATAACCGATTGGCATCCTTGGTTTTGGAAAGGGATTATGGTATGTACCACTCGCCTGATCCCTACCAGAGCTGTAGGAGGTCAGTCGACGCCAAACATGTCAGAGGACTGGTGGACGGACAGGGTGTTCTTCGTACTGACAAGGAAGGCATTCTGGATGTTATTGTGTCCTACTATTCTGATCTTCTGTCTGAGCAGCCACTCATCAGGGAGAGGATGGAGGAATTTCTGAGGGGAACCCCTGGTCTGAGTTCTCAGGGTGCCTCTCTTGACTCCTTGGCAAGTGATATAACCGCAGAGGAAGTTAGGAAGGCGATAATGGGTTTAAATCCCAAGAAATCACCAGGACCAGATGGTTTAACATCTGAATTTTATAAGACCTTTGCTGACCTCCTGATTCCCCGCCTTGTGGAAGTTTTTAATGAGAGCCTGGATGAGGGAGTCCTCCCTCCTTCCATGAGGTTATCTGCGCTTATTTTGCTGTCCAAAGGGAAGGACTCGTCTCGTATTGAGAACTGGCGCCCCATAGCCCTTCTCAATACAGACAGGAAGATTTTGGCAAAGGTACTGTTTAACAGGCTTTCAGAGTTTTCTGAGCTGTTGCTTTCTCCTTCTCAGCACTGTACGGTGAAGGGTCGTAGCACTTTTAGTGCTGTCCTTGGTGTCCGGGAGGCCATTGAGCGGTGCAGGGCTGAGAAGTGGGGAAAGTACTTACTGGCATTGGATCAGTCTAAAGCTTTTGACCGAGTGAATCATGAGTACCTTTGGGCTCTACTGAGATGGTATGGTCTTCCAGAGAGGGTGGTTAATTGGTTACAGACGATCTATCGTATGGCTGAAAGCTTTCCACTGGTAAACGGTTGGGTGGGCCCTACCTTTGGTGTAGGCTCGGGTGTTCGTCAGGGGTGTCCCCTGAGCCCCCTCCTGTATGTCTTTGCAATCGATCCCTTCGTTAGGAGGGTAGAGTGTGGGACTGTAGGGGGGGTGCAGCTGAGTCCGGAGTTTGCATTGAGGGTGGTGGCTTACGCAGATGATGTCACGGTGGTTCTGTCCTCGCAGGCAGAGGCCCGTGGCATAGAACACCTCATTTGCGAGTACTCTGAGGCTTCGTGCTCCAGAGTAAACCGAGAAAAGTGTGATGTTTTCTGGATGGGGGAGGAGGGGGAGCCTTTTCCTCTTCCGGACAGCTTCCCTCAGGTCAACGATCAGATTAAAATTCTTGGTATCAAATTTGATCATGGAGATTATGCCTCCCTAAATTGGGTTAACAAGCTGGAGGATGCTACCAAGAAGGTAGAGAGTTGGAAAAGATGGAAATTGTCTTTGAGGGAAAGGGTTGACTTGTGCAAAACTTACCTGATCCCGATTTTTTTGTATGTCAGTTACGTGTGCTTTTTGCCACAATCTTTGTGGTCCAGATTGAATTCCTTGTTCTTCCTCTTGTTGTGGAAGAACAGGATCAATATAGTGAAGAGGGGTATCACCTACAGACCGAGGAAAGATGGGGGTTTGAACATGGTAAACCCAGTGATCTTTTTTGTTACAGCTTTTTTAAAGCTTAACATTGGGAGCATGTTTTTAGACACTCCTCCTCGGTGGGTAGAGGGATTTAGACCATGGGTGTTTCCCTTCCTCAGATTCTGGATAGATGGAGGCCAAGTGAGAAGTTTCCGGATTCGTCATGGTTACCTCCCGATCTACGTCATTCAGAGCTTGAAGGTGATAAAGCGATATGACGTGGGAGTGGGTGAAGTCAAAAACTTCTCTAGGAGGGAGTTGGAGAGAAGAATTTTGCACACCCACTTTCATGTTCCGCTGTCACTGAGGGACTGTCCAGGTAATGTCGCTTCGGCTGGATTGGTTTTGTTAAATTCACAAAGGTTACCGCCCAAGTTCAAAGATATTGCCTGGCTCACTTTTCATGGGAGGCTTTATGTTGGAGGGAACCTCAGGTGGCGAAGTGCCAGTGAACGTGGCTGCCCACGGGAGGAATGTCCAGGGGTGGAGGAGACGATGGACCACTTCCTGCTTGAGTGTCCTTTTAATGTAAAGGTTTATGAGGAGGTTTCAAAGGCCATTGGTATCCCGTGCCTTTCGGGTCTTAGTTACCCTGAGTGGGCTTATGGGGTAGTCAGAAGATACGGTGGCTTTAATTTAACCACAATTTTTTTAGTTAGTTTAGCTGTTAGGTATCACACGTGGAATGCACGGTGCCAGGTATCTATTCGAAGGAAGGTCCTCCCCTGTGATGTGGTGGTAGGTATGATTATGCAAGAGGTGAAAAAGATGATGGATCTGGATAAGGGGAGACTGGATGCTGTCAGATGGTCACAGTGGTGGGGCCGTTTGAAACCCCCTTGAGTGGGTGGTTGAAAGTCTCTTCTTGTTCAGCTGGGTTTCTTTTCTGTCCTTTCACTCCCTGTAGATTTTTTATTCTATTTTTTGGTTTTTGTTGAAAAGGTTTTACATACATCTACCTGAGGTGGTGTGTATTGGTGATGGGTAGGATTAGATAAGATAGATAGTAGTTAAAGTTTTTTGTATTGTTTTATGGTTTGCTGTGTATATATACATATATAATATATAAAAAAAAAAAAAAAAAAAAAAAAATATATAGATAGTGGTTAAGGTAGTTGTTGTTCAAAATCCTTGCTTACTTTTTCTCATAGGAGATAAGTTGTTTATTATTAGGATTGGTAAAGTTTTCTTTTGGTTATAAGGCATAATATGGAGTAATATTGTGTATCCTTATGTTGATATTTGATTTTGTGTATATATATATTTTATCTATTAATTTATTTATTTTTTATATATGTAATTATTGTATATATATATATATCTTTGTTGCAAGTTAAAATAAAGAAGCATATTCTGTCACCGCAGCAAATGTTTTTTAAGGTTTACTGAAAGTTTTAAGCCGAATTTGGGGATTTTTGAAGAAAAACATTTTTGGCTGATTTTTAAGGTCCGGGGCTTACAGAATTTTCCATACGGGTAAATTTAATTCTGGAGAGTTCTGTGTCAAAATTAAGCACCAAAATCAACTTCTGTCACCGCAGCAAATGTTTTTTAAGGTTTACTGAAAGTTTTAAGCCGAATTTGGGGATTTTTGAAGAAAAAAATTTTTGGCCGATTTTCAAGGTCCGGGGCTTACAGAATTTTTCATACGGTCAAATTTATTTCTGGAGAGTTCTGAGTCAAAATTAAGCACCAAAATCAACTTCTGTCACCACAGCAAATCTTTTTTAAGGTTTACTGACAGTTTTAAGCCGAATTTGGGGATTTTTGAAGAAAAAAATTTTTGGCCGATTTTAAAGGTCCGGGGCTTACAGAATTTTTCATACGGGTAAATTTATTTCTGGAGAGTTCTGTGTCAAAATTAAGCACCAAAATCAACTTCTGTCACCACAGCAAATGTTTTTTAATGTTTATTGAAAGTTTTTAGCCGAATTTGGGGATTTTTGAAGAAAAACATTTTTTGCTGATTTTTAAGGTCCAGGGCTTACAGAATTTTCCATACGGATAAATTTATTTCTGGAGAGTTCTGTGTCAAAATTAAGCACCAAAATCAACTTCTGTCACCGTAGCAAATCTTTTTTACGGTTTACTGAAAGTTTTAAGCCGAATTTGGGGTTTTTTGAAGAAAAAAATTTTTGGCCAATTTTTAATGTCCGGGGCTTACAGAATTTTGCATATGTGTAAATGTAATTCTGGAGAGTTCTGTGTCAAAATTAAGCACCAAAATCAACTTCTGTCACCACAGCAAATGTATTTTTAATGTTTATTGAAAGTTTTTAGCCGAATTTGGGGATTTTTGAAGAAAAACATTTTTGGCTGATTTTTAATGTCCGGGGGTTACAGAATTTTCCATACGGATAAATTTATTTCTGGAGAGTTCTGTGTCAAAATTAAGCACCAAAATCAACTTCTGTCACCATATCAAATCTTTTTTAAGGTTTACTGAAAGTTTTAAGCCGAATTTGGGGTTTTTTGAAGAAAAAAATTTTAGGCCAATTTTTAAGGTCCGGGGCTTACAGAATTTTCCATACGGGTAAATGTATTTCTGGAGAGTTCTGTGTCAAAATTAAGCACCAAAATCAACTTCTGTCACCACAGCAAATGTTTTTTAATGTTTATTGAAAGTTTTAAGCCGAATTTGGGGATTTTTGAAGAAAAAAATTTTTGGGTGATTTTTAAGGTCCGGAGCTTACAGAAATTTCCATACGGGTAAATTTATTTCTGGAGAGTTCTGTGTCAAAATTAAGCACCAAAATCAACTTCTGTCACCGTAGCAAATCTTTTTTACGGTTTACTGAAAGTTTTAAGCCGAATTTGGGGTTTTTTGAAGAAAAAAATTTTTGGCCAATTTTTAATGTCCGGGGCTTACAGAATTTTGCATATGGGTAAATGTAATTCTGGAGAGTTCTGTGTCAAAATTAAGCACCAAAATCAACTTCTGTCACCACAGCAAATGTATTTTTAATGTTTATTGAAAGTTTTTAGCCGAATTTGTGGATTTTTGAAGAAAAACTTTTTTGGCTGATTTCTAAGGTCCGGGGCTTACAGAATTTTTCATACGGGTAAATTTATTTCTGGAGAGTTCCGAGGCAAAATTAAGCACCAAAATCAACTTCAGTCACCGTAGCAAATCTTTTTTAAGGTTTACTGAAAGTTTTTAGCCGAATTTGGGGATTTTTGAAGAAAAAAAATTTTTGCTGATTTTTAAGGTCCAGGGCTTACAGAATTTTCCATACGGATAAATTTATTTCTGGAGAGTTCTGTGTCAAAATTAAGCACCAAAATCAACTTCTGTCACCACAGCAAATCTTTTTTAAGGTTTACTGAAAGTTTTAAGCCGAATTTGGGGATTTTTGAAGAAAACAATTTTTGGCCGATTTTTAAGGTCCGGGGCTTACAGAATTTTTCATATGGGTAAATTTATTTTTGGAGAGTTCTGTGTCAAAATTAAGCACCAAAATTAACTTCTGTCACCGTAGCAAATCTTTTTTAAGGTTTATTGAAAGTTTTTAGCCGAATTTGGGGATTTTTGAAGAAAAACATTTTTGGCTGATTTTTAAGGTCCGGGGCGTACAGAATTTTCCATACGGGTAAATTTAATTCTGGAGAGTTCTGTGTCAAAATTAAGCACCAAAATCAACTTCTGTCACCGCAGCAAATGTTTTTTAAGGTTTACTGAAAGTTTTAAGCCGAATTTGGGGATTTTTGAAGAAAAAAATTTTTGCCCGATTTTTAAGGTCCGGGGCTTACAGAATTTTTCATACGGTCAAATTTATTTCTGGAGAGTTCTGAGTCAAAATTAAGCACCAAAATCAACTTCTGTCACCACAGCAAATCTTTTTTAAAGTTTACTGAAAGTTTTAAGCCGAATTTGGGGATTTTTTAAGAAAAAAATTTTGGGCCGATTTTTAAGGTCCGGGGCTTACAGAATTTTCCATATGGGTAAATTTATTTCTGGAGAGTTCTGTGTCAAAATTAAGCACCAAAATCAACTTCTGTCACCGCAGGAAATGTTTTTTAAGGTTTACTGAAAGTTTTAAGCCGAATTTGGGGATTTTTGAAGAAAAAAATTTTTGGCCGATTTTTAAGGTCCGGGGCTTACAGAATTTTTCATACGGTCAAATTTATTTCTGGAGAGTTCTGAGTCAAAATTAAGCACCAAAATCAACTTCTGTCACCATAGCAAATCTTTTTTAAGGTTTACTGAAAGTTTTAAGCCGAATTTGGGGATTTTTGAAGAAAAAAATTTTTGGCTGATTTTTAAGGTCCGGAGCTTACAGAAATTTCCATACGGGTAAATTTATTTCTGGAGAGTTCTGTGTCAAAATTAAGCACCAAAATCAACTTCTGTCACCGTAGCAAATCTTTTTTACGGTTTACTGAAAGTTTTAAGCCGAATTTGGGGTTTTTTGAAGAAAAAAATTTTTGGCCAATTTTTAATGTCCGGGGCTTACAGAATTTTGCATATGTGTAAATGTAATTCTGGAGAGTTCTGTGTCAAAATTAAGCACCAAAATCAACTTCTGTCACCACAGCAAATGTATTTTTAATGTTTATTGAAAGTTTTTAGCCGAATTTGGGGATTTTTGAAGAAAAACATTTTTGGCTAATTTTTAATGTCCGGGGCTTACAGAATTTTCCATACGGATAAATTTATTTCTGGAGAGTTCTGTGTCAAAATTAAGCACCAAAATCAACTTCTGTCACCGTAGCAAATGTTTTTTAAGGTTTACTGAAAGTTTTAAGCCGAATTTGGGGATTTTTGAAGAAAAAAATTTTTGGCCGATTTTTAAGGTCTGGGGCTTACAGAATTTTTCATACGGGTAAATTTCTTTCTGGAGAGTTCTGAGTCAAAATTAAGCACCAAAATCAACTTCTGTCACCGTAGCAAATCTTTTTTAAGGTTTACTGAAAGTTTTAAGCCGAATTTGGGGATTTTTGAAGAAAACAATTTTTGGCCGATTTTTAAGGTCCGGGGCTTACAGAATTTTTCATACGGGTAAATGTAATTCTGGAGAGTTCTCTTTCAAAATTAAGCACCAAAATCAACTTCTGTCACCACAGCAAATGTTTTTTTAATGTTTATTGAAAGTTTTTAGCCGAACTTGGGGATTTTTGAAGAAAAACATTTTTGGCTGATTTTTAAGGTCCGGGGCTTACAGAATTTTCCATACGGGTAAATTTATTTCTGGAGAGTTCTGTGTCAAAATTAAGCACCAAAATCAACTTCTGTCACCGCAGCAAATGTTTTTTAAGGTTTACTGAAAGTTTTAAGCCGAATTTGGGGATTTTTGAAGAAAAACATTTTTGGCTGATTTTTAAGGTCCGGGGCTTACAGAATTTTCCATACGGGTAAATTTAATTCTGGAGAGTTCTGTGTCAAAATTAAGCACCAAAATCAACTTCTGTCACCGCAGCAAATGTTTTTTAAGGTTTACTGAAAGTTTTAAGCCGAATTTGGGGATTTTTGAAGAAAAAAATTTTTGCCCGATTTTTAAGGTCCGGGGCTTACAGAATTTTTCATACGGTCAAATTTATTTCTGGAGAGTTCTGAGTCAAAATTAAGCACCAAAATCAACTTCTGTCACCACAGCAAATCTTTTTTAAAGTTTACTGAAAGTTTTAAGCCAAATTTGGGGATTTTTGGAGAAAAAAATTTTGGGCCGATTTTTAAGGTCCGGGGCTTACAGAATTTTTCATACGGGTAAATGTAATTCTGGAGAGTTCTCTGTCAAAATTAAGCACCAAAATCAACTTCTGTCACCACAGCAAATGTTTTTTTAATGTTTATTGAAAGTTTTTAGCCGAACTTGGGGATTTTTGAAGAAAAACATTTTTGGCTGATTTTTAAGGTCCGGGGCTTACAGAATTTTCCATACGGGTAAATTTATTTCTGGAGAGTTCTGTGTCAAAATTAAGCACCAAAATCAACTTCTGTCACCGCAGCAAATGTTTTTTAAGGTTTACTGAAAGTTTTAAGCCGAATTTGGGGATTTTTGAAGAAAAACATTTTTGGCTGATTTTTAAGGTCCGGGGCTTACAGAATTTTCCATACGGGTAAATTTAATTCTGGAGAGTTCTGTGTCAAAATTAAGCACCAAAATCAACTTCTGTCACCGCAGCAAATGTTTTTTAAGGTTTACTGAAAGTTTTAAGCCGAATTTGGGGATTTTTGAAGAAAAAAATTTTTGCCCGATTTTTAAGGTCCGGGGCTTACAGAATTTTTCATACGGTCAAATTTATTTCTGGAGAGTTCTGAGTCAAAATTAAGCACCAAAATCAACTTCTGTCACCACAGCAAATCTTTTTTAAAGTTTACTGAAAGTTTTAAGCCAAATTTGGGGATTTTTGAAGAAAAAAATTTTGGGCCGATTTTTAAGGTCCGGGGCTTACAGAATTTTTCATACGGGTAAATGTAATTCTGGAGAGTTCTCTGTCAAAATTAAGCACCAAAATCAACTTCTGTCACCACAGCAAATGTTTTTTTAATGTTTATTGAAAGTTTTTAGCCGAACTTGGGGATTTTTGAAGAAAAACATTTTTGGCTGATTTTTAAGGTCCGGGGCTTACAGAATTTTCCATACGGGTAAATTTATTTCTGGAGAGTTCTGTGTCAAAATTAAGCACCAAAATCAACTTCTGTCACCGCAGCAAATGTTTTTTAAGGTTTACTGAAAGTTTTAAGCCGAATTTGGGGATTTTTGAAGAAAAACATTTTTGGCTGATTTTTAAGGTCCGGGGCTTACAGAATTTTCCATACGGGTAAATTTAATTCTGGAGAGTTCTGTGTCAAAATTAAGCACCAACATCAACTTCTGTCTCTGTAGCATACCATTTGGGAGAGGAGTGTCCTAGGAGGAGGTGGTGAGCTGCTGAGACAGGGAGAGGGCTTCCCCAGGCAGGCTGATTCCTCCTGGGGAAGATATCGCTGCTGATCCTGCTGTTTGTGGTGCTGAGGATTTGCTGTGGTGCTGCTGCCTTTCAGCACCATGACTAAGAGAGGCAGACCCCGGGCTGGAGGATCAAGCAGGGGTTCTGTCGCTCCTGTCCCGCCTGACCCGCCTGACTCGCCTAACCTGCCTGCCGGAGGACTGCAGCGCGAGGCCGTGGATCCACCCGCCGGTTCGCGGAGGCCGCAAGTGTGCGCGGCTGGAGCTCCGGACCCCCCTGTCCCTTTGGCGCGCCTGCCCGGGAGACGGAGTGCGGGGAGTCTGACGGAGCAGCCGAAGCAGCCGGAGCTGATGGAGCGGACGGCGGCGGCAAGCGGAGGACTCCCTGTACCAGCGGCGGACGTGCCGGGGAGTCGGAAGGCGGCAGCTGTGCTGGTGGACCCGGCGGCGGGCGGAGGAGGTGTCCTGGACCCCCCTGGACTTTCAGTTCGGAGAGCGGGGGGTCCAGTGGAGTTCAGCAGAGTGCCAGTCTCCAAACCGCTGGCGGGACCCCCGAGTGACGCAACTCGGGGGGTAATGGCGGCCCCCGCTAGCGGTGCAGCGGAGGTGGTTATAGTGGCTGCAGACTCTGCCTCCAAACTGTCAGTAGAGGGACCCCCGAGTGAGGCAACTCGGGGGGGTATGGAGACCCTCACTGGCAGTGAAGAGGAGGATATGGAGGTGATGGCTGATTTGGTGACCCCTAGCCCAGCAGCGCTCCCCAAACTGTCAGTGAAGGGACCCCTGAGTGAGGCAACTCAGGGGGATATGGTGGCCCCCACTGGCAGTGAAGCGGGGAGTGCTGCAGAAGGGGAGAAGACAGAAGACGGGGAGCTAGAGTCTGATACTGAGGAGGATGATTTGTTTGCAGCTTTAAGCATGGACCAGCTGCAAAAAGAGATTAAAAAACTGAGCAGCAAGCTGTCAGATAAGAGAAAGAGGAGGAATCTGGCAGCTCCCTTGGAGAGACAATTCCTTAAGGGGGAAATTGCTGAACTAGCAGTTTCCCTGGACAATGCCAAAGAGCGGCTGGAGTACTTGAAAAAAATTAAAAAGAAACTGATAAAGTCCGAATCTACCTCAATGAGTGATATGGAAGGTTTAAAAGTGGAGAAGGTGGAGGCTGCATCAGCTATGGCGGTGAAAGTGGCAGAGCTGCAGGAGGATCCAGGCCCAGAGGTAAGCGATGATGCAAAGGGGACTGGGGGGATCGGGGGTCCCCATAATGCTTCGGTTCCCCTGGTTCCCGCTAGCGGAGCTATTTTACCTGCAAGGGCAGTCAGTGGCAATAGTATGATGGAAGTGTGTTCCGAAGCAACTGACTCAGAGTTAGTCCAGGTGGCAGTATTGGTGGAGGCTGGCATGGAGGGTAGACCAAAAGAACTGGTTCCTGAGGAAGTGCCAGGTGTGTTAAGTCTGGTCGGTGGTGTTGTCCCTGTGGATGTGTCAGCGCAAGGGATGCCAGTCCTGGACAAGTCATCCCTTTCAAATGCGCAAAGGGACATTGTGGAGACTGTTTATGGAGACAGGTTGCTAGTCCCAGAGAGGGCAAGGGTGGCAGCTGCAGTGATTGAAAAAGACTTGGCTCAGAGGAGGGAGAGACAGGCTAAGTCTGTCCCAGGTACCCTGTCTTATGCAAATGTGGTATCTGGGAGGAAAACAACTAATGTACCACCAGCTGCACCCTTGCCTGGGAGTACTGGAAAAAGACGTAATCTAATCCAATTTAAGTGGATTGCTCCTGGAGAAGCTCCAGGAAGAGAGGTGTTTTTAAAAATGGTGTTTAGTTTGGGGTTCTGTCCTGCAGATCTGTACGCCTGCATCCACCCAGTGCGGACCCTGGAGTATGATGTGAGTTTTCTGACGTACCAGGGTCTGCAAACTTTCTGGGGGAGGCTGCAGGCGTGTAGAGACAAGGACCCCTTTAACAAATATGTAATGAATTTAGTCACGAAGCATGACAGGGTAAAAGCCACTATTCTTGTCAGGAATGAGTCACTGCCCCCGGAGGACATAATATTTTGGCTAAAACGGTTTTGTAATGTAGAGTCGGGGGCAGTGAAGGCCGGTTATGTTTTAGGGGTGTGGGGTGGAGCATGGGAGGTGGGTATTAGGTTGAGGATGTCTGAGAAGGGGTTTGTTCATGTACCCTCGGCTGCCTATATAGGTAGGGACAGAGTGCAGTGTTTTTATCCGGGGCAGCCGAGGACATGTTTTAAGTGTGGTGATCACCGTCACGTTAGTTCCGAGTGCACTGTGGTGAAGTGTTCTTTGTGTGGGGGTGTGGGTCACTGGTCTAGAGATTGTCACACTGTCAGGTGCAATTTGTGTGGGGTGGAGGGGCACCCTTATAGCAGATGTCCGAAAGCCAGTCACAATGTGGTGTTAGAACAGGTGGTGGGTAGTAGTGTGGTGGTGAGTGAGGTGGTGAATGAGGTAGAAGAAGAGGGTATAGAGCAGGATGAGGTGGTAAATGTTGAAAGTAGGGAGGAGGTAATGGAGGAGACATTTCAGGAGGTTAGGCGGGGAGGGAATGGGATAAAAGAGAAAGATACAGAAACACAAGTGGTGTTATCCAATAAATTTGATGTTTTCTCCTCTGATGAGGAGGAAATCATAAGGAAAGATGGAGAGTGTTATCTGGTGTCAAAAAAAAACAAAAGAAAAACAAAGAGGTCTTTTAAAGAAAGTGAGAGGCACCGGGACGGGAAAAAAAGAAGGGAGTCAATCCCGGAGGTGGGGGAAGAGGCGGTAAATAAGGAAACTCTGGCCCCGATGGAAAGAAGGGTGGTGGAAAGGAGAAAGGAGGAGGTGGTGGCAATGGAGGAGACAGTGGCGGTTCAGCAGGAGGTAGCCGAAGAGACTGATGTGGAGTCATCCCAGAGCTCGGGGGTCGGGCCAAGTGGCACTGGTGGTGGGGTACACTGCCAGGTCATAAAGTTTGTGGCCAAGGCCCCTGACCCTGGGATCCCTGAGGAGGGTGGTGTACCCTCTGGGGGTGGAAGGGAGGGGGGTGGGGATGCCACAGGCGGTGGTGTGGCTGGCCCGCAGGGGGCTGGTGTGCAGTGTTAAGACTTGTTTTTTGGTGATGGTATGTAAAAGTAAGCAAGGTCTTGTAATATTCCATAACCTAGAAACATGGATCCTCATCCTATACGATGTGCCACGATTAATGTGGCTTCCGTGTTGTCCGAATGTGCTCGTATGATGGCCTTTGATTTTTTCAATACGATTGATGTTGATGTTTTATTTTTGCAAGAGACTAGGATTAGTAAATTGGATATCCTCCACAAGGCGAAGCAGGAGTGGAGGAGGGGTCCTTCTTACTGGTCTCTTGCGGCAGAGCCATACGGTGGGGTGGCAGTCCTTTTTTCTGATATGGTAACTGTGCACAAGGTTATTGAATTGCAAGCAGGTAGATGTATGATTTTGGATGTCAACATAAAGGGACAAGATGTGAGATTAATTAATGTGTATGGGCCACAGACACCAGGTGATAGGAAAAGTCTCTTTATGGAGATAAAACCTTTTCTTTTTACAGCCCAGCAGGTCGTCTTTGGTGGTGATTTTAATACCGTTGTTAGGCCAAAAGACAGGGGAGGCTCAAGGAGACCCCTGGGCTATGATTCCAATTTTTTAGTTAGCATGGTTAGACAGGCTGGTTTGGTGGATGTGCATATTCGTCACTCCCCAGACCTCACGGGTTTCACCTACTTTAGTGGTAGTCGTAGGTCTAGGATAGATAGGTTTTTTGTTAAGGAGACTTCCAAGACTTCATCCCTTGGGGTGAGGTTGGTGGAATTTTCCGATCACGGTTTGCTCTCAGTAACTTTGAATGCTTCAGAAACCCCTCAGAAGGGGCGGGGTCTGTGGCGTTTGAACTCTGAACTCCTGGAAGAAGAGAGAGTTAGGCAGTCCTTCAGGGTCTTCTTTCAATCTCAGGAGACACTTCTGGAGGCTGGTTGGAGTAGGTCTGAGTGGTGGGAGGTGATTAAAAAGAGAACCTGCAAATTTTTCCGTGGCCTTATAGCTAGGAAAAACTTGATAAAGCAAAATATCTACCGTAATCTGAGAAGGAAATTGGATTTCCTGATCTCTGAGGAGGGAGATGATGGGGAAATCTCCCGAGTGAAGGCTCAGATGAAAGAGTTCCAATATAACCGATTGGCATCCTTGGTTTTGGAAAGGGATTATGGTATGTACCACTCGCCTGATCCCTACCAGAGCTGTAGGAGGTCAGTCGACGCCAAACATGTCAGAGGACTGGTGGACGGACAGGGTGTTCTTCGTACTGACAAGGAAGGCATTCTGGATGTTATTGTGTCCTACTATTCTGATCTTCTGTCTGAGCAGCCACTCATCAGGGAGAGGATGGAGGAATTTCTGAGGGGAACCCCTGGTCTGAGTTCTCAGGGTGCCTCTCTTGACTCCTTGGCAAGTGATATAACCGCAGAGGAAGTTAGGAAGGCGATAATGGGTTTAAATCCCAAGAAATCACCAGGACCAGATGGTTTAACATCTGAATTTTATAAGACCTTTGCTGACCTCCTGATTCCCCGCCTTGTGGAAGTTTTTAATGAGAGCCTGGATGAGGGAGTCCTCCCTCCTTCCATGAGGTTATCTGCGCTTATTTTGCTGTCCAAAGGGAAGGACTCGTCTCGTATTGAGAACTGGCGCCCCATAGCCCTTCTCAATACAGACAGGAAGATTTTGGCAAAGGTACTGTTTAACAGGCTTTCAGTGTTTTCTGAGCTGTTGCTTTCTCCTTCTCAGCACTGTACGGTGAAGGGTCGTAGCACTTTTAGTGCTGTCCTTGGTGTCCGGGAGGCCATTGAGCGGTGCAGGGCTGAGAAGTGGGGAAAGTACTTACTGGCATTGGATCAGTCAAAAGCTTTTGACCGAGTGAATCATGAGTACCTTTGGGCTCTACTGAGATGGTATGGTCTTCCAGAGAGGGTGGTTAATTGGTTACAGACGATCTATCGTATGGCTGAAAGCTTTCCACTGGTAAACGGTTGGGTGGGCCCTACCTTTGGTGTAGGCTCGGGTGTTCGTCAGGGGTGTCCCCTGAGCCCCCTCCTGTATGTCTTTGCAATCGATCCCTTCGTTAGGAGGGTAGAGTGTGGGACTGTAGGGGGGGTGCAGCTGAGTCCGGAGTTTGCATTGAGGGTGGTGGCTTACGCAGATGATGTCACGGTGGTTCTGTCCTCGCAGGCAGAGGCCCGTGGCATAGAACACCTCATTTGCGAGTACTCTGAGGCTTCGTGCTCCAGAGTAAACCGAGAAAAGTGTGATGTTTTCTGGATGGGGGAGGAGGGGGAGCCTTTTCCTCTTCCGGACAGCTTCCCTCAGGTCAACGATCAGATTAAAATTCTTGGTATCAAATTTGATCATGGAGATTATGCCTCCCTAAATTGGGTTAACAAGCTGGAGGATGCTACCAAGAAGGTAGAGAGTTGGAAAAGATGGAAATTGTCTTTGAGGGAAAGGGTTGACTTGTGCAAAACTTACCTGATCCCGATTTTTTTGTATGTCAGTTACGTGTGCTTTTTGCCACAATCTTTGTGGTCCAGATTGAATTCCTTGTTCTTCCTCTTGTTGTGGAAGAACAGGATCAATATAGTGAAGAGGGGTATCACCTACAGACCGAGGAAAGATGGGGGTTTGAACATGGTAAACCCAGTGATCTTTTTTGTTACAGCTTTTTTAAAGCTTAACATTGGGAGCATGTTTTTAGACACTCCTCCTCGGTGGGTAGAGGGATTTAGACCATGGGTGTTTCCCTTCCTCAGATTCTGGATAGATGGAGGCCAAGTGAGAAGTTTCCGGATTCGTCATGGTTACCTCCCGATCTACGTTATCCAGAGCTTGAAGGTGATAAAGCGATATGACGTGGGAGTGGGTGAAGTCAAAAACTTCTCTAGGAGGGAGTTGGAGAGAAGAATTTTGCACACCCACTTTCATGTTCCGCTGTCACTGAGGGACTGTCCAGGTAATGTCGCTTCGGCTGGATTGGTTTTGTTAAATTCACAAAGGTTACCGCCCAAGTTCAAAGATATTGCCTGGCTCACTTTTCATGGGAGGCTTTATGTTGGAGGGAACCTCAGGTGGCGAAGTGCCAGTGAACGTGGCTGCCCACGGGAGGAATGTCCAGGGGTGGAGGAGACGATGGACCACTTCCTGCTTGAGTGTCCTTTTAATGTAAAGGTTTATGAGGAGGTTTCAAAGGCCATTGGTATCCCGTGCCTTTCGGGTCTTAGTTACCCTGAGTGGGCTTATGGGGTAGTCAGAAGATACGGTGACTTTAATTTGACCACAATTTTTTTAGTTAGTTTAGCTGTTAGGTATCACACGTGGAATGCACGGTGCCAGGTATCTATTCGAAGGAAGGTCCTCCCCTGTGATGTGGTGGTAGGTATGATTATGCAAGAGGTGAAAAAGATGATGGATCTGGATAAGGGGAGACTGGATGCTGTCAGATGGTCACAGTGGTGGGGCCGTTTGAAACCCCCTTGAGTGGGTGGTTGAAAGTCTCTTCTTGTTCAGCTGGGTTTCTTTTCTGTCCTTTCACTCCCTGTAGATTTTTTATTCTATTTTTTGGTTTTTGTTGAAAAGGTTTTACATACATCTACCTGAGGTGGTGTGTATTGGTGATGGGTAGGATTAGATAAGATAGATAGTAGTTAAAGTTTTTTGTATTGTTTTATGGTTTGCTGTGTATATATACATATATAATATATAAAAAAAAAAAAAAAAAAAATATATATATATATAAATAGATAGTGGTTAAGGTAGTTATTGTTCTAAAATCCTTGCTTACTTTTTCTCATAGGAGATAAGTTGTTTATTATTAGGATTGGTAAAGTTTTCTTTTGGTTATAAGGCATAATATGGAGTAATATTGTGTATCCTTATGTTGATATTTGATTTTGTGTATATATATATTTTATCTATTTATTTATTTATTTTTTATATATGTAATTATTGTATATATATATATATATATCTTTGTTGCAAGTTAAAATAAAGAAGCATATTCTGTCACCGCAGCAAATGTTTTTTAAGGTTTACTGAAAGTTTTAAGCCGAATTTGGGGATTTTTGAAGAAAAAAATTTTTGGCCGATTTTTAAGGTCCGGGGCTTACAGAATTTTTCATACGGTCAAATTTATTTCTGGAGAGTTCTGAGTCAAAATTAAGCACCAAAATCAACTTCTGTCACCACAGCAAATCTTTTTTAAGGTTTACTGAAAGTTTTAAGCCGAATTTGGGGATTTTTGAAGAAAAATTTTTTTTGCCGATTTTAAAGGTCCGGGGCTTACAGAATTTTTCATACGGGTAAATTTATTTCTGGAGAGTTCTGTGTCAAAATTAAGCACCAAAATCAACTTCTGTCACCACAGCAAATGTTTTTTAATGTTTATTGAAAGTTTTTAGCCGAATTTGGTGATTTTTGAAGAAAAACATTTTTTGCTGATTTTTAAGGTCCAGGGCTTACAGAATTTTCCATACGGATAAATTTATTTCTGGAGAGTTCTGTGTCAAAATTAAGCACCAAAATCAACTTCTGTCACCGTAGCAAATCTTTTTTACGGTTTACTGAAAGTTTTAAGCCGAATTTGGGGTTTTTTGAAGAAAAAAATTTTTGGCCAATTTTTAATGTCCGGGGCTTACAGAATTTTGCATATGTGTAAATGTAATTCTGGAGAGTTCTGTGTCAAAATTAAGCACCAAAATCAACTTCTGTCACCACAGCAAATGTATTTTTAATGTTTATTGAAAGTTTTTAGCCGAATTTGGGGATTTTTGAAGAAAAACATTTTTGGCTGATTTTTAATGTCCGGGGGTTACAGAATTTTCCATACGGATAAATTTATTTCTGGAGAGTTCTGTGTCAAAATTAAGCACCAAAATCAACTTCTGTCACCGTAGCAAATGTTTTTTAAGGTTTACTGAAAGTTTTAAGCCGAATTTGGGGATTTTTGAAGAAAAAAATTTTTGGCCGATTTTTAAGGTCCGGGGCTTACAGAATTTTTCATACGGTCAAATTTATTTCTGGAGAGTTCCGAGGCAAAATTAAGCACCAAAATCAACTTCTGTCACCACAGCAAATGTTTTTTAATGTTTATAGAAAGTTTTTAGCCGAATTTGGGGATTTTTGAAGAAAAAAATTTTTTGCTTATTTTTAAGGTCCGGGGCTTACAGAATTTTCCATATGGATAAATTTATTTCTGGAGAGTTCTGTGTCAAAATTAAGCACCAAAATCAACTTCTGTCACCACAGCAAATGTATTTTTAATGTTTATTGAAAGTTTTTAGCCGAATTTGGGGATTTTTGAAGAAAAACATTTTTGGCCGATTTTTAAGGTCCGGGGCTTACAGAATTTTTCATACGGTCAAATTTATTTCTGGAGAGTTCTGAGTCAAAATTAAGCACCAAAATCAACTTCTGTCACCACAGCAAATCTTTTTTAAGGTTTACTGAAAGTTTTAAGCCGAATTTGGGGATTTTTGAAGAAAAAAATTTTTGGCCGATTTTAAAGGTCCGGGGCTTACAGAATTTTTCATACGGGTAAATTTATTTCTGGAGAGTTCTGTGTCAAAATTAAGCACCAAAATCAACTTCTGTCACCACAGCAAATGTTTTTTAATGTTTATTGAAAGTTTTTAGCCGAATTTGGGGATTTTTGAAGAAAAACATTTTTTGCTGATTTTTAAGGTCCAGGGCTTACAGAATTTTCCATACGGATAAATTTATTTCTGGAGAGTTCTGTGTCAAAATTAAGCACCAAAATCAACTTCTGTCACCATAGCAAATCTTTTTTAAGGTTTACTGAAAGTTTTAAGCCGAATTTGGGGATTTTTGAAGAAAAAATTTTTTGGCTGATTTTTAAGGTCCGGAGCTTACAGAAATTTCCATACGGGTAAATTTATTTCTGGAGAGTTCTGTGTCAAAATTAAGCACCAAAATCAACTTCTGTCACCGTAGCAAATCTTTTTTACGGTTTACTGAAAGTTTTAAGCCGAATTTGGGGTTTTTTGAAGAAAAAAATTTTTGGCCAATTTTTAATGTCCGGGGCTTACAGAATTTTGCATATGTGTAAATGTAATTCTGGAGAGTTCTGTGTCAAAATTAAGCACCAAAATCAACTTCTGTCACCACAGCAAATGTATTTTTAATGTTTATTGAAAGTTTTTAGCCGAATTTGGGGATTTTTGAAGAAAAACATTTTTGGCTAATTTTTAATGTCCGGGGCTTACAGAATTTTCCATACGGATAAATTTATTTCTGGAGAGTTCTGTGTCAAAATTAAGCACCAAAATCAACTTCTGTCACCGTAGCAAATGTTTTTTAAGGTTTACTGAAAGTTTTAAGCCGAATTTGGGGATTTTTGAAGAAAAAAATTTTTGGCCGATTTTTAAGGTCCGGGGCTTACAGAATTTTTCATACGGGTAAATTTCTTTCTGGAGAGTTCTGAGTCAAAATTAAGCACCAAAATCAACTTCTGTCACCGTAGCAAATCTTTTTTAAGGTTTACTGAAAGTTTTAAGCCGAATTTGGGGATTTTTGAAGAAAACAATTTTTGGCCGATTTTTAAGGTCCGGGGCTTACAGAATTTTTCATACGGTCAAATTTATTTCTGGAGAGTTCTGAGTCAAAATTAAGCACCAAAATCAACTTCTGTCACCACAGCAAATTTTTTTTAAGGTTTACTGAAAGTTTTAAGTCGAATTTGGGGATTTTTGAAGAAAAATTTTTTTTGCCGATTTTAAAGGTCCGGGGCTTACAGAATTTTTCATACGGGTAAATTTATTTCTGGAGAGTTCTGTGTCAAAATTAAGCACCAAAATCAACTTCTGTCACCACAGCAAATGTTTTTTAATGTTTATTGAAAGTTTTTAGCCGAATTTGGGGATTTTTGAAGAAAAACATTTTTTGCTGATTTTTAAGGTCCAGGGCTTACAGAATTTTCCATACGGATAAATTTATTTCTGGAGAGTTCTGTGTCAAAATTAAGCACCAAAATCAACTTCTGTCACCGTAGCAAATCTTTTTTACGGTTTACTGAAAGTTTTAAGCCGAATTTGGGGTTTTTTGAAGAAAAAAATTTTTGGCCAATTTTTAATGTCCGGGGCTTACAGAATTTTGCATATGTGTAAATGTAATTCTGGAGAGTTCTGTGTCAAAATTAAGCACCAAAATCAACTTCTGTCACCACAGCAAATGTATTTTTAATGTTTATTGAAAGTTTTTAGCCGAATTTGGGGATTTTTGAAGAAAAACATTTTTGGCTGATTTTTAATGTCCGGGGGTTACAGAATTTTCCATACGGATAAATTTATTTCTGGAGAGTTCTGTGTCAAAATTAAGCACCAAAATCAACTTCTGTCACCGTAGCAAATGTTTTTTAAGGTTTACTGAAAGTTTTAAGCCGAATTTGGGGATTTTTGAAGAAAAAAATTTTTGGCCGATTTTTAAGGTCCGGGGCTTACAGAATTTTTCATACGGTCAAATTTATTTCTGGAGAGTTCCGAGGCAAAATTAAGCACCAAAATCAACTTCTGTCACCACAGCAAATCTTTTTTAAAGTTTACTGAAAGTTTTAAGCCAAATTTGGGGATTTTTGAAGAAAAAAATTTTGGGCCGATTTTTAAGGTCCGGGGCTTACAGAATTTTTCATACGGGTAAATGTAATTCTGGAGAGTTCTCTGTCAAAATTAAGCACCAAAATCAACTTCTGTCACCACAGCAAATGTTTTTTTAATGTTTATTGAAAGTTTTTAGCCGAACTTGGGGATTTTTGAAGAAAAACATTTTTGGCTGATTTTTAAGGTCCGGGGCTTACAGAATTTTCCATACGGGTAAATTTATTTCTGGAGAGTTCTGTGTCAAAATTAAGCACCAAAATCAACTTCTGTCACCGCAGCAAATGTTTTTTAAGGTTTACTGAAAGTTTTAAGCCGAATTTGGGGATTTTTGAAGAAAAACATTTTTGGCTGATTTTTAAGGTCCGGGGCTTACAGAATTTTCCATACGGGTAAATTTAATTCTGGAGAGTTCTGTGTCAAAATTAAGCACCAAAATCAACTTCTGTCACCGCAGCAAATGTTTTTTAAGGTTTACTGAAAGTTTTAAGCCGAATTTGGGGATTTTTGAAGAAAAAAATTTTTGGCCGATTTTTAAGGTCCGGGGCTTACAGAATTTTTCATACGGTCAAATTTATTTCTGGAGAGTTCTGAGTCAAAATTAAGCACCAAAATCAACTTCTGTCACCACAGCAAATCTTTTTTAAGGTTTACTGAAAGTTTTAAGCCGAATTTGGGGATTTTTGAAGAAAAATTTTTTTTGCCGATTTTAAAGGTCCGGGGCTTACAGAATTTTTCATACGGGTAAATTTATTTCTGGAGAGTTCTGTGTCAAAATTAAGCACCAAAATCAACTTCTGTCACCACAGCAAATGTTTTTTAATGTTTATTGAAAGTTTTTAGCCGAATTTGGGGATTTTTGAAGAAAAACATTTTTTGCTGATTTTTAAGGTCCAGGGCTTACAGAATTTTCCATACGGATAAATTTATTTCTGGAGAGTTCTGTGTCAAAATTAAGCACCAAAATCAACTTCTGTCACCGTAGCAAATCTTTTTTACGGTTTACTGAAAGTTTTAAGCCGAATTTGGGGTTTTTTGAAGAAAAAAATTTTTGGCCAATTTTTAATGTCCGGGGCTTACAGAATTTTGCATATGTGTAAATGTAATTCTGGAGAGTTCTGTGTCAAAATTAAGCACCAAAATCAACTTCTGTCACCACAGCAAATGTATTTTTAATGTTTATTGAAAGTTTTTAGCCGAATTTGGGGATTTTTGAAGAAAAACATTTTTGGCTGATTTTTAATGTCCGGGGGTTACAGAATTTTCCATACGGATAAATTTATTTCTGGAGAGTTCTGTGTCAAAATTAAGCACCAAAATCAACTTCTGTCACCGTAGCAAATGTTTTTTAAGGTTTACTGAAAGTTTTAAGCCGAATTTGGGGATTTTTGAAGAAAAAAATTTTTGGCCGATTTTTAAGGTCCGGGGCTTACAGAATTTTTCATACGGTCAAATTTATTTCTGGAGAGTTCCGAGGCAAAATTAAGCACCAAAATCAACTTCTGTCACCACAGCAAATGTTTTTTAATGTTTATAGAAAGTTTTTAGCCGAATTTGGGGATTTTTGAAGAAAAAAATTTTTTGCTTATTTTTAAGGTCCGGGGCTTACAGAATTTTCCATATGGATAAATTTATTTCTGGAGAGTTCTGTGTCAAAATTAAGCACCAAAATCAACTTCTGTCACCACAGCAAATGTTTTTTAATGTTTATTGAAAGTTTTTAGCCGAATTTGGGGATTTTTGAAGAAAAACATTTTTTGCTGATTTTTAAGGTCCAGGGCTTACAGAATTTTCCATACGGATAAATTTATTTCTGGAGAGTTCTGTGTCAAAATTAAGCACCAAAATCAACTTCTGTCACCATAGCAAATCTTTTTTAAGGTTTACTGAAAGTTTTAAGCCGAATTTGGGGATTTTTGAAGAAAAAATTTTTTGGCTGATTTTTAAGGTCCGGAGCTTACAGAAATTTCCATACGGGTAAATTTATTTCTGGAGAGTTCTGTGTCAAAATTAAGCACCAAAATCAACTTCTGTCACCGTAGCAAATCTTTTTTACGGTTTACTGAAAGTTTTAAGCCGAATTTGGGGTTTTTTGAAGAAAAAAATTTTTGGCCAATTTTTAATGTCCGGGGCTTACAGAATTTTGCATATGTGTAAATGTAATTCTGGAGAGTTCTGTGTCAAAATTAAGCACCAAAATCAACTTCTGTCACCACAGCAAATGTATTTTTAATGTTTATTGAAAGTTTTTAGCCGAATTTGGGGATTTTTGAAGAAAAACATTTTTGGCTAATTTTTAATGTCCGGGGCTTACAGAATTTTCCATACGGATAAATTTATTTCTGGAGAGTTCTGTGTCAAAATTAAGCACCAAAATCAACTTCTGTCACCGTAGCAAATGTTTTTTAAGGTTTACTGAAAGTTTTAAGCCGAATTTGGGGATTTTTGAAGAAAAAAATTTTTGGCCGATTTTTAAGGTCCGGGGCTTACAGAATTTTTCATACGGTCAAATTTATTTCTGGAGAGTTCTGAGTCAAAATTAAGCACCAAAATCAACTTCTGTCACCGTAGCAAATCTTTTTTAAGGTTTACTGAAAGTTTTAAGCCGAATTTGGGGATTTTTGAAGAAAAAAATTTTTGGCCGATTTTTAAGGTCCGGGGCTTACAGAATTTTTCATACGGTCAAATTTATTTCTGGAGAGTTCTGAGTCAAAATTAAGCACCAAAATCAACTTCTGTCACCACAGCAAATCTTTTTTAAGGTTTACTGAAAGTTTTAAGCCGAATTTGGGGATTTTTGAAGAAAAATTTTTTTTGCCGATTTTAAAGGTCCGGGGCTTACAGAATTTTTCATACGGGTAAATTTATTTCTGGAGAGTTCTGTGTCAAAATTAAGCACCAAAATCAACTTCTGTCACCACAGCAAATGTTTTTTAATGTTTATTGAAAGTTTTTAGCCGAATTTGGGGATTTTTGAAGAAAAACATTTTTTGCTGATTTTTAAGTACCAGGGCTTACAGAATTTTCCATACGGATAAATTTATTTCTGGAGAGTTCTGTGTCAAAATTAAGCACCAAAATCAACTTCTGTCACCATAGCAAATCTTTTTTAAGGTTTACTGAAAGTTTTAAGCCGAATTTGGGGATTTTTGAAGAAAAAAATTTTGGGCTGATTTTTAAGGTCCGGAGCTTACAGAAATTTCCATACGGGTAAATTTATTTCTGGAGAGTTCTGTGTCAAAATTAAGCACCAAAATCAACTTCTGTCACCGTAGCAAATCTTTTTTACGGTTTACTGAAAGTTTTAAGCCGAATTTGGGGTTTTTTGAAGAAAAAAATTTTTGGCCAATTTTTAATGTCCGGGGCTTACAGAATTTTGCATATGTGTAAATGTAATTCTGGAGAGTTCTGTGTCAAAATTAAGCACCAAAATCAACTTCTGTCACCACAGCAAATGTATTTTTAATGTTTATTGAAAGTTTTTAGCCGAATTTGGGGATTTTTGAAGAAAAACATTTTTGGCTAATTTTTAATGTCCGGGGCTTACAGAATTTTCCATACGGATAAATTTATTTCTGGAGAGTTCTGTGTCAAAATTAAGCACCAAAATCAACTTCTGTCACCGTAGCAAATGTTTTTTAAGGTTTACTGAAAGTTTTAAGCCGAATTTGGGGATTTTTGAAGAAAAAAATTTTTGGCCGATTTTTAAGGTCCGGGGCTTACAGAATTTTTCATACGGTCAAATTTATTTCTGGAGAGTTCTGAGTCAAAATTAAGCACCAAAATCAACTTCTGTCACCACAGCAAATCTTTTTTAAGGTTTACTGAAAGTTTTAAGCCGAATTTGGGGATTTTTGAAGAAAAATTTTTTTTGCCGATTTTAAAGGTCCGGGGCTTACAGAATTTTTCATACGGGTAAATTTATTTCTGGAGAGTTCTGTGTCAAAATTAAGCACCAAAATCAACTTCTGTCACCACAGCAAATGTTTTTTAATGTTTATTGAAAGTTTTTAGCCGAATTTGGGGATTTTTGAAGAAAAACATTTTTTGCTGATTTTTAAGGTCCAGGGCTTACAGAATTTTCCATACGGATAAATTTATTTCTGGAGAGTTCTGTGTCAAAATTAAGCACCAAAATCAACTTCTGTCACCGTAGCAAATCTTTTTTACGGTTTACTGAAAGTTTTAAGCCGAATTTGGGGTTTTTTGAAGAAAAAAATTTTTGGCCAATTTTTAATGTCCGGGGCTTACAGAATTTTGCATATGTGTAAATGTAATTCTGGAGAGTTCTGTGTCAAAATTAAGCACCAAAATCAACTTCTGTCACCACAGCAAATGTATTTTTAATGTTTATTGAAAGTTTTTAGCCGAATTTGGGGATTTTTGAAGAAAAACATTTTTGGCTGATTTTTAATGTCCGGGGGTTACAGAATTTTCCATACGGATAAATTTATTTCTGGAGAGTTCTGTGTCAAAATTAAGCACCAAAATCAACTTCTGTCACCGTAGCAAATCTTTTTTACGGTTTACTGAAAGTTTTAAGCCGAATTTGGGGTTTTTTGAAGAAAAAAATTTTTGGCCAATTTTTAATGTCCGGGGCTTACAGAATTTTGCATATGTGTAAATGTAATTCTGGAGAGTTCTGTGTCAAAATTAAGCACCAAAATCAACTTCTGTCACCACAGCAAATGTATTTTTAATGTTTATTGAAAGTTTTTAGCCGAATTTGGGGATTTTTGAAGAAAAACATTTTTGGCTAATTTTTAATGTCCGGGGCTTACAGAATTTTCCATACGGATAAATTTATTTCTGGAGAGTTCTGTGTCAAAATTAAGCACCAAAATCAACTTCTGTCACCGTAGCAAATGTTTTTTAAGGTTTACTGAAAGTTTTAAGCCGAATTTGGGGATTTTTGAAGAAAAAAATTTTTGCCCGATTTTTAAGGTCCGGGGCTTACAGAATTTTTCATACGGGTAAATTTCTTTCTGGAGAGTTCTGAGTCAAAATTAAGCACCAAAATCAACTTCTGTCACCGTAGCAAATCTTTTTTAAGGTTTACTGAAAGTTTTAAGCCGAATTTGGGGATTTTTGAAGAAAACAATTTTTGGCCGATTTTTAAGGTCCGGGGCTTACAGAATTTTTCATATGGGTAAATGTAATTCTGGAGAGTTCTCTGTCAAAATTAAGCACCAAAATCAACTTCTGTCACCACAGCAAATGTTTTTTTAATGTTTATTGAAAGTTTTTAGCCGAACTTGGGGATTTTTGAAGAAAAACATTTTTGGCTGATTTTTAAGGTCCGGGCTTACAGAATTTTCCATACGGGTAAATTTATTTCTGGAGAGTTCTGTGTCAAAATTAAGCACCAAAATCAACTTCTGTCACCGCAGCAAATGTTTTTTAAGGTTTACTGAAAGTTTTAAGCCGAATTTGGGGATTTTTGAAGAAAAACATTTTTGGCTGATTTTTAAGGTCCGGGGCTTACAGAATTTTCCATACGGGTAAATTTAATTCTGGAGAGTTCTGTGTCAAAATTAAGCACCAAAATCAACTTCTGTCACCGCAGCAAATGTTTTTTAAGGTTTACTGAAAGTTTTAAGCCGAATTTGGGGATTTTTGAAGAAAAAAATTTTTGCCCGATTTTTAAGGTCCGGGGCTTACAGAATTTTTCATACGGTGAAATTTATTTCTGGAGAGTTCTGAGTCAAAATTAAGCACCAAAATCAACTTCTGTCACCACAGCAAATCTTTTTTAAAGTTTACTGAAAGTTTTAAGCCGAATTTGGGGATTTTTGAAGAAAAAAATTTTGGGCCGATTTTTAAGGTCCGGGGCTTACAGAATTTTTCATACGGGTAAATGTAATTCTGGAGAGTTCTCTGTCAAAATTAAGCACCAAAATCAACTTCTGTCACCACAGCAAATGTTTTTTTAATGTTTATTGAAAGTTTTTAGCCGAACTTGGGGATTTTTGAAGAAAAACATTTTTGGCTGATTTTTAAGGTCCGGGGCTTACAGAATTTTCCATACGGGTAAATTTATTTCTGGAGAGTTCTGTGTCAAAATTAAGCACCAAAATCAACTTCTGTCACCGCAGCAAATGTTTTTTAAGGTTTACTGAAAGTTTTAAGCCGAATTTGGGGATTTTTGAAGAAAAACATTTTTGGCTGATTTTTAAGGTCCGGGGCTTACAGAATTTTCCATACGGGTAAATTTAATTCTGGAGAGTTCTGTGTCAAAATTAAGCACCAAAATCAACTTCTGTCACCGCAGCAAATGTTTTTTAAGGTTTACTGAAAGTTTTAAGCCGAATTTGGGGATTTTTGAAGAAAAAAATTTTTGGCCGATTTTTAAGGTCCGGGGCTTACAGAATTTTTCATACGGTCAAATTTATTTCTGGAGAGTTCTGAGTCAAAATTAAGCACCAAAATCAACTTCTGTCACCACAGCAAATCTTTTTTAAGGTTTACTGACAGTTTTAAGCCGAATTTGGGGATTTTTGAAGAAAAAAATTTTTGGCCGATTTTAAAGGTCCGGGGCTTACAGAATTTTTCATACGGGTAAATTTATTTCTGGAGAGTTCTGTGTCAAAATTAAGCACCAAAATCAACTTCTGTCACCACAGCAAATGTTTTTTAATGTTTATTGAAAGTTTTTAGCCGAATTTGGGGATTTTTGAAGAAAAACATTTTTTGCTGATTTTTAAGGTCCAGGGCTTACAGAATTTTCCATACGGATAAATTTATTTCTGGAGAGTTCTGTGTCAAAATTAAGCACCAAAATCAACTTCTGTCACCGTAGCAAATCTTTTTTACGGTTTACTGAAAGTTTTAAGCCGAATTTGGGGTTTTTTGAAGAAAAAAATTTTTGGCCAATTTTTAATGTCCGGGGCTTACAGAATTTTGCATATGTGTAAATGTAATTCTGGAGAGTTCTGTGTCAAAATTAAGCACCAAAATCAACTTCTGTCACCACAGCAAATGTATTTTTAATGTTTATTGAAAGTTTTTAGCCGAATTTGGGGATTTTTGAAGAAAAACATTTTTGGCTGATTTTTAATGTCCGGGGGTTACAGAATTTTCCATACGGATAAATTTATTTCTGGAGAGTTCTGTGTCAAAATTAAGCACCAAAATCAACTTCTGTCACCATAGCAAATCTTTTTTAAGGTTTACTGAAAGTTTTAAGCCGAATTTGGGGTTTTTTGAAGAAAAAAATTTTAGGCCAATTTTTAAGGTCCGGGGCTTACAGAATTTTCCATACGGGTAAATGTATTTCTGGAGAGTTCTGTGTCAAAATTAAGCACCAAAATCAACTTCTGTCACCACAGCAAATGTTTTTTAATGTTTATTGAAAGTTTTAAGCCGAATTTGGGGATTTTTGAAGAAAAAAATTTTTGGGTGATTTTTAAGGTCCGGAGCTTACAGAAATTTCCATACGGGTAAATTTATTTCTGGAGAGTTCTGTGTCAAAATTAAGCACCAAAATCAACTTCTGTCACCGTAGCAAATCTTTTTTACGGTTTACTGAAAGTTTTAAGCCGAATTTGGGGTTTTTTGAAGAAAAAAATTTTGGGCCAATTTTTAATGTCCGGGGCTTACAGAATTTTGCATATGGGTAAATGTAATTCTGGAGAGTTCTGTGTCAAAATTAAGCACCAAAATCAACTTCTGTCACCACAGCAAATGTATTTTTAATGTTTATTGAAAGTTTTTAGCCGAATTTGTGGATTTTTGAAGAAAAACTTTTTTGGCTGATTTCTAAGGTCCGGGGCTTACAGAATTTTTCATACGGGTAAATTTATTTCTGGAGAGTTCCGAGGCAAAATTAAGCACCAAAATCAACTTCAGTCACCGTAGCAAATCTTTTTTAAGGTTTACTGAAAGTTTTTAGCCGAATTTGGGGATTTTTGAAGAAAAAAAATTTTTGCTGATTTTTAAGGTCCAGGGCTTACAGAATTTTCCATACGGATAAATTTATTTCTGGAGAGTTCTGTGTCAAAATTAAGCACCAAAATCAACTTCTGTCACCACAGCAAATCTTTTTTAAGGTTTACTGAAAGTTTTAAGCCGAATTTGGGGATTTTTGAAGAAAACAATTTTTGGCCGATTTTTAAGGTCCGGGGCTTACAGAATTTTTCATATGGGTAAATTTATTTTTGGAGAGTTCTGTGTCAAAATTAAGCACCAAAATTAACTTCTGTCACCGTAGCAAATCTTTTTTAAGGTTTATTGAAAGTTTTTAGCCGAATTTGGGGATTTTTGAAGAAAAACATTTTTGGCTGATTTTTAAGGTCCGGGGCGTACAGAATTTTCCATACGGGTAAATTTAATTCTGGAGAGTTCTGTGTCAAAATTAAGCACCAAAATCAACTTCTGTCACCGCAGCAAATGTTTTTTAAGGTTTACTGAAAGTTTTAAGCCGAATTTGGGGATTTTTGAAGAAAAAAATTTTTGCCCGATTTTTAAGGTCCGGGGCTTACAGAATTTTTCATACGGTCAAATTTATTTCTGGAGAGTTCTGAGTCAAAATTAAGCACCAAAATCAACTTCTGTCACCACAGCAAATCTTTTTTAAAGTATACTGAAAGTTTTAAGCCGAATTTGGGGATTTTTTAAGAAAAAAATTTTGGGCCGATTTTTAAGGTCCGGGGCTTACAGAATTTTCCATATGGGTAAATTTATTTCTGGAGAGTTCTGTGTCAAAATTAAGCACCAAAATCAACTTCTGTCACCGCAGGAAATGTTTTTTAAGGTTTACTGAAAGTTTTAAGCCGAATTTGGGGATTTTTGAAGAAAAAAATTTTTGGCCGATTTTTAAGGTCCGGGGCTTACAGAATTTTTCATACGGTCAAATTTATTTCTGGAGAGTTCTGAGTCAAAATTAAGCACCAAAATCAACTTCTGTCACCATAGCAAATCTTTTTTAAGGTTTACTGAAAGTTTTAAGCCGAATTTGGGGATTTTTGAAGAAAAAAATTTTTGGCTGATTTTTAAGGTCCGGAGCTTACAGAAATTTCCATACGGGTAAATTTATTTCTGGAGAGTTCTGTGTCAAAATTAAGCACCAAAATCAACTTCTGTCACCGTAGCAAATCTTTTTTACGGTTTACTGAAAGTTTTAAGCCGAATTTGGGGTTTTTTGAAGAAAAAAATTTTTGGCCAATTTTTAATGTCCGGGGCTTACAGAATTTTGCATATGTGTAAATGTAATTCTGGAGAGTTCTGTGTCAAAATTAAGCACCAAAATCAACTTCTGTCACCACAGCAAATGTATTTTTAATGTTTATTGAAAGTTTTTAGCCGAATTTGGGGATTTTTGAAGAAAAACATTTTTGGCTAATTTTTAATGTCCGGGGCTTACAGAATTTTCCATACGGATAAATTTATTTCTGGAGAGTTCTGTGTCAAAATTAAGCACCAAAATCAACTTCTGTCACCGTAGCAAATGTTTTTTAAGGTTTACTGAAAGTTTTAAGCCGAATTTGGGGATTTTTGAAGAAAAAAATTTTTGGCCGATTTTTAAGGTCCGGGGCTTACAGAATTTTTCATACGGGTAAATTTCTTTCTGGAGAGTTCTGAGTCAAAATTAAGCACCAAAATCAACTTCTGTCACCGTAGCAAATCTTTTTTAAGGTTTACTGAAAGTTTTAAGCCGAATTTGGGGATTTTTGAAGAAAACAATTTTTGGCCGATTTTTAAGGTCCGGGGCTTACAGAATTTTTCATACGGGTAAATGTAATTCTGGAGAGTTCTCTGTCAAAATTAAGCACCAAAATCAACTTCTGTCACCACAGCAAATGTTTTTTTAATGTTTATTGAAAGTTTTTAGCCGAACTTGGGGATTTTTGAAGAAAAACATTTTTGGCTGATTTTTAAGGTCCGGGGCTTACAGAATTTTCCATACGGGTAAATTTATTTCTGGAGAGTTCTGTGTCAAAATTAAGCACCAAAATCAACTTCTGTCACCGCAGCAAATGTTTTTTAAGGTTTACTGAAAGTTTTAAGCCGAATTTGGGGATTTTTGAAGAAAAACATTTTTGGCTGATTTTTAAGGTCCGGGGCTTACAGAATTTTCCATACGGGTAACTTTAATTCTGGAGAGTTCTGTGTCAAAATTAAGCACCAAAATCAACTTCTGTCACCGCAGCAAATGTTTTTTAAGGTTTACTGAAAGTTTTAAGCCGAATTTGGGGATTTTTGAAGAAAAAAATTTTTGCCCGATTTTTAAGGTCCGGGGCTTACAGAATTTTTCATACGGTCAAATTTATTTCTGGAGAGTTCTGAGTCAAAATTAAGCACCAAAATCAACTTCTGTCACCACAGCAAATCTTTTTTAAAGTTTACTGAAAGTTTTAAGCCAAATTTGGGGATTTTTGAAGAAAAAAATTTTGGGCCGATTTTTAAGGTCCGGGGCTTACAGAATTTTTCATACGGGTAAATGTAATTCTGGAGAGTTCTCTGTCAAAATTAAGCACCAAAATCAACTTCTGTCACCACAGCAAATGTTTTTTTAATGTTTATTGAAAGTTTTTAGCCGAACTTGGGGATTTTTGAAGAAAAACATTTTTGGCTGATTTTTAAGGTCCGGGGCTTACAGAATTTTCCATACGGGTAAATTTATTTCTGGAGAGTTCTGTGTCAAAATTAAGCACCAAAATCAACTTCTGTCACCGCAGCAAATGTTTTTTAAGGTTTACTGAAAGTTTTAAGCCGAATTTGGGGATTTTTGAAGAAAAACATTTTTGGCTGATTTTTAAGGTCCGGGGCTTACAGAATTTTCCATACGGGTAAATTTAATTCTGGAGAGTTCTGTGTCAAAATTAAGCACCAAAATCAACTTCTGTCACCGCAGCAAATGTTTTTTAAGGTTTACTGAAAGTTTTAAGCCGAATTTGGGGATTTTTGAAGAAAAAAATTTTTGGCCGATTTTTAAGGTCCGGGGCTTACAGAATTTTTCATACGGTCAAATTTATTTCTGGAGAGTTCTGAGTCAAAATTAAGCACCAAAATCAACTTCTGTCACCACAGCAAATCTTTTTTAAGGTTTACTGAAAGTTTTAAGCCGAATTTGGGGATTTTTGAAGAAAAATTTTTTTGGCCGATTTTAAAGGTCCGGGGCTTACAGAATTTTTCATACGGGTAAATTTATTTCTGGAGAGTTCTGTGTCAAAATTAAGCACCAAAATCAACTTCTGTCACCACAGCAAATGTTTTTTAATGTTTATTGAAAGTTTTTAGCCAAATTTGGGGATTTTTGAAGAAAAACATTTTTTGCTGATTTTTAAGGTCCAGGGCTTACAGAATTTTCCATACGGATAAATTTATTTCTGGAGAGTTCTGTGTCAAAATTAAGCACCAAAATCAACTTCTGTCACCGTAGCAAATCTTTTTTACGGTTTACTGAAAGTTTTAAGCCGAATTTGGGGTTTTTTGAAGAAAAAAATTTTTGGCCAATTTTTAATGTCCGGGGCTTACAGAATTTTGCATATGTGTAAATGTAATTCTGGAGAGTTCTGTGTCAAAATTAAGTACCAAAATCAACTTCTGTCACCACAGCAAATGTATTTTTAATGTTTATTGAAAGTTTTTAGCCGAATTTGGGGATTTTTGAAGAAAAACATTTTTGGCTGATTTTTAATGTCCGGGGGTTACAGAATTTTCCATACGGATAAATTTATTTCTGGAGAGTTCTGTGTCAAAATTAAGCACCAAAATCAACTTCTGTCACCGTAGCAAATGTTTTTTAAGGTTTACTGAAAGTTTTAAGCCGAATTTGGGGATTTTTGAAGAAAAAAATTTTTGGCCGATTTTTAAGGTCCGGGGCTTACAGAATTTTTCATACGGGTAAATTTCTTTCTGGAGAGTTCTGAGTCAAAATTAAGCACCAAAATCAACTTCTGTCACCGTAGCAAATCTTTTTTAAGGTTTACTGAAAGTTTTAAGCCGAATTTGGGGATTTTTGAAGAAAACAATTTTTGGCCGATTTTTAAGGTCCGGGGCTTACAGAATTTTTCATACGGGTAAATGTAATTCTGGAGAGTTCTCTGTCAAAATTAAGCACCAAAATCAACTTCTGTCACCACAGCAAATGTTTTTTTAATGTTTATTGAAAGTTTTTAGCCGAACTTGGGGATTTTTGAAGAAAAACATTTTTGGCTGATTTTTAAGGTCCGGGGCTTACAGAATTTTCCATACGGGTAAATTTATTTCTGGAGAGTTCTGTGTCAAAATTAAGCACCAAAATCAACTTCTGTCACCGCAGCAAATGTTTTTTAAGGTTTACTGAAAGTTTTAAGCCGAATTTGGGGATTTTTGAAGAAAAACATTTTTGGCTGATTTTTAAGGTCCGGGGCTTACAGAATTTTCCATACGGGTAACTTTAATTCTGGAGAGTTCTGTGTCAAAATTAAGCACCAAAATCAACTTCTGTCACCGCAGCAAATGTTTTTTAAGGTTTACTGAAAGTTTTAAGCCGAATTTGGGGATTTTTGAAGAAAAAAATTTTTGCCCGATTTTTAAGGTCCGGGGCTTACAGAATTTTTCATACGGTCAAATTTATTTCTGGAGAGTTCTGAGTCAAAATTAAGCACCAAAATCAACTTCTGTCACCACAGCAAATCTTTTTTAAAGTTTACTGAAAGTTTTAAGCCAAATTTGGGGATTTTTGAAGAAAAAAATTTTGGGCCGATTTTTAAGGTCCGGGGCTTACAGAATTTTTCATACGGGTAAATGTAATTCTGGAGAGTTCTCTGTCAAAATTAAGCACCAAAATCAACTTCTGTCACCACAGCAAATGTTTTTTTAATGTTTATTGAAAGTTTTTAGCCGAACTTGGGGATTTTTGAAGAAAAACATTTTTGGCTGATTTTTAAGGTCCGGGGCTTACAGAATTTTCCATACGGGTAAATTTATTTCTGGAGAGTTCTGTGTCAAAATTAAGCACCAAAATCAACTTCTGTCACCGCAGCAAATGTTTTTTAAGGTTTACTGAAAGTTTTAAGCCGAATTTGGGGATTTTTGAAGAAAAACATTTTTGGCTGATTTTTAAGGTCCGGGGCTTACAGAATTTTCCATACGGGTAAATTTAATTCTGGAGAGTTCTGTGTCAAAATTAAGCACCAAAATCAACTTCTGTCACCGCAGCAAATGTTTTTTAAGGTTTACTGAAAGTTTTAAGCCGAATTTGGGGATTTTTGAAGAAAAAAATTTTTGGCCGATTTTTAAGGTCCGGGGCTTACAGAATTTTTCATACGGTCAAATTTATTTCTGGAGAGTTCTGAGTCAAAATTAAGCACCAAAATCAACTTCTGTCACCACAGCAAATCTTTTTTAAGGTTTACTGAAAGTTTTAAGCCGAATTTGGGGATTTTTGAAGAAAAATTTTTTTGGCCGATTTTAAAGGTCCGGGGCTTACAGAATTTTTCATACGGGTAAATTTATTTCTGGAGAGTTCTGTGTCAAAATTAAGCACCAAAATCAACTTCTGTCACCACAGCAAATGTTTTTTAATGTTTATTGAAAGTTTTTAGCCAAATTTGGGGATTTTTGAAGAAAAACATTTTTTGCTGATTTTTAAGGTCCAGGGCTTACAGAATTTTCCATACGGATAAATTTATTTCTGGAGAGTTCTGTGTCAAAATTAAGCACCAAAATCAACTTCTGTCACCGTAGCAAATCTTTTTTACGGTTTACTGAAAGTTTTAAGCCGAATTTGGGGTTTTTTGAAGAAAAAAATTTTTGGCCAATTTTTAATGTCCGGGGCTTACAGAATTTTGCATATGTGTAAATGTAATTCTGGAGAGTTCTGTGTCAAAATTAAGTACCAAAATCAACTTCTGTCACCACAGCAAATGTATTTTTAATGTTTATTGAAAGTTTTTAGCCGAATTTGGGGATTTTTGAAGAAAAACATTTTTGGCTGATTTTTAATGTCCGGGGGTTACAGAATTTTCCATACGGATAAATTTATTTCTGGAGAGTTCTGTGTCAAAATTAAGCACCAAAATCAACTTCTGTCACCGTAGCAAATGTTTTTTAAGGTTTACTGAAAGTTTTAAGCCGAATTTGGGGATTTTTGAAGAAAAAAATTTTTGGCCGATTTTTAAGGTCCGGGGCTTACAGAATTTTTCATACGGTCAAATTTATTTCTGGAGAGTTCCGAGGCAAAATTAAGCACCAAAATCAACTTCTGTCACCACAGCAAATGTTTTTTAATGTTTATAGAAAGTTTTTAGCCGAATTTGGGGATTTTTGAAGAAAAAAATTTTTTGCTTATTTTTAAGGTCCGGGGCTTACAGAATTTTCAATATGGATAAATTTATTTCTGGAGAGTTCTGTGTCAAAATTAAGCACCAAAATCAACTTCTGTCACCACAGCAAATGTATTTTTAATGTTTATTGAAAGTTTTTAGCCGAATTTGGGTATTTTTGAAGAAAAACATTTTTGGCTGATTTTTAAGGTCCGGGGCTTACAGAATTTTCCATACGGGTAAATTTAATTCTGGAGAGTTCTGAGTCAAAATTAAGCACCAAAATCAACTTCTGTCACCACAGCAAATCTTTTTTAAGGTTTACTGACAGTTTTAAGCCGAATTTGGGGATTTTTGAAGAAAAAAATTTTTGGCCGATTTTAAAGGTCCGGGGCTTACAGAATTTTTCATACGGGTAAATTTATTTCTGGAGAGTTCTGTGTCAAAATTAAGCACCAAAATCAACTTCTGTCACCACAGCAAATGTTTTTTAATGTTTATTGAAAGTTTTTAGCCGAATTTGGGGATTTTTGAAGAAAAACATTTTTTGCTGATTTTTAAGGTCCAGGGCTTACAGAATTTTCCATACGGATAAATTTATTTCTGGAGAGTTCTGTGTCAAAATTAAGCACCAAAATCAACTTCTGTCACCGCAGCAAATGTTTTTTAAGGTTTACTGAAAGTTTTAAGCCGAATTTGGGGATTTTTGAAGAAAAAAATTTTTGCCCGATTTTTAAGGTCCGGGGCTTACAGAATTTTTCATACGGTCAAATTTATTTCTGGAGAGTTCTGAGTCAAAATTAAGCACCAAAATCAACTTCTGTCACCACAGCAAATCTTTTTTAAAGTTTACTGAAAGTTTTAAGCCGAATTTGGGGATTTTTTAAGAAAAAAATTTTGGGCCGATTTTTAATGTCCGGGGGTTACAGAATTTTCCATACGGATAAATTTATTTCTGGAGAGTTCTGTGTCAAAATTAAGCACCAAAATCAACTTCTGTCACCATAGCAAATCTTTTTTAAGGTTTACTGAAAGTTTTAAGCCGAATTTGGGGTTTTTTGAAGAAAAAAATTTTAGGCCAATTTTTAAGGTCCGGGGCTTACAGAATTTTCCATACGGGTAAATGTATTTCTGGAGAGTTCTGTGTCAAAATTAAGCACCAAAATCAACTTCTGTCACCACAGCAAATGTTTTTTAATGTTTATTGAAAGTTTTAAGCCGAATTTGGGGATTTTTGAAGAAAAAAATTTTTGGGTGATTTTTAAGGTCCGGAGCTTACAGAAATTTCCATACGGGTAAATTTATTTCTGGAGAGTTCTGTGTCAAAATTAAGCACCAAAATCAACTTCTGTCACCGTAGCAAATCTTTTTTACGGTTTACTGAAAGTTTTTAGCCGAATTTGGGGATTTTTGAAGAAAAAAAATTTTTGCTGATTTTTAAGGTCCAGGGCTTACAGAATTTTCCATACGGATAAATTTATTTCTGGAGAGTTCTGTGTCAAAATTAAGCACCAAAATCAACTTCTGTCACCACAGCAAATCTTTTTTAAGGTTTACTGAAAGTTTTAAGCCGAATTTGGGGATTTTTGAAGAAAACAATTTTTGGCCGATTTTTAAGGTCCGGGGCTTACAGAATTTTTCATATGGGTAAATTTATTTTTGGAGAGTTCTGTGTCAAAATTAAGCACCAAAATTAACTTCTGTCACCGTAGCAAATCTTTTTTAAGGTTTATTGAAAGTTTTTAGCCGAATTTGGGGATTTTTGAAGAAAAACATTTTTGGCTGATTTTTAAGGTCCGGGGCGTACAGAATTTTCCATACGGGTAAATTTAATTCTGGAGAGTTCTGTGTCAAAATTAAGCACCAAAATCAACTTCTGTCACCGCAGCAAATGTTTTTTAAGGTTTACTGAAAGTTTTAAGCCGAATTTGGGGATTTTTGAAGAAAAAAATTTTTGCCCGATTTTTAAGGTCCGGGGCTTACAGAATTTTTCATACGGTCAAATTTATTTCTGGAGAGTTCTGAGTCAAAATTAAGCACCAAAATCAACTTCTGTCACCACAGCAAATCTTTTTTAAAGTTTACTGAAAGTTTTAAGCCGAATTTGGGGATTTTTTAAGAAAAAAATTTTGGGCCGATTTTTAAGGTCCGGGGCTTACAGAATTTTCCATATGGGTAAATTTATTTCTGGAGAGTTCTGTGTCAAAATTAAGCACCAAAATCAACTTCTGTCACCGCAGGAAATGTTTTTTAAGGTTTACTGAAAGTTTTAAGCCGAATTTGGGGATTTTTGAAGAAAAAAATTTTTGGCCGATTTTTAAGGTCCGGGGCTTACAGAATTTTTCATACGGTCAAATTTATTTCTGGAGAGTTCTGAGTCAAAATTAAGCACCAAAATCAACTTCTGTCACCATAGCAAATCTTTTTTAAGGTTTACTGAAAGTTTTAAGCCGAATTTGGGGATTTTTGAAGAAAAAAATTTTTGGCTGATTTTTAAGGTCCGGAGCTTACAGAAATTTCCATACGGGTAAATTTATTTCTGGAGAGTTCTGTGTCAAAATTAAGCACCAAAATCAACTTCTGTCACCGTAGCAAATCTTTTTTACGGTTTACTGAAAGTTTTAAGCCGAATTTGGGGTTTTTTGAAGAAAAAAATTTTTGGCCAATTTTTAATGTCCGGGGCTTACAGAATTTTGCATATGTGTAAATGTAATTCTGGAGAGTTCTGTGTCAAAATTAAGCACCAAAATCAACTTCTGTCACCACAGCAAATGTATTTTTAATGTTTATTGAAAGTTTTTAGCCGAATTTGGGGATTTTTGAAGAAAAACATTTTTGGCTAATTTTTAATGTCCGGGGCTTACAGAATTTTCCATACGGATAAATTTATTTCTGGAGAGTTCTGTGTCAAAATTAAGCACCAAAATCAACTTCTGTCACCGTAGCAAATGTTTTTTAAGGTTTACTGAAAGTTTTAAGCCGAATTTGGGGATTTTTGAAGAAAAAAATTTTTGGCCGATTTTTAAGGTCCGGGGCTTACAGAATTTTTCATACGGGTAAATTTCTTTCTGGAGAGTTCTGAGTCAAAATTAAGCACCAAAATCAACTTCTGTCACCGTAGCAAATCTTTTTTAAGGTTTACTGAAAGTTTTAAGCCGAATTTGGGGATTTTTGAAGAAAACAATTTTTGGCCGATTTTTAAGGTCCGGGGCTTACAGAATTTTTCATACGGGTAAATGTAATTCTGGAGAGTTCTCTGTCAAAATTAAGCACCAAAATCAACTTCTGTCACCACAGCAAATGTTTTTTTAATGTTTATTGAAAGTTTTTAGCCGAACTTGGGGATTTTTGAAGAAAAACATTTTTGGCTGATTTTTAAGGTCCGGGGCTTACAGAATTTTCCATACGGGTAAATTTATTTCTGGAGAGTTCTGTGTCAAAATTAAGCACCAAAATCAACTTCTGTCACCGCAGCAAATGTTTTTTAAGGTTTACTGAAAGTTTTAAGCCGAATTTGGGGATTTTTGAAGAAAAACATTTTTGGCTGATTTTTAAGGTCCGGGGCTTACAGAATTTTCCATACGGGTAACTTTAATTCTGGAGAGTTCTGTGTCAAAATTAAGCACCAAAATCAACTTCTGTCACCGCAGCAAATGTTTTTTAAGGTTTACTGAAAGTTTTAAGCCGAATTTGGGGATTTTTGAAGAAAAAAATTTTTGCCCGATTTTTAAGGTCCGGGGCTTACAGAATTTTTCATACGGTCAAATTTATTTCTGGAGAGTTCTGAGTCAAAATTAAGCACCAAAATCAACTTCTGTCACCACAGCAAATCTTTTTTAAAGTTTACTGAAAGTTTTAAGCCAAATTTGGGGATTTTTGAAGAAAAAAATTTTGGGCCGATTTTTAAGGTCCGGGGCTTACAGAATTTTTCATACGGGTAAATGTAATTCTGGAGAGTTCTCTGTCAAAATTAAGCACCAAAATCAACTTCTGTCACCACAGCAAATGTTTTTTTAATGTTTATTGAAAGTTTTTAGCCGAACTTGGGGATTTTTGAAGAAAAACATTTTTGGCTGATTTTTAAGGTCCGGGGCTTACAGAATTTTCCATACGGGTAAATTTATTTCTGGAGAGTTCTGTGTCAAAATTAAGCACCAAAATCAACTTCTGTCACCGCAGCAAATGTTTTTTAAGGTTTACTGAAAGTTTTAAGCCGAATTTGGGGATTTTTGAAGAAAAACATTTTTGGCTGATTTTTAAGGTCCGGGGCTTACAGAATTTTCCATACGGGTAAATTTAATTCTGGAGAGTTCTGTGTCAAAATTAAGCACCAAAATCAACTTCTGTCACCGCAGCAAATGTTTTTTAAGGTTTACTGAAAGTTTTAAGCCGAATTTGGGGATTTTTGAAGAAAAAAATTTTTGGCCGATTTTTAAGGTCCGGGGCTTACAGAATTTTTCATACGGTCAAATTTATTTCTGGAGAGTTCTGAGTCAAAATTAAGCACCAAAATCAACTTCTGTCACCACAGCAAATCTTTTTTAAGGTTTACTGAAAGTTTTAAGCCGAATTTGGGGATTTTTGAAGAAAAATTTTTTTGGCCGATTTTAAAGGTCCGGGGCTTACAGAATTTTTCATACGGGTAAATTTATTTCTGGAGAGTTCTGTGTCAAAATTAAGCACCAAAATCAACTTCTGTCACCACAGCAAATGTTTTTTAATGTTTATTGAAAGTTTTTAGCCAAATTTGGGGATTTTTGAAGAAAAACATTTTTTGCTGATTTTTAAGGTCCAGGGCTTACAGAATTTTCCATACGGATAAATTTATTTCTGGAGAGTTCTGTGTCAAAATTAAGCACCAAAATCAACTTCTGTCACCGTAGCAAATCTTTTTTACGGTTTACTGAAAGTTTTAAGCCGAATTTGGGGTTTTTTGAAGAAAAAAATTTTTGGCCAATTTTTAATGTCCGGGGCTTACAGAATTTTGCATATGTGTAAATGTAATTCTGGAGAGTTCTGTGTCAAAATTAAGTACCAAAATCAACTTCTGTCACCACAGCAAATGTATTTTTAATGTTTATTGAAAGTTTTTAGCCGAATTTGGGGATTTTTGAAGAAAAACATTTTTGGCTGATTTTTAATGTCCGGGGGTTACAGAATTTTCCATACGGATAAATTTATTTCTGGAGAGTTCTGTGTCAAAATTAAGCACCAAAATCAACTTCTGTCACCGTAGCAAATGTTTTTTAAGGTTTACTGAAAGTTTTAAGCCGAATTTGGGGATTTTTGAAGAAAAAAATTTTTGGCCGATTTTTAAGGTCCGGGGCTTACAGAATTTTTCATACGGTCAAATTTATTTCTGGAGAGTTCCGAGGCAAAATTAAGCACCAAAATCAACTTCTGTCACCACAGCAAATGTTTTTTAATGTTTATAGAAAGTTTTTAGCCGAATTTGGGGATTTTTGAAGAAAAAAATTTTTTGCTTATTTTTAAGGTCCGGGGCTTACAGAATTTTCAATATGGATAAATTTATTTCTGGAGAGTTCTGTGTCAAAATTAAGCACCAAAATCAACTTCTGTCACCACAGCAAATGTATTTTTAATGTTTATTGAAAGTTTTTAGCCGAATTTGGGTATTTTTGAAGAAAAACATTTTTGGCTGATTTTTAAGGTCCGGGGCTTACAGAATTTTCCATACGGGTAAATTTAATTCTGGAGAGTTCTGTGTCAAAATTAAGCACCAAAATCAACTTCTGTCACCGCAGCAAATGTTTTTTAAGGTTTACTGAAAGTTTTAAGCCGAATTTGGGGATTTTTGAAGAAAAAAAATTTTGCCCGATTTTTAAGGTCCGGGGCTTACAGAATTTTTCATACGGTCAAATTTATTTCTGGAGAGTTTTGAGTCAAAATTAAGCACCAAAATCAACTTCTGTCACCACAGCAAATCTTTTTTAAAGTTTACTGAAAGTTTTAAGCCGAATTTGGGGATTTTTGAAGAAAAAAATTTTGGGCCGATTTTTAAGGTCCGGGGCTTACAGAATTTTCCATATGGGTAAATATATTTCTGGAGAGTTCTGTGTCAAAATTAAGCACCAAAATCATCTTCTGTCACCGCAGCAAATATTTTTTAAAGTTTACTGAAAGTTTTAAGCCGAATTTGGGGATTTTTGAAGAAAACAATTTTTGGCCGATTTTTAAGGTCCGGGGCTTACAGAATTTTTCATATGGGTAAATTTATTTCTGGAGAGTTCTGTGTCAAAATTAAGCACCAAAATCAACTTCTGTCACCACAGCAAATCTTTTTTAAGGTTTACTGAAAGTTTTAAGCCGAATTTGGAGTTTTTTGAAGAAAAAAATTTTAGGCCAATTTTTAAGGTCCGGGGCTTACAGAATTTTTCATATGGGTAAATTTATTTCTGGAGAGTTCTGTGTCAAAATTAAGCACCAAAATCAACTTCTGTCACCACAGCAAATGTTTTTTAATGTTTATTGAAAGTTTTAAGCCGAATTTGGGGATTTTTGAAGAAAAAAATTTTAGGGTGATTTTTAAGGTCCGGAGCTTACAGAAATTTCCATACGGGTAAATTTATTTCTGGAGAGTTCTGTGTCAAAATTAAGCACCAAAATCAACTTCTGTCACCGCAGCAAATCTTTTTTAAGGTTTACTGAAAGTTTTAAGCCGAATTTGGGGATTATTGAAGAAAAAAATTTTTGGCTGATTTTTAAGGTCCAGGGCTTACAGAATTTTTCATATGGGTAAATTTATTTCTGGAGAGTTCTGTGTCAAAATTAAGCACCAAAATCAACTTCTGTCACCGTAGCAAATCTTTTTTATGTTTATTGAAAGTTTTAAGCCGAATTTGGGGATTTTTGAAGAAAAAACATTTTTGGCTGATTTTTAAGGTCCGGGGCTTACAGAATTTTCCATACGGGTAAATTTATTTCTGGAGAGTTCTGTGTCAAAATTAAGCACCAAAATCAACTTCTGTCACCGCAGCAAATGTATTTTTAATGTTTATTGAAAGTTTTTAGCCGAATTTGGGGATTTTTGAAGAAAAACATTTTTGGCTGATTTTTAATGTCCGGGGCTTACAGAATTTTCCATACGGATAAATTTATTTCTGGAGAGTTCTGTGTCAAAATTAAGCACCAAAATCAACTTCTGTCACCGTAGCAAATGTTTTTTAAGGTTTACTGAAAGTTTTAAGCCGAATTTGGGGATTTTTGAAGAAAACAATTTTGGGCCGATTTTTAAGGACCGGAGTTTACAGAATTTTTCATACGGTCAGATTTATTTCTGGAGAGTTCTGAGTCAAAATTAAGCACCAAAATCAACTTCTGTCACCACAGCAAATCTTTTTTAAAGTTTACTGAAAGTTTTAAGCCGAATTTGGGGATTTTTGAAGAAAAAAATTTTGGGCCGATTTTTAAGGTCCGGGGCTTACAGAATTTTTCATACGGGTAAATTTATTTCTGGAGAGTTCTGTGTCAAAATTAAGCACCAAAATCAACTTCTGTCACCACAGCAAATGTTTTTTAATGTTTATTGAAAGTTTTTAGCCGAATTTGGGGATTTTCGAAGAAAAACATTTTTTGCTGATTTTTAAGGTCCGGGGCTTACAGAATTTTCCATACGGGTAAATTTAATTCTGGAGAGTTCTGTGTCAAAATTAAGCACCAAAATCAACTTCTGTCACCGCAGCAAATGTTTTTTAAGGTTTACTGAAAGTTTTACGCCGAATTTGGGGATTTTTGAAGAAAAAAAATTTTGCCCGATTTTTAAGGTCCGGGGCTTATAGAATTTTTCATACGGTCAAATTTATTTCTGGAGAGTTTTGAGTCAAAATTAAGCACCAAAATCAACTTCTGTCACCGCAGCAAATGTTTTTTAAGGTTTACTGAAAGTTTTAAGCCGAATTTGGGGATTTTTGAAGAAAAAAATTTTTGCCCGATTTTTAAGGTCCGGGGCTTACAGAATTTTTCATACGGTCAAATTTATTTCTGGAGAGTTCTGAGTCAAAATTAAGCACCAAAATCAACTTCTGTCACCACAGCAAATCTTTTTTAAAGTTTACTGAAAGTTTTAAGCCAAATTTGGGGATTTTTGAAGAAAAAAATTTTGGGCCGATTTTTAAGGTCCGGGGCTTACAGAATTTTCCATATGGGTAAATTTATTTCTGGAGAGTTCTGTGTCAAAATTAAGCACCAAAATCAACTTCTGTCACCGCAGCAAATGTTTTTTAAGGTTTACTGAAAGTTTTAAGCCTAATTTGGGGATTTTTGAAGAAAAAAATTTTTGGCCGATTTTTAAGGTCCGGGGCTTACAGAATTTTTCATACGGTCAAATTTATTTCTGGAGAGTTCTGAGTCAAAATTAAGCACCAAAATCAACTTCTGTCACCACAGCAAATCTTTTTTAAGGTTTACTGAAAGTTTTAAGCCGAATTTGGGGATTTTTGAAGAAAAAATTTTTTGGCAGATTTTAAAGGTCCGGGGCTTACAGAATTTTTCATACGGGTAAAATTTATTTCTGGAGAGTTCTGTGTCAAAATTAAGCACCAAAATCAACTTCTGTCACCACAGCAAATGTTTTTTAATGTTTATTGAAAGTTTTTAGCCGAATTTGGGGATTTTTGAAGAAAAACATTTTTTGCTGATTTTTAAGGTCCAGGGCTTACAGAATTTTCCATACGGATAAATTTATTTCTGGAGAGTTCTGTGTCAAAATTAAGCACCAAAATCAACTTCTGTCACCGTAGCAAATCTTTTTTACGGTTTACTGAAAGTTTTAAGCCGAATTTGGGGTTTTTTGAAGAAAAAATTTTTTGGCCAATTTTTAATGTCCGGGGCTTACAGAATTTTGCATATGTGTAAATGTAATTCTGGAGAGTTCTGTGTCAAAATTAAGCACCAAAATCAACTTCTGTCACCACAGCAAATGTATTTTTAATGTTTATTGAAAGTTTTTAGCCGAATTTGGGGATTTTTGAAGAAAAACATTTTTGGCTGATTTTTAATGTCCGGGGGTTACAGAATTTTCCATACGGATAAATTTATTTCTGGAGAGTTCTGTGTCAAAATTAAGCACCAAAATCAACTTCTGTCACCGTAGCAAATGTTTTTTAAGGTTTACTGAAAGTTTTAAGCCGAATTTGGGGATTTTTGAAGAAAAAAATTTTTGGCCGATTTTTAAGGTCCGGGGCTTACAGAATTTTTCATACGGTCAAATTTATTTCTGGAGAGTTCCGAGGCAAAATTAAGCACCAAAATCAACTTCTGTCACCACAGCAAATGTTTTTTAATGTTTATAGAAAGTTTTTAGCCGAATTTGGGGATTTTTGAAGAAAAAATTTTTTTGCTTATTTTTAAGGTCCGGGGCTTACAGAATTTTCCATATGGATAAATTTATTTCTGGAGAGTTCTGTGTCAAAATTAAGCACCAAAATCATCTTCTGTCACAACAGCAAATGTTTTTTAAGGTTTACTGAAAGTTTTAAGCCGAATTTGGTGATTTTTGAAGAAAAAAAATTTTGGCCGATTTTTAAGGTCCGGGGCTTACAGAATTTTTCATACGGGTAAATTTCTTTCTGGAGAGTTCTGAGTCAAAATTAAGCACCAAAATCAACTTCTGTCACCGTAGCAAATCTTTTTTAAGGTTTACTGAAAGTTTTAAGCCGAATTTGGGGATTTTTGAAGAAAACAATTTTTGGCCGATTTTTAAGGTCCGGGGCTTACAGAATTTTTTATATGGTCAAATTTATTTCTGGAGAGTTCTGAGTCAAAATTAAGCACCAAAATCAACTTCTGTCACCACAGCAAATGTTTTTTAATGTTTATTAAAAGTTTTTAGCCGAATTTGGGGATTTTTGAAGAAAAACATTTTTTGCTGATTTTTAAGGTCCGGGGCTTACAGAATTTTCCATACGGATAAATTTATTTCTGGAGAGTTCTGTGTCAAAATTAAGCACCAAAATCAACTTCTGTCACCATAGCAAATCTTTTTTAAGGTTTACTGAAAGTTTTAAGCCGAATTTGGGGTTTTTTGAAGAAAAAAATTTTAGGCCAATTTTTAAGGTCCGGGGCTTACAGAATTTTCCATACGGGTAAATGTATTTCTGGAGAGTTCTGTGTCAAAATTAAGCACCAAAATCAACTTCTGTCACCGCATCAAATGTTTTTTAAGGTTTACTGAAAGTTTTAAGCCGAATTTGGGGATTTTTGAAGAAAAAAATTTTTGGCCAATTTTTAGGGTCCGGGGCTTACAGAATTTTCCATATGGGTAAATGTATTTCTGGAGAGTTCTGTGTCAAAATTAAGCACCAAAATCAACTTCTGTCACCACAGCAAATGTTTTTTAATGTTTATTGAAAGTTTTAAGCCGAATTTGGGGATTTTTGAAGAAAAAAATTTTTGGCTGATTTTTAAGGTCCGGAGCTTACAGAAATTTCCATACGGGTAAATTTATTTCTGGAGAGTTCTGTGTCAGAATTAAGCACCAAAATCAACTTCTGTCACCGCAGCAAATCTTTTTTAAGGTTTACTGAAAGTTTTAAGCCGAATTTGGGGATTATTGAAGAAAAAAATTTTTGGCTGATTTTTAAGGTCCGGGGCTTAAAGAATTTTTCATATGGGTAAATTTATTTCTGGAGAGTTCTGTGTCAAAATTAAGCACCAAAATCAACTTCTGTCACCGTAGCAAATCTTTTTTGCGGTTTACTGAAAGTTTTAAGCCGAATTTGGGGTTTTTTGAAGAAAAAAATTTTTGCCCAATTTTTAATGTCCGGGGCTTACAGAATTTTGCATATGGGTAAATGTAATTCTGGAGAGTTCTGTGTCAAAATTAAGCACCAAAATCAACTTCTGTCACCACAGCAAATGTATTTTTAATGTTTATTGAAAGTTTTTAGCCGAATTTGGGGATTTTTGAAGAAAAACATTTTTGGCTGATTTTTAAGGTCCGGGGCTTACAGAATTTTTCATACGGGTAAATTTATTTCTGGAGAGTTCCGAGGCAAAATTAAGCACCAAAATCAACTTCTGTCACCGTAGCAAATGTTTTTTAAGGTTTACTGAAAGTTTTTAGCCGAATTTGGGGATTTTTGAAGAAAAACATTTTTGGCTGATTTTTAAGGTCCGGGGCTTACAGAATTTTTCATACGGGTAAATTTATTTCTGGAGAGTTCTGTGTCAAAATTAAGCACCAAAATCAACTTCTGTCACCACAGCAAATGTTTTTTAATGTTTATAGAAAGTTTTTAGCCGAATTTGGGGATTTTTGAAGAAAAAAAAATTTTGCTGATTTTTAAGGTCCAGGGCTTACAGAATTTTCCATACGGATAAATTTATTTCTGGAGAGTTCTGTGTCAAAATTAAGCACCAAAATCAACTTCTGTCACCGTAGCAAATGTTTTTTAAGGTTTACTGAAAGTTTTAAGCCGAATTTGGGGATTGTTGAAGAAAAAAATTTTTGGCCGATTTTTTAGGTCCGGGGCTTACAGAATTTTTCATACGGGTAAATTTCTTTCTGGAGAGTTCTGAGTCAAAATTAAGCACCAAAATCAACTTCTTTCACCGTAGCAAATCTTTTTTAAGGTTTACTGAAAGTTTTAAGCCGAATTTGGGGATTTTTGAAGAAAACAATTTTTGGCCAATTTTTAATGTCCGGGGCTTACAGAATTTTGCATATGTGTAAATGTAATTCTGGAGAGTTCTGTGTCAAAATTAAGCACCAAAATCAACTTCTGTCACCACAGCAAATGTATTTTTAATGTTTATTGAAAGTTTTTAGCCGAATTTGGGGATTTTTGAAGAAAAACATTTTTGGCTGATTTTTAATGTCCGGGGCTTACAGAATTTTCCATACGGATAAATTTATTTCTGGAGAGTTCTGTGACAAAATTAAGCACCAAAATCAACTTCTGTCACCGTAGCAAATGTTTTTTAAGGTTTACTGAAAGTTTTAAGCCGAATTTGGGGATTTTTGAAGAAAAAAATTTTTGGCCGATTTTTAAGGTCCGGGGCTTACAGAATTTTTCATACGGGTAAATTTCTTTCTGGAGAGTTCTGAGTCAAAATTAAGCACCAAAATCAACTTCTGTCACCACAGCAAATCTTTTTTAAGGTTTACTGAAAGTTTTAAGCCGAATTTGGGGATTTTTGAAGAAAAACATTTTTGGCCGATTTTTAAGGTCCGGGGCTTACAGAATTTTTCATACGGGTAAATTTATTTCTGGAGAGTTCTGTGTCAAAATTAAGCACCAAAATCAACTTCTGTCACCGTAGCAAATCTTTTTTACGGTTTACTGAAAGTTTTAAGCCGAATTTGGGGTTTTTTGAAGAAAAAAATTTTTGGCCAATTTTTAAGGTCCGGGGCTTACAGAATTTTGCATATGGGTAAATGTAATTCTGGAGAGTTCTGTGTCAAAATTAAGCACCAAAATCAACTTCTGTCACCACAGCAAATGTTTTTTTAATGTTTATTGAAAGTTTTAAGCCGAATTTGGGGATTTTTGAAGAAAAAACATTTTTGGCTGATTTTTAAGGTCCGGGGCTTACAGAATTTTCCATACGGGTAAATTTATTTCTGGAGAGTTCTGTGTCAAAATTAAGCACCAAAATCAACTTCTGTCACCGCAGCAAATGTATTTTTAATGTTTATTGAAAGTTTTTAGCCGAATTTGGGGATTTTTGAAGAAAAACATTTTTGGCTGATTTTTAATGTCCGGGGCTTACAGAATTTTCCATACGGATAAATTTATTTCTGGAGAGTTCTGTGTCAAAATTAAGCACCAAAATCAACTTCTGTCACCGTAGCAAATGTTTTTTAAGGTTTACTGAAAGTTTTAAGCCGAATTTGGGGATTTTTGAAGAAAACAATTTTTGGCCAATTTTTAATGTCCGGGGCTTACAGAATTTTGCATATGTGTAAATGTAATTCTGGAGAGTTCTGTGTCAAAATTAAGCACCAAAATCAACTTCTGTCACCACAGCAAATGTTTTTTTAATGTTTATTGAAAGTTTTAAGCCGAATTTGGGGATTTTTGAAGAAAAAAAATTTTGGCCGATTTTTAAGGTCCGGGGCTTACAGAATTTTTCATACGGGTAAATTTCTTTCTGGAGAGTTCTGAGTCAAAATTAAGCACCAAAATCAACTTCTGTCACCGTAGCAAATCTTTTTTAAGGTTTACTGAAAGTTTTAAGCCGAATTTGGGGATTTTTGAAGAAAACAATTTTTGGCCGATTTTTAAGGTCCGGGGCTTACAGAATTTTTCATATGGTCAAATTTATTTCTGGAGAGTTCTGAGTCAAAATTAAGCACCAAAATCAACTTCTGTCACCACAGCAAATGTTTTTTAATGTTTATTAAAAGTTTTTAGCCGAATTTGGGGATTTTTGAAGAAAAACATTTTTTGCTGATTTTTAAGGTCCGGGGCTTACAGAATTTTCCATACGGATAAATTTATTTCTGGAGAGTTCTGTGTCAAAATTAAGCACCAAAATCAACTTCTGTCACCATAGCAAATCTTTTTTAAGGTTTACTGAAAGTTTTAAGCCGAATTTGGGGTTTTTTGAAGAAAAAAATTTTAGGCCAATTTTTAAGGTCCGGGGCTTACAGAATTTTCCATACGGGTAAATGTATTTCTGGAGAGTTCTGTGTCAAAATTAAGCACCAAAATCAACTTCTGTCACCGCATCAAATGTTTTTTAAGGTTTACTGAAAGTTTTAAGCCGAATTTGGGGATTTTTGAAGAAAAAAATTTTTGGCCAATTTTTAGGGTCCGGGGCTTACAGAATTTTCCATATGGGTAAATGTATTTCTGGAGAGTTCTGTGTCAAAATTAAGCACCAAAATCAACTTCTGTCACCACAGCAAATGTTTTTTAATGTTTATTGAAAGTTTTAAGCCGAATTTGGGGATTTTTGAAGAAAAAAATTTTTGGCTGATTTTTAAGGTCCGGAGCTTACAGAAATTTCCATACGGGTAAATTTATTTCTGGAGAGTTCTGTGTCAGAATTAAGCACCAAAATCAACTTCTGTCACCGCAGCAAATCTTTTTTAAGGTTTACTGAAAGTTTTAAGCCGAATTTGGGGATTATTGAAGAAAAAAATTTTTGGCTGATTTTTAAGGTCCGGGGCTTAAAGAATTTTTCATATGGGTAAATTTATTTCTGGAGAGTTCTGTGTCAAAATTAAGCACCAAAATCAACTTCTGTCACCGTAGCAAATCTTTTTTGCGGTTTACTGAAAGTTTTAAGCCGAATTTGGGGTTTTTTGAAGAAAAAAATTTTTGCCCAATTTTTAATGTCCGGGGCTTACAGAATTTTGCATATGGGTAAATGTAATTCTGGAGAGTTCTGTGTCAAAATTAAGCACCAAAATCAACTTCTGTCACCACAGCAAATGTATTTTTAATGTTTATTGAAAGTTTTTAGCCGAATTTGGGGATTTTTGAAGAAAAACATTTTTGGCTGATTTTTAAGGTCCGGGGCTTACAGAATTTTTCATACGGGTAAATTTATTTCTGGAGAGTTCCGAGGCAAAATTAAGCACCAAAATCAACTTCTGTCACCGTAGCAAATGTTTTTTAAGGTTTACTGAAAGTTTTTAGCCGAATTTGGGGATTTTTGAAGAAAAACATTTTTGGCTGATTTTTAAGGTCCGGGGCTTACAGAATTTTTCATACGGGTAAATTTATTTCTGGAGAGTTCTGTGTCAAAATTAAGCACCAAAATCAACTTCTGTCACCACAGCAAATGTTTTTTAATGTTTATAGAAAGTTTTTAGCCGAATTTGGGGATTTTTGAAGAAAAAAAAATTTTGCTGATTTTTAAGGTCCAGGGCTTACAGAATTCTCCATACGGATAAATTTATTTCTGGAGAGTTCTGTGTCAAAATTAAGCACCAAAATCAACTTCTGTCACCGTAGCAAATGTTTTTTAAGGTTTACTGAAAGTTTTAAGCCGAATTTGGGGATTGTTGAAGAAAAAAATTTTTGGCCGATTTTTAAGGTCCGGGGCTTACAGAATTTTTCATACGGGTAAATTTCTTTCTGGAGAGTTCTGAGTCAAAATTAAGCACCAAAATCAACTTCTTTCACCGTAGCAAATCTTTTTTAAGGTTTACTGAAAGTTTTAAGCCGAATTTGGGGATTTTTGAAGAAAACAATTTTTGGCCAATTTTTAATGTCCGGGGCTTACAGAATTTTGCATATGTGTAAATGTAATTCTGGAGAGTTCTGTGTCAAAATTAAGCACCAAAATCAACTTCTGTCACCACAGCAAATGTATTTTTAATGTTTATTGAAAGTTTTTAGCCGAATTTGGGGATTTTTGAAGAAAAACATTTTTGGCTGATTTTTAATGTCCGGGGCTTACAGAATTTTCCATACGGATAAATTTATTTCTGGAGAGTTCTGTGACAAAATTAAGCACCAAAATCAACTTCTGTCACCGTAGCAAATGTTTTTTAAGGTTTACTGAAAGTTTTAAGCCGAATTTGGGGATTTTTGAAGAAAAAAATTTTTGGCCGATTTTTAAGGTCCGGGGCTTACAGAATTTTTCATACGGGTAAATTTCTTTCTGGAGAGTTCTGAGTCAAAATTAAGCACCAAAATCAACTTCTGTCACCACAGCAAATCTTTTTTAAGGTTTACTGAAAGTTTTAAGCCGAATTTGGGGATTTTTGAAGAAAAACATTTTTGGCCGATTTTTAAGGTCCGGGGCTTACAGAATTTTTCATACGGGTAAATTTATTTCTGGAGAGTTCTGTGTCAAAATTAAGCACCAAAATCAACTTCTGTCACCGTAGCAAATCTTTTTTACGGTTTACTGAAAGTTTTAAGCCGAATTTGGGGTTTTTTGAAGAAAAAAATTTTTGGCCAATTTTTAAGGTCCGGGGCTTACAGAATTTTGCATATGGGTAAATGTAATTCTGGAGAGTTCTGTGTCAAAATTAAGCACCAAAATCAACTTCTGTCACCACAGCAAATGTTTTTTTAATGTTTATTGAAAGTTTTAAGCCGAATTTGGGGATTTTTGAAGAAAAAACATTTTTGGCTGATTTTTAAGGTCCGGGGCTTACAGAATTTTCCATACGGGTAAATTTATTTCTGGAGAGTTCTGTGTCAAAATTAAGCACCAAAATCAACTTCTGTCACCGCAGCAAATGTATTTTTAATGTTTATTGAAAGTTTTTAGCCGAATTTGGGGATTTTTGAAGAAAAACATTTTTGGCTGATTTTTAATGTCCGGGGCTTACAGAATTTTCCATACGGATAAATTTATTTCTGGAGAGTTCTGTGTCAAAATTAAGCACCAAAATCAACTTCTGTCACCGTAGCAAATGTTTTTTAAGGTTTACTGAAAGTTTTAAGCCGAATTTGGGGATTTTTGAAGAAAACAATTTTTGGCCAATTTTTAATGTCCGGGGCTTACAGAATTTTGCATATGTGTAAATGTAATTCTGGAGAGTTCTGTGTCAAAATTAAGCACCAAAATCAACTTCTGTCACCACAGCAAATGTTTTTTTAATGTTTATTGAAAGTTTTAAGCCGAATTTGGGGATTTTTGAAGAAAAAACATTTTTGGCTGATTTTTAAGGTCCGGGGCTTACAGAATTTTCCATACGGGTAAATTTATTTCTGGAGAGTTCTGTGTCAAAATTAAGCACCAAAATCAACTTCTGTCACTGCAGCAAATGTTTTTTAAGGTTTACTGAAAGTTTTAAGCCGAATTTGGGGATTTTTGAAGAAAAAAATTTTGGGCCGATTTTTAAGGACCGGAGTTTACAGAATTTTTCATACGGTCAGATTTATTTCTGGAGAGTTCTGAGTCAAAATTAAGCACCAAAATCAACTTCTGTCACCACAGCAAATCTTTTTTAAAGTTTACTGAAAGTTTTAAGCCAAATTTGGGGATTTTTGAAGAAAAAAATTTTGGGCCGATTTTTAAGGTCCGGGGCTTACAGAATTTTCCATATGGGTAAATTTATTTCTGGAGAGTTCTGTGTCAAAATTAAGCACCAAAATCAACTTCTGTCACCGCAGCAAATGTTTTTTAAGGTTTACTGAAAGTTTTAAGCCTAATTTGGGGATTTTTGAAGAAAAAAATTTTTGGCCGATTTTTAAGGTCCGGGGCTTACAGAATTTTTCATACGGTCAAATTTATTTCTGGAGAGTTCTGAGTCAAAATTAAGCACCAAAATCAACTTCTGTCACCACAGCAAATGTTTTTTAATGTTTATTGAAAGTTTTTAGCCGAATTTGGGGATTTTTGAAGAAAAACATTTTTTGCTGATTTTTAAGGTCCAGGGCTTACAGAATTTTCCATACGGATAAATTTATTTCTGGAGAGTTCTGTGTCAAAATTAAGCACCAAAATCAACTTCTGTCACCACAGCAAATGTATTTTTAATGTTTATTGAAAGTTTTTAGCCGAATTTGGGGATTTTTGAAGAAAAACATTTTTGGCTGATTTTTAATGTCCGGGGGTTACAGAATTTTCCATACGGATAAATTTATTTCTGGAGAGTTCTGTGTCAAAATTAAGCACCAAAATCAACTTCTGTCACCGTAGCAAATGTTTTTTAAGGTTTACTGAAAGTTTTAAGCCGAATTTGGGGATTTTTGAAGAAAAAAATTTTTGGCCGATTTTTAAGGTCCGGGGCTTACAGAATTTTTCATACGGTCAAATTTATTTCTGGAGAGTTCCGAGGCAAAATTAAGCACCAAAATCAACTTCTGTCACCACAGCAAATGTTTTTTAATGTTTATAGAAAGTTTTTAGCCGAATTTGGGGATTTTTGAAGAAAAAAATTTTTTGCTTATTTTTAAGGTCCGGGGCTTACAGAATTTTCCATATGGATAAATTTATTTCTGGAGAGTTCTGTGTCAAAATTAAGCACCAAAATCATCTTCTGTCACAACAGCAAATGTTTTTTAAGGTTTACTGAAAGTTTTAAGCCGAATTTGGGGATTTTTGAAGAAAAAAAATTTTGGCCGATTTTTAAGGTCCGGGGCTTACAGAATTTTTCATACGGGTAAATTTCTTTCTGGAGAGTTCTGAGTCAAAATTAAGCACCAAAATCAACTTCTGTCACCGTAGCAAATCTTTTTTAAGGTTTACTGAAAGTTTTAAGCCGAATTTGGGGATTTTTGAAGAAAACAATTTTTGGCCGATTTTTAAGGTCCGGGGCTTACAGAATTTTTCATATGGTCAAATTTATTTCTGGAGAGTTCTGAGTCAAAATTAAGCACCAAAATCAACTTCTGTCACCACAGCAAATGTTTTTTAATGTTTATTAAAAGTTTTTAGCCGAATTTGGGGATTTTTGAAGAAAAACATTTTTTGCTGATTTTTAAGGTCCGGGGCTTACAGAATTTTCCATACGGATAAATTTATTTCTGGAGAGTTCTGTGTCAAAATTAAGCACCAAAATCAACTTCTGTCACCATAGCAAATCTTTTTTAAGGTTTACTGAAAGTTTTAAGCCGAATTTGGGGTTTTTTGAAGAAAAAAATTTTAGGCCAATTTTTAAGGTCCGGGGCTTACAGAATTTTCCATACGGGTAAATGTATTTCTGGAGAGTTCTGTGTCAAAATTAAGCACCAAAATCAACTTCTGTCACCACAGCAAATGTTTTTTAATGTTTATTGAAAGTTTTAAGCCGAATTTGGGGATTTTTGAAGAAAAAAATTTTTGGCCGATTTTTAAGGTCCGAGGCTTACAGAATTTTTCATACGGTCAAATTTATTTCTGGAGAGTTCCGAGGCAAAATTAAGCACCAAAATCAACTTCTGTCACCACAGCAAATGTTTTTTAATGTTTATAGAAAGTTTTTAGCCGAATTTGGGGATTTTTGAAGAAAAAATTTTTTTGCTTATTTTTAAGGTCCGGGGCTTACAGAATTTTCCATATGGATAAATTTATTTCTGGAGAGTTCTGTGTCAAAATTAAGCACCAAAATCATCTTCTGTCACAACAGCAAATGTTTTTTAAGGTTTACTGAAAGTTTTAAGCCGAATTTGGGGATTTTTGAAGAAAAAAAATTTTGGCCGATTTTTAAGGTCCGGGGCTTACAGAATTTTTCATACGGGTAAATTTCTTTCTGGAGAGTTCTGAGTCAAAATTAAGCACCAAAATCAACTTCTGTCACCGTAGCAAATCTTTTTTAAGGTTTACTGAAAGTTTTAAGCCGAATTTGGGGATTTTTGAAGAAAACAATTTTTGGCCGATTTTTAAGGTCCGGGGCTTACAGAATTTTTCATATGGTCAAATTTATTTCTGGAGAGTTCTGAGTCAAAATTAAGCACCAAAATCAACTTCTGTCACCACAGCAAATGTTTTTTAATGTTTATTAAAAGTTTTTAGCCGAATTTGGGGATTTTTGAAGAAAAACATTTTTTGCTGATTTTTAAGGTCCGGGGCTTACAGAATTTTCAATACGGATAAATTTATTTCTGGAGAGTTCTGTGTCAAAATTAAGCACCAAAATCAACTTCTGTCACCATAGCAAATCTTTTTTAAGGTTTACTGAAAGTTTTAAGCCGAATTTGGGGTTTTTTGAAGAAAAAAATTTTAGGCCAATTTTTAAGGTCCGGGGCTTACAGAATTTTCCATACGGGTAAATGTATTTCTGGAGAGTTCTGTGTCAAAATTAAGCACCAAAATCAACTTCTGTCACCACAGCAAATGTTTTTTAATGTTTATTGAAAGTTTTAAGCCGAATTTGGGGATTTTTGAAGAAAAACATTTTTGGGTGATTTTTAAGGTCCGGAGCTTACAGAAATTTCCATACGGGTAAATTTATTTCTGGAGAGTTCTGTGTCAAAATTAAGCACCAAAATCAACTTCTGTCACCGTAGCAAATCTTTTTTACGGTTTACTGAAAGTTTTAAGCCGAATTTGGGGTTTTTTGAAGAAAAAAATTTTTGGCCAATTTTTAATGTCCGGGGCTTACAGAATTTTGCATATGGGTAAATGTAATTCTGGAGAGTTCTGTGTCAAAATTAAGCACCAAAATCAACTTCTGTCACCACAGCAAATGTATTTTTAATGTTTATTGAAAGTTTTTAGCCGAATTTGGGGATTTTTGAAGAAAAACATTTTTGGCTGATTTCTAAGGTCCGGGGCTTACAGAATTTTTCATACGGGTAAATTTATTTCTGGAGAGTTCCGAGGCAAAATTAAGCACCAAAATCAACTTCAGTCACCGTAGCAAATCTTTTTTAAGGTTTACTGAAAGTTTTTAGCCGAATTTGGGGATTTTTGAAGAAAAAAAATTTTTGCTGATTTTTAAGGTCCAGGGCTTACAGAATTTTCCATACGGATAAATTTATTTCTGGAGAGTTCTGTGTCAAAATTAAGCACCAAAATCAACTTCTGTCACCACAGCAAATCTTTTTTAAGGTTTACTGAAAGTTTTAAGCCGAATTTGGGGATTTTTGAAGAAAACAATTTTTGGCCGATTTTTAAGGTCCGGGGCTTACAGAATTTTTCATATGGGTAAATTTATTTTTGGAGAGTTCTGTGTCAAAATTAAGCACCAAAATTAACTTCTGTCACCGTAGCAAATCTTTTTTAAGGTTTATTGAAAGTTTTTAGCCGAATTTGGGGATTTTTGAAGAAAAACATTTTTGGCTGATTTTTAAGGTCCGGGGCTTACAGAATTTTCCATACGGGTAAATTTAATTCTGGAGAGTTCTGTGTCAAAATTAAGCACCAAAATCAACTTCTGTCACCGCAGCAAATGTTTATTAAGGTTTACTGAAAGTTTTAAGCCGAATTTGGGGATTTTTGAAGAAAAAAATTTTTGCCCGATTTTTAAGGTCCGGGGCTTACAGAATTTTTCATACGGTCAAATTTATTTCTGGAGAGTTCTGAGTCAAAATTAAGCACCAAAATCAACTTCTGTCACCACAGCAAATCTTTTTTAAAGTTTACTGAAAGTTTTAAGCCGAATTTGGGGATTTTTGAAGAAAAAAATTTTGGGCCGATTTTTAAGGTCCGGGGCTTACAGAATTTTCCATATGGGTAAATTTATTTCTGGAGAGTTCTGTGTCAAAATTAAGCACCAAAATCAACTTCTGTCACCGCAGGAAATGTTTTTTAAGGTTTACTGAAAGTTTTAAACCGAATTTGGGGATTTTTGAAGAAAAAAATTTTTGGCCGATTTTTAAGGTCCGGGGCTTACAGAATTTTTCATACGGTCAAATTTATTTCTGGAGAGTTCTGAGTCAAAATTAAGCACCAAAATCAACTTCTGTCACCACAGCAAATCTTTTTTAAGGTTTACTGAAAGTTTTAAGCCGAATTTGGGGATTTTTGAAGAAAAAAATTTTTGGCCGATTTTAAAGGTCCGGGGCTTACAGAATTTTTCATACGGGTAAATTTATTTCTGGAGAGTTCTGTGTCAAAATTAAGCACCAAAATCAACTTCTGTCACCACAGCAAATGTTTTTTAATGTTTATTGAAAGTTTTTAGCCGAATTTGGGGATTTTTGAAGAAAAACATTTTTTGCTGATTTTTAAGGTCCAGGGCTTACAGAATTTTCCATACGGATAAATTTATTTCTGGAGAGTTCTGTGTCAAAATTAAGCACCAAAATCAACTTCTGTCACCATAGCAAATCTTTTTTAAGGTTTACTGAAAGTTTTAAGCCGAATTTGGGGATTTTTGAAGAAAAAAATTTTTGGCTGATTTTTAAGGTCCGGAGCTTACAGAAATTTCCATACGGGTAAATTTATTTCTGGAGAGTTCTGTGTCAAAATTAAGCACCAAAATCAACTTCTGTCACCGTAGCAAATCTTTTTTACGGTTTACTGAAAGTTTTAAGCCGAATTTGGGGTTTTTTGAAGAAAAAAATTTTTGGCCAATTTTTAATGTCCGGGGCTTACAGAATTTTGCATATGTGTAAATGTAATTCTGGAGAGTTCTGTGTCAAAATTAAGCACCAAAATCAACTTCTGTCACCACAGCAAATGTTTTTTTAATGTTTATTGAAAGTTTTTAGCCGAACTTGGGGATTTTTGAAGAAAAACATTTTTGGCTGATTTTTAAGGTCCGGGGCTTACAGAATTTTCCATACGGGTAAATTTATTTCTGGAGAGTTCTGTGTCAAAATTAAGCACCAAAATCAACTTCTGTCACCGCAGCAAATGTTTTTTAAGGTTTACTGAAAGTTTTAAGCTGAATTTGGGGATTTTTGAAGAAAAACATTTTTGGCTGATTTTTAAGGTCCGGGGCTTACAGAATTTTCCATACGGGTAAATTTAATTGTGGAGAGTTCTGTGTCAAAATTAAGCACCAAAATCAACTTCTGTCACCGCAGCAAATGTTTTTTAAGGTTTACTGAAAGTTTTAAGCCGAATTTGGGGATTTTTGAAGAAAAAAATTTTTGGCCGATTTTTAAGGTCCGGGGCTTACAGAATTTTTCATACGGTCAAATTTATTTCTGGAGAGTTCTGAGTCAAAATTAAGCACCAAAATCAACTTCTGTCACCACAGCAAATCTTTTTTAAGGTTTACTGAAAGTTTTAAGCCGAATTTGGGGATTTTTGAAGAAAAAATTTTTTGGCCGATTTTAAAGGTCCGGGGCTTACAGAATTTTTCATACGGGTAAATTTATTTCTGGAGAGTTCTGTGTCAAAATTAAGCACCAAAATCAACTTCTGTCACCACAGCAAATGTTTTTTAATGTTTATTGAAAGTTTTTAGCCGAATTTGGGGATTTTTGAAGAAAAACATTTTTTGCTGATTTTTAAGGTCCAGGGCTTACAGAATTTTCCATACGGATAAATTTATTTCTGGAGAGTTCTGTGTCAAAATTAAGCACCAAAATCAACTTCTGTCACCGTAGCAAATCTTTTTTACGGTTTACTGAAAGTTTTAAGCCGAATTTGGGGTTTTTTGAAGAAAAAAATTTTTGGCCAATTTTTAATGTCCGGGGCTTACAGAATTTTGCATATGTGTAAATGTAATTCTGGAGAGTTCTGTGTCAAAATTAAGCACCAAAATCAACTTCTGTCACCACAGCAAATGTATTTTTAATGTTTATTGAAAGTTTTTAGCCGAATTTGGGGATTTTTGAAGAAAAACATTTTTGGCTGATTTTTAATGTCCGGGGGTTACAGAATTTTCCATACGGATAAATTTATTTCTGGAGAGTTCTGTGTCAAAATTAAGCACCAAAATCAACTTCTGTCACCGTAGCAAATGTTTTTTAAGGTTTACTGAAAGTTTTAAGCCGAATTTGGGGATTTTTGAAGAAAAAAATTTTTGGCCGATTTTTAAGGTCCGGGGCTTACAGAATTTTTCATACGGTCAAATTTATTTCTGGAGAGTTCCGAGGCAAAATTAAGCACCAAAATCAACTTCTGTCACCACAGCAAATGTTTTTTAATGTTTATAGAAAGTTTTTAGCCGAATTTGGGGATTTTTGAAGAAAAAAATTTTTTGCTTATTTTTAAGGTCCGGGGCTTACAGAATTTTCCATATGGATAAATTTATTTCTGGAGAGTTCTGTGTCAAAATTAAGCACCAAAATCAACTTCTGTCACCACAGCAAATGTATTTTTAATGTTTATTGAAAGTTTTTAGCCGAATTTGGGGATTTTTGAAGAAAAACATTTTTGGCTGATTTCTAAGGTCCGGGGCTTACAGAATTTTTCATACGGGTAAATTTATTTCTGGAGAGTTCCGAGGCAAAATTAAGCACCAAAATCAACTTCAGTCACCGTAGCAAATCTTTTTTAAGGTTTACTGAAAGTTTTTAGCCGAATTTGGGGATTTTTGAAGAAAAAAAAATTTTGCTGATTTTTAAGGTCCAGGGCTTACAGAATTTTCCATACGGATAAATTTATTTCTGGAGAGTACTGTGTCAAAATTAAGCACCAAAATCAACTTCTGTCACCGTAGCAAATCTTTTTTACGGTTTACTGAAAGTTTTAAGCCGAATTTGGGGTTTTTTGAAGAAAAAAATTTTTGGCCAATTTTTAATGTCCGGGGCTTACAGAATTTTGCATATGGGTAAATGTAATTCTGGAGAGTTCTGTGTCAAAATTAAGCACCAAAATCAACTTCTGTCACCACAGCAAATGTATTTTTAATGTTTATTGAAAGTTTTTAGCCAAATTTGGGGATTTTTGAAGAAAAACATTTTTGGCTGATTTTTAATGTCCGGGGCTTACAGAATTTTCCATACGGATAAATTTATTTCTGGAGAGTTCTGTGTCAAAATTAAGCACCAAAATCAACTTCTGTCACCGTAGCAAATCTTTTTTAAGGTTTATTGAAAGTTTTTAGCCGAATTTGGGGATTTTTGAAGAAAAACATTTTTGGCTGATTTTTAAGGTCCGGGGCTTACAGAATTTTCCATACGGGTAAATTTAATTCTGGAGAGTTCTGTGTCAAAATTAAGCACCAAAATCAACTTCTGTCACCGCAGCAAATGTTTATTAAGGTTTACTGAAAGTTTTAAGCCGAATTTGGGGATTTTTGAAGAAAAAAATTTTTGCCCGATTTTTAAGGTCCGGGGCTTACAGAATTTTTCATACGGTCAAATTTATTTCTGGAGAGTTCTGAGTCAAAATTAAGCACCAAAATCAACTTCTGTCACCACAGCAAATCTTTTTTAAAGTTTACTGAAAGTTTTAAGCCGAATTTGGGGATTTTTGAAGAAAAAAATTTTGGGCTGATTTTTAAGGTCCGGGGCTTACAGAATTTTCCATATGGGTAAATTTATTTCTGGAGAGTTCTGTGTTAAAATTAAGCACCAAAATCAACTTCTGTCACCGCAGGAAATGTTTTTTAAGGTTTACTGAAAGTTTTAAGCCGAATTTGGGGATTTTTGAAGAAAAAAATTTTTGGCCGATTTTTAAGGTCCGGAGCTTACAGAATTTTTCATACGGTCAAATTTATTTCTGGAGAGTTCTGAGTCAAAATTAAGCACCAAAATCAACTTCTGTCACCACAGCAAATCTTTTTTAAGGTTTACTGAAAGTTTTAAGCCGAATTTGGGGATTTTTGAAGAAAAAATTTTTTGGCCGATTTTAAAGGTCCGGGGCTTACAGAATTTTTCATACGGGTAAATTTATTTCTGGAGAGTTCTGTGTCAAAATTAAGCACCAAAATCAACTTCTGTCACCACAGCAAATGTTTTTTAATGTTTATTGAAAGTTTTTAGCCGAATTTGGGGATTTTTGAAGAAAAACATTTTTTGCTGATTTTTAAGGTCCAGGGCTTACAGAATTTTCCATACGGATAAATTTATTTCTGGAGAGTTCTGTGTCAAAATTAAGCACCAAAATCAACTTCTGTCACCATAGCAAATCTTTTTTAAGGTTTACTGAAAGTTTTAAGCCGAATTTGGGGATTTTTGAAGAAAAAAATTTTTGGCTGATTTTTAAGGTCCGGAGCTTACAGAAATTTCCATACGGGTAAATTTATTTCTGGAGAGTTCTGTGTCAAAATTAAGCACCAAAATCAACTTCTGTCACCGTAGCAAATCTTTTTTACGGTTTACTGAAAGTTTTAAGCCGAATTTGGGGTTTTTTGAAGAAAAAAATTTTTGGCCAATTTTTAATGTCCGGGGCTTACAGAATTTTGCATATGTGTAAATGTAATTCTGGAGAGTTCTGTGTCAAAATTAAGCACCAAAATCAACTTCTGTCACCACAGCAAATGTTTTTTTAATGTTTATTGAAAGTTTTTAGCCGAACTTGGGGATTTTTGAAGAAAAACATTTTTGGCTGATTTTTAAGGTCCGGGGCTTACAGAATTTTCCATACGGGTAAATTTATTTCTGGAGAGTTCTGTGTCAAAATTAAGCACCAAAATCAACTTCTGTCACCGCAGCAAATGTTTTTTAAGGTTTACTGAAAGTTTTAAGCTGAATTTGGGGATTTTTGAAGAAAAACATTTTTGGCTGATTTTTAAGGTCCGGGGCTTACAGAATTTTCCATACGGGTAAATTTAATTCTGGAGAGTTCTGTGTCAAAATTAAGCACCAAAATCAACTTCTGTCACCGCAGCAAATGTTTTTTAAGGTTTACTGAAAGTTTTAAGCCGAATTTGGGGATTTTTTAAGAAAAAAATTTTTGGCCGATTTTTAAGGTCCGGGGCTTACAGAATTTTTCATACGGTCAAATTTATTTCTGGAGAGTTCTGAGTCAAAATTAAGCACCAAAATCAACTTCTGTCACCACAGCAAATCTTTTTTAAGGTTTACTGAAAGTTTTAAGCCGAATTTGGGGATTTTTGAAGAAAAAATTTTTTGGCCGATTTTAAAGGTCCGGGGCTTACAGAATTTTTCATACGGGTAAATTTATTTCTGGAGAGTTCTGTGTCAAAATTAAGCACCAAAATCAACTTCTGTCACCACAGCAAATGTTTTTTAATGTTTATTGAAAGTTTTTAGCCGAATTTGGGGATTTTTGAAGAAAAACATTTTTTGCTGATTTTTAAGGTCCAGGGCTTACAGAATTTTCCATACGGATAAATTTATTTCTGGAGAGTTCTGTGTCAAAATTAAGCACCAAAATCAACTTCTGTCACCGTAGCAAATCTTTTTTACGGTTTACTGAAAGTTTTAAGCCGAATTTGGGGTTTTTTGAAGAAAAAAATTTTTGGCCAATTTTTAATGTCCGGGGCTTACAGAATTTTGCATATGTGTAAATGTAATTCTGGAGAGTTCTGTGTCAAAATTAAGCACCATAATCAACTTCTGTCACCACAGCAAATGTATTTTTAATGTTTATTGAAAGTTTTTAGCCGAATTTGGGGATTTTTGAAGAAAAACATTTTTGGCTGATTTTTAATGTCCGGGGGTTACAGAATTTTCCATACGGATAAATTTATTTCTGGAGAGTTCTGTGTCAAAATTAAGCACCAAAATCAACTTCTGTCACCGTAGCAAATGTTTTTTAAGGTTTACTGAAAGTTTTAAGCCGAATTTGGGGATTTTTGAAGAAAAAAATTTTTGGCCGATTTTTAAGGTCCGTGGCTTACAGAATTTTTCATACGGTCAAATTTATTTCTGGAGAGTTCCGAGGCAAAATTAAGCACCAAAATCAACTTCTGTCACCACAGCAAATGTTTTTTAATGTTTATAGAAAGTTTTTAGCCGAATTTGGGGATTTTTGAAGAAAAAAATTTTTTGCTTATTTTTAAGGTCCGGGGCTTACAGAATTTTCCATATGGATAAATTTATTTCTGGAGAGTTCTGTGTCAAAATTAAGCACCAAAATCAACTTCTGTCACCACAGCAAATGTATTTTTAATGTTTATTGAAAGTTTTTAGCCGAATTTGGGGATTTTTGAAGAAAAACATTTTTGGCTGATTTCTAAGGTCCGGGGCTTACAGAATTTTTCATACGGGTAAATTTATTTCTGGAGAGTTCCGAGGCAAAATTAAGCACCAAAATCAACTTCAGTCACCGTAGCAAATCTTTTTTAAGGTTTACTGAAAGTTTTTAGCCGAATTTGGGGATTTTTGAAGAAAAAAAATTTTTGCTGATTTTTAAGGTCCAGGGCTTACAGAATTTTCCATACGGATAAATTTATTTCTGGAGAGTTCTGTGTCAAAATTAAGCACCAAAATCAACTTCTGTCACCACAGCAAATCTTTTTTAAGGTTTACTGAAAGTTTTAAGCCGAATTTGGGGATTTTTGAAGAAAACAATTTTTGGCCGATTTTTAAGGTCCGGGGCTTACAGAATTTTTCATATGGGTAAATTTATTTTTGGAGAGTTCTGTGTCAAAATTAAGCACCAAAATTAACTTCTGTCACCGTAGCAAATCTTTTTTAAGGTTTATTGAAAGTTTTTAGCCGAATTTGGGGATTTTTGAAGAAAAACATTTTTGTCTGATTTATAAGGTCCGGGGCTTACAGAATTTTCCATACGGGTAAATTTAATTCTGGAGAGTTCTGTGTCAAAATTAAGCACCAAAATCAACTTCTGTCACCGCAGCAAATGTTTTTTAAGGTTTACTGAAAGTTTTAAGCTGAATTTGGGGATTTTTGAAGAAAAAAATTTTGGGGCGAATTTTAATGTCCGGGGCTTACAGAATTTTGCATATGGGTAAATGTAATTCTGGAGAGTTCTGTGTCAAAATTAAGCACCAAAATCAACTTCTGTCACCACAGCAAATGTATTTTTAATGTTTATTGAAAGTTTTTAGCCAAATTTGGGGATTTTTGAAGAAAAACATTTTTGGCTGATTTTTAATGTCCGGGGCTTACAGAATTTTCCATACGGATAAATTTATTTCTGGAGAGTTCTGTGTCAAAATTAAGCACCAAAATCAACTTCTGTCACCGTAGCAAATCTTTTTTAAGGTTTATTGAAAGTTTTTAGCCAAATTTGGGGATTTTTGAAGAAAAACATTTTTGGCTGATTTTTAAGGTCCGGGGCTTACAGAATTTTCCATACGGGTAAATTTAATTCTGGAGAGTTCTGTGTCAAAATTAAGCACCAAAATCAACTTCTGTCACCGCAGCAAATGTTTATTAAGGTTTACTGAAAGTTTTAAGCCGAATTTGGGGATTTTTGAAGAAAAAAATTTTTGCCCGATTTTTAAGGTCCGGGGCTTACAGAATTTTTCATACGGTCAAATTTATTTCTGGAGAGTTCTGAGTCAAAATTAAGCACCAAAATCAACTTCTGTCACCACAGCAAATCTTTTTTAAAGTTTACTGAAAGTTTTAAGCCGAATTTGGGGATTTTTGAAGAAAAAAATTTTGGGCCGATTTTTAAGGTCCGGGGCTTACAGAATTTTCCATATGGGTAAATTTATTTCTGGAGAGTTCTGTGTCAAAATTAAGCACCAAAATCAACTTCTGTCACCGCAGGAAATGTTTTTTAAGGTTTACTGAAAGTTTTAAGCCGAATTTGGGGATTTTTGAAGAAAAAAATTTTTGGCCGATTTTTAAGGTCCGGGGCTTACAGAATTTTTCATACGGTCAAATTTATTTCTGGAGAGTTCTGAGTCAAAATTAAGCACCAAAATCAACTTCTGTCACCACAGCAAATCTTTTTTAAGGTTTACTGAAAGTTTTAAGCCGAATTTGGGGATTTTTGAAGAAAAAATTTTTTGGCCGATTTTAAAGGTCCGGGGCTTACAGAATTTTTCATACGGGTAAATTTATTTCTGGAGAGTTCTGTGTCAAAATTAAGCACCAAAATCAACTTCTGTCACCACAGCAAATGTTTTTTAATGTTTATTGAAAGTTTTTAGCCGAATTTGGGGATTTTTGAAGAAAAACATTTTTTGCTGATTTTTAAGGTCCAGGGCTTACAGAATTTTCCATACGGATAAATTTATTTCTGGAGAGTTCTGTGTCAAAATTAAGCACCAAAATCAACTTCTGTCACCATAGCAAATCTTTTTTAAGGTTTACTGAAAGTTTTAAGCCGAATTTGGGGATTTTTGAAGAAAAAAATTTTTGGCTGATTTTTAAGGTCCGGAGCTTACAGAAATTTCCATACGGGTAAATTTATTTCTGGAGAGTTCTGTGTCAAAATTAAGCACCAAAATCAACTTCTGTCACCGTAGCAAATCTTTTTTACGGTTTACTGAAAGTTTTAAGCCGAATTTGGGGTTTTTTGAAGAAAAAAATTTTTGGCCAATTTTTAATGTCCGGGGCTTACAGAATTTTGCATATGTGTAAATGTAATTCTGGAGAGTTCTGTGTCAAAATTAAGCACCAAAATCAACTTCTGTCACCACAGCAAATGTTTTTTTAATGTTTATTGAAAGTTTTTAGCCGAACTTGGGGATTTTTGAAGAAAAACATTTTTGGCTGATTTTTAAGGTCCGGGGCTTACAGAATTTTCCATACGGGTAAATTTATTTCTGGAGAGTTCTGTGTCAAAATTAAGCACCAAAATCAACTTCTGTCACCGCAGCAAATGTTTTTTAAGGTTTACTGAAAGTTTTAAGCTGAATTTGGGGATTTTTGAAGAAAAACATTTTTGGCTGATTTTTAAGGTCCGGGGCTTACAGAATTTTCCATACGGGTAAATTTAATTCTGGAGAGTTCTGTGTCAAAATTAAGCACCAAAATCAACTTCTGTCACCGCAGCAAATGTTTTTTAAGGTTTACTGAAAGTTTTAAGCCGAATTTGGGGATTTTTTAAGAAAAAAATTTTTGGCCGATTTTTAAGGTCCGGGGCTTACAGAATTTTTCATACGGTCAAATTTATTTCTGGAGAGTTCTGAGTCAAAATTAAGCACCAAAATCAACTTCTGTCACCACAGCAAATCTTTTTTAAGGTTTACTGAAAGTTTTAAGCCGAATTTGGGGATTTTTGAAGAAAAAATTTTTTGGCCGATTTTAAAGGTCCGGGGCTTACAGAATTTTTCATACGGGTAAATTTATTTCTGGAGAGTTCTGTGTCAAAATTAAGCACCAAAATCAACTTCTGTCACCACAGCAAATGTTTTTTAATGTTTATTGAAAGTTTTTAGCCGAATTTGGGGATTTTTGAAGAAAAACATTTTTTGCTGATTTTTAAGGTCCAGGGCTTACAGAATTTTCCATACGGATAAATTTATTTCTGGAGAGTTCTGTGTCAAAATTAAGCACCAAAATCAACTTCTGTCACCGTAGCAAATCTTTTTTACGGTTTACTGAAAGTTTTAAGCCGAATTTGGGGTTTTTTGAAGAAAAAAATTTTTGGCCAATTTTTAATGTCCGGGGCTTACAGAATTTTGCATATGTGTAAATGTAATTCTGGAGAGTTCTGTGTCAAAATTAAGCACCATAATCAACTTCTGTCACCACAGCAAATGTATTTTTAATGTTTATTGAAAGTTTTTAGCCGAATTTGGGGATTTTTGAAGAAAAACATTTTTGGCTGATTTTTAATGTCCGGGGGTTACAGAATTTTCCATACGGATAAATTTATTTCTGGAGAGTTCTGTGTCAAAATTAAGCACCAAAATCAACTTCTGTCACCGTAGCAAATGTTTTTTAAGGTTTACTGAAAGTTTTAAGCCGAATTTGGGGATTTTTGAAGAAAAAAATTTTTGGCCGATTTTTAAGGTCCGTGGCTTACAGAATTTTTCATACGGTCAAATTTATTTCTGGAGAGTTCCGAGGCAAAATTAAGCACCAAAATCAACTTCTGTCACCACAGCAAATGTTTTTTAATGTTTATAGAAAGTTTTTAGCCGAATTTGGGGATTTTTGAAGAAAAAAATTTTTTGCTTATTTTTAAGGTCCGGGGCTTACAGAATTTTCCATATGGATAAATTTATTTCTGGAGAGTTCTGTGTCAAAATTAAGCACCAAAATCAACTTCTGTCACCACAGCAAATGTATTTTTAATGTTTATTGAAAGTTTTTAGCCGAATTTGGGGATTTTTGAAGAAAAACATTTTTGGCTGATTTCTAAGGTCCGGGGCTTACAGAATTTTTCATACGGGTAAATTTATTTCTGGAGAGTTCCGAGGCAAAATTAAGCACCAAAATCAACTTCAGTCACCGTAGCAAATCTTTTTTAAGGTTTACTGAAAGTTTTTAGCCGAATTTGGGGATTTTTGAAGAAAAAAAATTTTTGCTGATTTTTAAGGTCCAGGGCTTACAGAATTTTCCATACGGATAAATTTATTTCTGGAGAGTTCTGTGTCAAAATTAAGCACCAAAATCAACTTCTGTCACCACAGCAAATCTTTTTTAAGGTTTACTGAAAGTTTTAAGCCGAATTTGGGGATTTTTGAAGAAAACAATTTTTGGCCGATTTTTAAGGTCCGGGGCTTACAGAATTTTTCATATGGGTAAATTTATTTTTGGAGAGTTCTGTGTCAAAATTAAGCACCAAAATTAACTTCTGTCACCGTAGCAAATCTTTTTTAAGGTTTATTGAAAGTTTTTAGCCGAATTTGGGGATTTTTGAAGAAAAACATTTTTGTCTGATTTTTAAGGTCCGGGGCTTACAGAATTTTCCATACGGGTAAATTTAATTCTGGAGAGTTCTGTGTCAAAATTAAGCACCAAAATCAACTTCTGTCACCGCAGCAAATGTTTTTTAAGGTTTACTGAAAGTTTTAAGCCGAATTTGGGGATTTTTGAAGAAAAAAATTTTTGCCCGATTTTTAAGGTCCGGGGCTTACAGAATTTTTCATACGGTCAAATTTATTTCTGGAGAGTTCTGAGTCAAAATTAAGCACCAAAATCAACTTCTGTCACCACAGCAAATCTTTTTTAAAGTTTACTGAAAGTTTTAAGCCGAATTTGGGGATTTTTGAAGAAAAAAATTTTGGGGCGAATTTTAATGTCCGGGGCTTACAGAATTTTGCATATGGGTAAATGTAATTCTGGAGAGTTCTGTGTCAAAATTAAGCACCAAAATCAACTTCTGTCACCACAGCAAATGTATTTTTAATGTTTATTGAAAGTTTTTAGCCAAATTTGGGGATTTTTGAAGAAAAACATTTTTGGCTGATTTTTAATGTCCGGGGCTTACAGAATTTTCCATACGGATAAATTTATTTCTGGAGAGTTCTGTGTCAAAATTAAGCACCAAAATCAACTTCTGTCACCGTAGCAAATCTTTTTTAAGGTTTATTGAAAGTTTTTAGCCGAATTTGGGGATTTTTGAAGAAAAACATTTTTGGCTGATTTTTAAGGTCCGGGGCTTACAGAATTTTCCATACGGGTAAATTTAATTCTGGAGAGTTCTGTGTCAAAATTAAGCACCAAAATCAACTTCTGTCACCGCAGCAAATGTTTATTAAGGTTTACTGAAAGTTTTAAGCCGAATTTGGGGATTTTTGAAGAAAAAAATTTTTGCCCGATTTTTAAGGTCCGGGGCTTACAGAATTTTTCATACGGTCAAATTTATTTCTGGAGAGTTCTGAGTCAAAATTAAGCACCAAAATCAACTTCTGTCACCACAGCAAATCTTTTTTAAAGTTTACTGAAAGTTTTAAGCCGAATTTGGGGATTTTTGAAGAAAAAAATTTTGGGCCGATTTTTAAGGTCCGGGGCTTACAGAATTTTCCATATGGGTAAATTTATTTCTGGAGAGTTCTGTGTCAAAATTAAGCACCAAAATCAACTTCTGTCACCGCAGGAAATGTTTTTTAAGGTTTACTGAAAGTTTTAAGCCGAATTTGGGGATTTTTGAAGAAAAAAATTTTTGGCCGATTTTTAAGGTCCGGGGCTTACAGAATTTTTCATACGGTCAAATTTATTTCTGGAGAGTTCTGAGTCAAAATTAAGCACCAAAATCAACTTCTGTCACCACAGCAAATCTTTTTTAAGGTTTACTGAAAGTTTTAAGCCGAATTTGGGGATTTTTGAAGAAAAAATTTTTTGGCCGATTTTAAAGGTCCGGGGCTTACAGAATTTTTCATACGGGTAAATTTATTTCTGGAGAGTTCTGTGTCAAAATTAAGCACCAAAATCAACTTCTGTCACCACAGCAAATGTTTTTTAATGTTTATTGAAAGTTTTTAGCCGAATTTGGGGATTTTTGAAGAAAAACATTTTTTGCTGATTTTTAAGGTCCAGGGCTTACAGAATTTTCCATACGGATAAATTTATTTCTGGAGAGTTCTGTGTCAAAATTAAGCACCAAAATCAACTTCTGTCACCATAGCAAATCTTTTTTAAGGTTTACTGAAAGTTTTAAGCCGAATTTGGGGATTTTTGAAGAAAAAAATTTTTGGCTGATTTTTAAGGTCCGGAGCTTACAGAAATTTCCATACGGGTAAATTTATTTCTGGAGAGTTCTGTGTCAAAATTAAGCACCAAAATCAACTTCTGTCACCGTAGCAAATCTTTTTTACGGTTTACTGAAAGTTTTAAGCCGAATTTGGGGTTTTTTGAAGAAAAAAATTTTTGGCCAATTTTTAATGTCCGGGGCTTACAGAATTTTGCATATGTGTAAATGTAATTCTGGAGAGTTCTGTGTCAAAATTAAGCACCAAAATCAACTTCTGTCACCACAGCAAATGTTTTTTTAATGTTTATTGAAAGTTTTTAGCCGAACTTGGGGATTTTTGAAGAAAAACATTTTTGGCTGATTTTTAAGGTCCGGGGCTTACAGAATTTTCCATACGGGTAAATTTATTTCTGGAGAGTTCTGTGTCAAAATTAAGCACCAAAATCAACTTCTGTCACCGCAGCAAATGTTTTTTAAGGTTTACTGAAAGTTTTAAGCTGAATTTGGGGATTTTTGAAGAAAAACATTTTTGGCTGATTTTTAAGGTCCGGGGCTTACAGAATTTTCCATACGGGTAAATTTAATTCTGGAGAGTTCTGTGTCAAAATTAAGCACCAAAATCAACTTCTGTCACCGCAGCAAATGTTTTTTAAGGTTTACTGAAAGTTTTAAGCCGAATTTGGGGATTTTTTAAGAAAAAAATTTTTGGCCGATTTTTAAGGTCCGGGGCTTACAGAATTTTTCATACGGTCAAATTTATTTCTGGAGAGTTCTGAGTCAAAATTAAGCACCAAAATCAACTTCTGTCACCACAGCAAATCTTTTTTAAGGTTTACTGAAAGTTTTAAGCCGAATTTGGGGATTTTTGAAGAAAAAATTTTTTGGCCGATTTTAAAGGTCCGGGGCTTACAGAATTTTTCATACGGGTAAATTTATTTCTGGAGAGTTCTGTGTCAAAATTAAGCACCAAAATCAACTTCTGTCACCACAGCAAATGTTTTTTAATGTTTATTGAAAGTTTTTAGCCGAATTTGGGGATTTTTGAAGAAAAACATTTTTTGCTGATTTTTAAGGTCCAGGGCTTACAGAATTTTCCATACGGATAAATTTATTTCTGGAGAGTTCTGTGTCAAAATTAAGCACCAAAATCAACTTCTGTCACCGTAGCAAATCTTTTTTACGGTTTACTGAAAGTTTTAAGCCGAATTTGGGGTTTTTTGAAGAAAAAAATTTTTGGCCAATTTTTAATGTCCGGGGCTTACAGAATTTTGCATATGTGTAAATGTAATTCTGGAGAGTTCTGTGTCAAAATTAAGCACCATAATCAACTTCTGTCACCACAGCAAATGTATTTTTAATGTTTATTGAAAGTTTTTAGCCGAATTTGGGGATTTTTGAAGAAAAACATTTTTGGCTGATTTTTAATGTCCGGGGGTTACAGAATTTTCCATACGGATAAATTTATTTCTGGAGAGTTCTGTGTCAAAATTAAGCACCAAAATCAACTTCTGTCACCGTAGCAAATGTTTTTTAAGGTTTACTGAAAGTTTTAAGCCGAATTTGGGGATTTTTGAAGAAAAAAATTTTTGCCCGATTTTTAAGGTCCGTGGCTTACAGAATTTTTCATACGGTCAAATTTATTTCTGGAGAGTTCCGAGGCAAAATTAAGCACCAAAATCAACTTCTGTCACCACAGCAAATGTTTTTTAATGTTTATAGAAAGTTTTTAGCCGAATTTGGGGATTTTTGAAGAAAAAAATTTTTTGCTTATTTTTAAGGTCCGGGGCTTACAGAATTTTCCATATGGATAAATTTATTTCTGGAGAGTTCTGTGTCAAAATTAAGCACCAAAATCAACTTCTGTCACCACAGCAAATGTATTTTTAATGTTTATTGAAAGTTTTTAGCCGAATTTGGGGATTTTTGAAGAAAAACATTTTTGGCTGATTTCTAAGGTCCGGGGCTTACAGAATTTTTCATACGGGTAAATTTATTTCTGGAGAGTTCCGAGGCAAAATTAAGCACCAAAATCAACTTCAGTCACCGTAGCAAATCTTTTTTAAGGTTTACTGAAAGTTTTTAGCCGAATTTGGGGATTTTTGAAGAAAAAAAATTTTTGCTGATTTTTAAGGTCCAGGGCTTACAGAATTTTCCATACGGATAAATTTATTTCTGGAGAGTTCTGTGTCAAAATTAAGCACCAAAATCAACTTCTGTCACCACAGCAAATCTTTTTTAAGGTTTACTGAAAGTTTTAAGCCGAATTTGGGGATTTTTGAAGAAAACAATTTTTGGCCGATTTTTAAGGTCCGGGGCTTACAGAATTTTTCATATGGGTAAATTTATTTTTGGAGAGTTCTGTGTCAAAATTAAGCACCAAAATTAACTTCTGTCACCGTAGCAAATCTTTTTTAAGGTTTATTGAAAGTTTTTAGCCGAATTTGGGGATTTTTGAAGAAAAACATTTTTGTCTGATTTTTAAGGTCCGGGGCTTACAGAATTTTCCATACGGGTAAATTTAATTCTGGAGAGTTCTGTGTCAAAATTAAGCACCAAAATCAACTTCTGTCACCGCAGCAAATGTTTTTTAAGGTTTACTGAAAGTTTTAAGCCGAATTTGGGGATTTTTGAAGAAAAAAATTTTTGCCCGATTTTTAAGGTCCGGGGCTTACAGAATTTTTCATACGGTCAAATTTATTTCTGGAGAGTTCTGAGTCAAAATTAAGCACCAAAATCAACTTCTGTCACCACAGCAAATCTTTTTTAAAGTTTACTGAAAGTTTTAAGCCGAATTTGGGGATTTTTGAAGAAAAAAATTTTGGGGCGAATTTTAATGTCCGGGGCTTACAGAATTTTGCATATGGGTAAATGTAATTCTGGAGAGTTCTGTGTCAAAATTAAGCACCAAAATCAACTTCTGTCACCACAGCAAATGTATTTTTAATGTTTATTGAAAGTTTTTAGCCAAATTTGGGGATTTTTGAAGAAAAACATTTTTGGCTGATTTTTAATGTCCGGGGCTTACAGAATTTTCCATACGGATAAATTTATTTCTGGAGAGTTCTGTGTCAAAATTAAGCACCAAAATCAACTTCTGTCACCGTAGCAAATCTTTTTTAAGGTTTATTGAAAGTTTTTAGCCGAATTTGGGGATTTTTGAAGAAAAACATTTTTGGCTGATTTTTAAGGTCCGGGGCTTACAGAATTTTCCATACGGGTAAATTTAATTCTGGAGAGTTCTGTGTCAAAATTAAGCACCAAAATCAACTTCTGTCACCGCAGCAAATGTTTATTAAGGTTTACTGAAAGTTTTAAGCCGAATTTGGGGATTTTTGAAGAAAAAAATTTTTGCCCGATTTTTAAGGTCCGGGGCTTACAGAATTTTTCATACGGTCAAATTTATTTCTGGAGAGTTCTGAGTCAAAATTAAGCACCAAAATCAACTTCTGTCACCACAGCAAATCTTTTTTAAAGTTTACTGAAAGTTTTAAGCCGAATTTGGGGATTTTTGAAGAAAAAAATTTTGGGCCGATTTTTAAGGTCCGGGGCTTACAGAATTTTCCATATGGGTAAATTTATTTCTGGAGAGTTCTGTGTCAAAATTAAGCACCAAAATCAACTTCTGTCACCGCAGGAAATGTTTTTTAAGGTTTACTGAAAGTTTTAAGCCGAATTTGGGGATTTTTGAAGAAAAAAATTTTTGGCCGATTTTTAAGGTCCGGGGCTTACAGAATTTTTCATACGGTCAAATTTATTTCTGGAGAGTTCTGAGTCAAAATTAAGCACCAAAATCAACTTCTGTCACCACAGCAAATCTTTTTTAAGGTTTACTGAAAGTTTTAAGCCGAATTTGGGGATTTTTGAAGAAAAAATTTTTTGGCCGATTTTAAAGGTCCGGGGCTTACAGAATTTTTCATACGGGTAAATTTATTTCTGGAGAGTTCTGTGTCAAAATTAAGCACCAAAATCAACTTCTGTCACCACAGCAAATGTTTTTTAATGTTTATTGAAAGTTTTTAGCCGAATTTGGGGATTTTTGAAGAAAAACATTTTTTGCTGATTTTTAAGGTCCAGGGCTTACAGAATTTTCCATACGGATAAATTTATTTCTGGAGAGTTCTGTGTCAAAATTAAGCACCAAAATCAACTTCTGTCACCATAGCAAATCTTTTTTAAGGTTTACTGAAAGTTTTAAGCCGAATTTGGGGATTTTTGAAGAAAAAAATTTTTGGCTGATTTTTAAGGTCCGGAGCTTACAGAAATTTCCATACGGGTAAATTTATTTCTGGAGAGTTCTGTGTCAAAATTAAGCACCAAAATCAACTTCTGTCACCGTAGCAAATCTTTTTTACGGTTTACTGAAAGTTTTAAGCCGAATTTGGGGTTTTTTGAAGAAAAAAATTTTTGGCCAATTTTTAATGTCCGGGGCTTACAGAATTTTGCATATGTGTAAATGTAATTCTGGAGAGTTCTGTGTCAAAATTAAGCACCAAAATCAACTTCTGTCACCACAGCAAATGTTTTTTTAATGTTTATTGAAAGTTTTTAGCCGAACTTGGGGATTTTTGAAGAAAAACATTTTTGGCTGATTTTTAAGGTCCGGGGCTTACAGAATTTTCCATACGGGTAAATTTATTTCTGGAGAGTTCTGTGTCAAAATTAAGCACCAAAATCAACTTCTGTCACCGCAGCAAATGTTTTTTAAGGTTTACTGAAAGTTTTAAGCTGAATTTGGGGATTTTTGAAGAAAAACATTTTTGGCTGATTTTTAAGGTCCGGGGCTTACAGAATTTTCCATACGGGTAAATTTAATTCTGGAGAGTTCTGTGTCAAAATTAAGCACCAAAATCAACTTCTGTCACCGCAGCAAATGTTTTTTAAGGTTTACTGAAAGTTTTAAGCCGAATTTGGGGATTTTTTAAGAAAAAAATTTTTGGCCGATTTTTAAGGTCCGGGGCTTACAGAATTTTTCATACGGTCAAATTTATTTCTGGAGAGTTCTGAGTCAAAATTAAGCACCAAAATCAACTTCTGTCACCACAGCAAATCTTTTTTAAGGTTTACTGAAAGTTTTAAGCCGAATTTGGGGATTTTTGAAGAAAAAATTTTTTGGCCGATTTTAAAGGTCCGGGGCTTACAGAATTTTTCATACGGGTAAATTTATTTCTGGAGAGTTCTGTGTCAAAATTAAGCACCAAAATCAACTTCTGTCACCACAGCAAATGTTTTTTAATGTTTATTGAAAGTTTTTAGCCGAATTTGGGGATTTTTGAAGAAAAACATTTTTTGCTGATTTTTAAGGTCCAGGGCTTACAGAATTTTCCATACGGATAAATTTATTTCTGGAGAGTTCTGTGTCAAAATTAAGCACCAAAATCAACTTCTGTCACCGTAGCAAATCTTTTTTACGGTTTACTGAAAGTTTTAAGCCGAATTTGGGGTTTTTTGAAGAAAAAAATTTTTGGCCAATTTTTAATGTCCGGGGCTTACAGAATTTTGCATATGTGTAAATGTAATTCTGGAGAGTTCTGTGTCAAAATTAAGCACCATAATCAACTTCTGTCACCACAGCAAATGTATTTTTAATGTTTATTGAAAGTTTTTAGCCGAATTTGGGGATTTTTGAAGAAAAACATTTTTGGCTGATTTTTAATGTCCGGGGGTTACAGAATTTTCCATACGGATAAATTTATTTCTGGAGAGTTCTGTGTCAAAATTAAGCACCAAAATCAACTTCTGTCACCGTAGCAAATGTTTTTTAAGGTTTACTGAAAGTTTTAAGCCGAATTTGGGGATTTTTGAAGAAAAAAATTTTTGGCCGATTTTTAAGGTCCGTGGCTTACAGAATTTTTCATACGGTCAAATTTATTTCTGGAGAGTTCCGAGGCAAAATTAAGCACCAAAATCAACTTCTGTCACCACAGCAAATGTTTTTTAATGTTTATAGAAAGTTTTTAGCCGAATTTGGGGATTTTTGAAGAAAAAAATTTTTTGCTTATTTTTAAGGTCCGGGGCTTACAGAATTTTCCATATGGATAAATTTATTTCTGGAGAGTTCTGTGTCAAAATTAAGCACCAAAATCAACTTCTGTCACCACAGCAAATGTATTTTTAATGTTTATTGAAAGTTTTTAGCCGAATTTGGGGATTTTTGAAGAAAAACATTTTTGGCTGATTTCTAAGGTACGGGGCTTACAGAATTTTTCATACGGGTAAATTTATTTCTGGAGAGTTCCGAGGCAAAATTAAGCACCAAAATCAACTTCAGTCACCGTAGCAAATCTTTTTTAAGGTTTACTGAAAGTTTTTAGCCGAATTTGGGGATTTTTGAAGAAAAAAAATTTTTGCTGATTTTTAAGGTCCAGGGCTTACAGAATTTTCCATACGGATAAATTTATTTCTGGAGAGTTCTGTGTCAAAATTAAGCACCAAAATCAACTTCTGTCACCACAGCAAATCTTTTTTAAGGTTTACTGAAAGTTTTAAGCCGAATTTGGGGATTTTTGAAGAAAACAATTTTTGGCCGATTTTTAAGGTCCGGGGCTTACAGAATTTTTCATATGTGTAAATTTATTTTTGGAGAGTTCTGTGTCAAAATTAAGCACCAAAATTAACTTCTGTCACCGTAGCAAATCTTTTTTAAGGTTTATTGAAAGTTTTTAGCCGAATTTGGGGATTTTTGAAGAAAAACATTTTTGTCTGATTTTTAAGGTCCGGGGCTTACAGAATTTTCCATACGGGTAAATTTAATTCTGGAGAGTTCTGTGTCAAAATTAAGCACCAAAATCAACTTCTGTCACCGCAGCAAATGTTTTTTAAGGTTTACTGAAAGTTTTAAGCTGAATTTGGGGATTTTTGAAGAAAAAAATTTTTGCCCGATTTTTAAGGTCCGGGGCTTACAGAATTTTTCATACGGTCAAATTTATTTCTGGAGAGTTCTGAGTCAAAATTAAGCACCAAAATCAACTTCTGTCACCACAGCAAATCTTTTTTAAAGTTTACTGAAAGTTTTAAGCCGAATTTGGGGATTTTTGAAGAAAAAAATTTTGGGGCGAATTTTAAGGTCCGGGGCTTACAGAATTTTCCATATGGGTAAATTTATTTCTGGAGAGTTCTGTGTCAAAATTAAGCACAAAAATCAACTTCTGTCACCGCAGCAAATGTTTTTTAAGGTTTACTGAAAGTTTTAAGCCGAATTTGGGGATTTTTGAAGAAAAAAATTTTTGGCCGATTTTTAAGGTCCGGGGCTTACAGAATTTTTCATACGGTCAAATTTATTTCTGGAGAGTTCTGAGTCAAAATTAAGCACCAAAATCAACTTCTGTCACCACAGCAAATCTTTTTTAAGGTTTACTGAAAGTTTTAAGCCGAATTTGGGGATTTTTGAAGAAAAAAATTTTTGGCCGATTTTAAAGGTCCGGGGCTTACAGAATTTTTCATACGGGTAAATTTATTTCTGGAGAGTTCTGTGTCAAAATTAAGCACCAAAATCAACTTCTGTCACCACAGCAAATGTTTTTTAATGTTTATTGAAAGTTTTTAGCCGAATTTGGGGATTTTTGAAGAAAAACATTTTTTGCTGATTTTTAAGGTCCAGGGCTTACAGAATTTTCCATACGGATAAATTTATTTCTGGAGAGTTCTGTGTCAAAATTAAGCACCAAAATCAACTTCTGTCACCATAGCAAATCTTTTTTAAGGTTTACTGAAAGTTTTAAGCCGAATTTGGGGATTTTTGAAGAAAAAAATTTTGGGGTGATTTTTAAGGTCCGGAGCTTACAGAAATTTCCATACGGGTAAATTTATTTCTGGAGAGTTCTGTGTCAAAATTAAGCACCAAAATCAACTTCTGTCACCGTAGCAAATCTTTTTTACGGTTTACTGAAAGTTTTAAGCCGAATTTCGGGTTTTTTGAAGAAAAAAATTTTTGGCCAATTTTTAATGTCCGGGGCTTACAGAATTTTGCATAAGGGTAAATGTAATTCTGGAGAGTTCTGTGTCAAAATTAAGCACCAAAATCAACTTCTGTCACCACAGCAAATGTATTTTTAATGTTTATTGAAAGTTTTTAGCCGAATTTGGGGATTTTTGAAGAAAAACATTTTTGGCTGATTTTTAATGTCCGGGGTTTACAGAATTTTCCATACGGATAAATTTATTTCTGGAGAGTTCTGTGTCAAAATTAAGCACCAAAATCAACTTCTGTCACCGTAGCAAATCTTTTTTAAGGTTTATTGAAAGTTTTTAGCCGAATTTGGGGATTTTTGAAGAAAAAGATTTTTGGCTGATTTTTAAGGTCCGGGGCTTACAGAATTTTCCATACGGGTAAATTTAATTCTGGAGAGTTCTGTGTCAAAATTAAGCACCAAAATCAACTTCTGTCACCGCAGCAAATGTTTATTAAGGTTTACTGAAAGTTTTAAGCCGAATTTGGGGATTTTTGAAGAAAAAAATTTTTGCCCGATTTTTAAGGTCCGGGGCTTACAGAATTTTTCATACGGTCAAATTTATTTCTGGAGAGTTCGGAGTCAAAATTAAGCACCAAAATCAACTTCTGTCACCACAGCAAATCTTTTTTAAAGTTTACTGAAAGTTTTAAGCCGAATTTGGGGATTTTTGAAGAAAAAAATTTTGGGCCGATTTTTAAGGTCCGGGGCTTACAGAATTTTCCATATGGGTAAATTTATTTCTGGAGAGTTCTGTGTCAAAATTAAGCACCAAAATCAACTTCTGTCACCGCAGGAAATGTTTTTTAAGGTTTACTGAAAGTTTTAAGCCGAATTTGGGGATTTTTGAAGAAAAAAATTTTTGGCCGATTTTTAAGGTCCGGGGCTTACAGAATTTTTCATACGGTCAAATTTATTTCTGGAGAGTTCTGAGTCAAAATTAAGCACCAAAATCAACTTCTGTCACCACAGCAAATCTTTTTTAAGGTTTACTGAAAGTTTTAAGCCGAATTTGGGGATTTTTGAAGAAAAAAATTTTTGGCCGATTTTAAAGGTCCGGGGCTTACAGAATTTTTCATACGGGTAAATTTATTTCTGGAGAGTTCTGTGTCAAAATTAAGCACCAAAATCAACTTCTGTCACCACAGCAAATGTTTTTTAATGTTTATTGAAAGTTTTTAGCCGAATTTGGGGATTTTTGAAGAAAAACATTTTTTGCTGATTTTTAAGGTCCAGGGCTTACAGAATTTTCCATACGGATAAATTTATTTCTGGAGAGTTCTGTGTCAAAATTAAGCACCAAAATCAACTTCTGTCACCATAGCAAATCTTTTTTAAGGTTTACTGAAAGTTTTAAGCCGAATTTGGGGATTTTTGAAGAAAAAAATTTTTGGCTGATTTTTAAGGTCCGGAGCTTACAGAAATTTCCATACGGGTAAATTTATTTCTGGAGAGTTCTGTGTCAAAATTAAGCACCAAAATCAACTTCTGTCACCGTAGCAAATCTTTTTTACGGTTTACTGAAAGTTTTAAGCCGAATTTGGGGTTTTTTGAAGAAAAAAATTTTTGGCCAATTTTTAATGTCCGGGGCTTACAGAATTTTGCATATGTGTAAATGTAATTCTGGAGAGTTCTGTGTCAAAATTAAGCACCAAAATCAACTTCTGTCACCACAGCAAATGTTTTTTTAATGTTTATTGAAAGTTTTTAGCCGAACTTGGGGATTTTTGAAGAAAAACATTTTTGGCTGATTTTTAAGGTCCGGGGCTTACAGAATTTTCCATACGGGTAAATTTATTTCTGGAGAGTTCTGTGTCAAAATTAAGCACCAAAATCAACTTCTGTCACCGCAGCAAATGTTTTTTAAGGTTTACTGAAAGTTTTAAGCTGAATTTGGGGATTTTTGAAGAAAAACATTTTTGGCTGATTTTTAAGGTCCGGGGCTCACAGAATTTTCCATACGGGTAAATTTAATTCTGGAGAGTTCTGTGTCAAAATTAAGCACCAAAATCAACTTCTGTCACCGCAGCAAATGTTTTTTAAGGTTTACTGAAAGTTTTAAGCCGAATTTGGGGATTTTTGAAGAAAAAAATTTTTGGCCGATTTTTAAGGTCCGGGGCTTACAGAATTTTTCATACGGTAAAATTTATTTCTGGAGAGTTCTGAGTCAAAATTAAGCACCAAAATCAACTTCTGTCACCACAGCAAATCTTTTTTAAGGTTTACTGAAAGTTTTAAGCCGAATTTGGGGTTTTTTGAAGAAAAAAATTTTTGGCCAATTTTTAATGTCCGGGGCTTACAGAATTTTGCATATGTGTAAATGTAATTCTGGAGAGTTCTGTGTCAAAATTAAGCACCAAAATCAACTTCTGTCACCACAGCAAATGTATTTTTAATGTTTATTGAAAGTTTTTAGCCGAATTTGGGGATTTTTGAAGAAAAACATTTTTGGCTGATTTTTAATGTCCGGGGGTTACAGAATTTTCCATACGGATAAATTTATTTCTGGAGAGTTCTGTGTCAAAATTAAGCACCAAAATCAACTTCTGTCACCGTAGCAAATGTTTTTTAAGGTTTACTGAAAGTTTTAAGCCGAATTTGGGGATTTTTGAAGAAAAAAATTTTTGGCCGATTTTTAAGGTCCGGGGCTTACAGAATTTTTCATACGGTCAAATTTATTTCTGGAGAGTTCCGAGGCAAAATTAAGCACCAAAATCAACTTCTGTCACCACAGCAAATGTTTTTTAATGTTTATAGAAAGTTTTTAGCCGAATTTGGGGATTTTTGAAGAAAAAAATTTTTTGCTTATTTTTAAGGTCGGGGCTTACAGAATTTTCCATATGGATAAATTTATTTCTGGAGAGTTCTGTGTCAAAATTAAGCACCAAAATCAACTTCTGTCACCACAGCAAATGTATTTTTAATGTTTATTGAAAGTTTTTAGCCGAATTTGGGGATTTTTGAAGAAAAACATTTTTGGCTGATTTCTAAGGTCCGGGGCTTACAGAATTTTTCATACGGGTAAATTTATTTCTGGAGAGTTCCGAGGCAAAATTAAGCACCAAAATCAACTTCAGTCACCGTAGCAAATCTTTTTTAAGGTTTACTGAAAGTTTTTAGCCGAATTTGGGGATTTTTGAAGAAAAAAAATTTTTGCTGATTTTTAAGGTCCAGGGCTTACAGAATTTTCCATACGGATAAATTTATTTCTGGAGAGTTCTGTGTCAAAATTAAGCACCAAAATCAACTTCTGTCACCACAGCAAATCTTTTTTAAGGTTTACTGAAAGTTTTAAGCCGAATTTGGGGATTTTTGAAGAAAACAATTTTTGGCCGATTTTTAAGGTCCGGGGCTTACAGAATTTTTCATATGGGTAAATTTATTTTTGGAGAGTTCTGTGTCAAAATTAAGCACCAAAATTAACTTCTGTCACCGTAGCAAATCTTTTTTAAGGTTTATTGAAAGTTTTTAGCCGAATTTGGGGATTTTTGAAGAAAAACATTTTTGTCTGATTTTTAAGGTCCGGGGCTTACAGAATTTTCCATACGGGTAAATTTAATTCTGGAGAGTTCTGTGTCAAAATTAAGCACCAAAATCAACTTCTGTCACCGCAGCAAATGTTTTTTAAGGTTTACTGAAAGTTTTAAGCCGAATTTGGGGATTTTTGAAGAAAAAAATTTTTGCCCGATTTTTAAGGTCCGGGGCTTACAGAATTTTTCATACGGTCAAATTTATTTCTGGAGAGTTCTGAGTCAAAATTAAGCACCAAAATCAACTTCTGTCACCACAGCAAATCTTTTTTAAAGTTTACTGAAAGTTTTAAGCCGAATTTGGGGATTTTTGAAGAAAAAAATTTTGGGCCGAATTTTAAGGTCCGGGGCTTACAGAATTTTCCATATGGGTAAATTTATTTCTGGAGAGTTCTGTGTCAAAATTAAGCACCAAAATCAACTTCTGTCAACGCAGCAAATGTTTTTTAAGGTTTACTGAAAGTTTTAAGCCGAATTTGGGGATTTTTGAAGAAAAAAATTTTTGGCCGATTTTTAAGGTCCGGGGCTTACAGAATTTTTCATACGGTCAAATTTATTTCTGGAGAGTTCTGAGTCAAAATTAAGCACCAAAATCAACTTCTGTCACCACAGCAAATCTTTTTTAAGGTTTACTGAAAGTTTTAAGCCTAATTTGGGGATTTTTGAAGAAAAAAATTTTTGGCCGATTTTAAAGGTCCGGGGCTTACAGAATTTTTCATACGGGTAAATTTATTTCTGGAGAGTTCTGTGTCAAAATTAAGCACCAAAATCAACTTCTGTCACCACAGCAAATGTTTTTTAATGTTTATTGAAAGTTTTTAGCCGAATTTGGGGATTTTTGAAGAAAAACATTTTTTGCTGATTTTTAAGGTCCAGGGCTTACAGAATTTTCCATACGGATAAATTTATTTCTGGAGAGTTCTGTGTCAAAATTAAGCACCAAAATCAACTTCTGTCACCATAGCAAATCTTTTTTAAGGTTTACTGAAAGTTTTAAGCCGAATTTGGGGATTTTTGAAGAAAAAAATTTTTGGGTGATTTTTAAGGTCCTGAGCTTACAGAAATTTCCATACGGGTAAATTTATTTCTGGAGAGTTCTGTGTCAAAATTAAGCACCAAAATCAACTTCTGTCACCGTAGCAAATCTTTTTTACGGTTTACTGAAAGTTTTAAGCCGAATTTGGGGTTTTTTGAAGAAAAAAATTTTTGGCCAATTTTTAATGTCCGGGGCTTACAGAATTTTGCATATGGGTAAATGTAATTCTGGAGAGTTCTGTGTCAAAATTAAGCACCAAAATCAACTTCTGTCACCACAGCAAATGTATTTTTAATGTTTATTGAAAGTTTTTAGCCGAATTTGGGGATTTTTGAAGAAAAACATTTTTGGCTGATTTTTAATGTCCGGGGCTTACAGAATTTTCCATACGGATAAATTTATTTCTGGAGAGTTCTGTGTCAAAATTAAGCACCAAAATCAACTTCTGTCACCGTAGCAAATCTTTTTTAAGGTTTATTGAAAGTTTTTAGCCGAATTTGGGGATTTTTGAAGAAAAACATTTTTGGCTGATTTTTAAGGTCCGGGGCTTACAGAATTTTCCATACGGGTAAATTTAATTCTGGAGAGTTCTGTGTCAAAATTAAGCACCAAAATCAACTTCTGTCACCGCAGCAAATGTTTTTTAAGGTTTACTGAAAGTTTTAAGCCGAATTTGGGGATTTTTGAAGAAAAAAAATTTTGCCCGATTTTTAAGGTCCGGGGCTTACAGAATTTTTCATACGGTCAAATTTATTTCTGGAGAGTTTTGAGTCAAAATTAAGCACCAAAATCAACTTCTGTCACCACAGCAAATCTTTTTTAAAGTTTACTGAAAGTTTTAAGCCGAATTTGGGGATTTTTGAAGAAAAAAATTTTGGGCCGATTTTTAAGGTCCGGGGCTTACAGAATTTTCCATATGGGTAAATTTATTTCTGGAGAGTTCTGTGTCAAAATTAAGCACCAAAATCATCTTCTGTCACCGCAGCAAATATTTTTTAAAGTTTACTGAAAGTTTTAAGCCGAATTTGGGGATTTTTGAAGAAAACAATTTTTGGCCGATTTTTAAGGTCCGGGGCTTACAGAATTTTTCATATGGGTAAATTTATTTCTGGAGAGTTCTGTGTCAAAATTAAGCACCAAAATCAACTTCTGTCACCACAGCAAATCTTTTTTAAGGTTTACTGAAAGTTTTAAGCCGAATTTGGAGTTTTTTGAAGAAAAAAATTTTAGGCCAATTTTTAAGGTCCGGGGCTTACAGAATTTTCCATATGGGTAAATGTATTTCTGGAGAGTTCTGTGTCAAAATTAAGCACCAAAATCAACTTCTGTCACCGCAGCAAATGTTTTTTAAGGTTTACTGAAAGTTTTAAGCCGAATTTGGGGATTTTTGAAGAAAAAAATTTTTGGCCAATTTTAAAGGTCCGGGGCTTACAGAATTTTTCATACGGGTAAATTTATTTCTGGAGAGTTCTGTGTCAAAATTAAGCACCAAAATCAACTTCTGTCACCACAGCAAATGTTTTTTAATGTTTATTGAAAGTTTTTAGACGAATTTGGGGATTTTTGAAGAAAAACATTTTTTGCTGATTTTTAAGGTCCAGGGCTTACAGAATTTTCCATACGGATAAATTTATTTCTGGAGAGTTCTGTGTCAAAATTAAGCACCAAAATCAACTTCTGTCACCATAGCAAATCTTTTTTAAGGTTTACTGAAAGTTTTAAGCCGAATTTGGGGTTTTTTGAAGAAAAAAATTTTAGGCCAATTTTTAAGGTCCGGGGCTTACAGAATTTTGCATATGTGTAAATGTAATTCTGGAGAGTTCTGTGTCAAAATTAAGCACCAAAATCAACTTCTGTCACCACAGCAAATGTATTTTTAATGTTTATTGAAAGTTTTTTGCCGAATTTGGGGATTTTTGAAGAAAAACATTTTTGGCTGATTTTTAATGTCCGGGGCTTACAGAATTTTCCATACGGATAAATTTATTTCTGGAGAGTTCTGTGTCAAAATTAAGCACCAAAATCAACTTCTGTCACCGTAGCAAATGTTTTTTAAGGTTTACTGAAAGTTTTAAGCCGAATTTGGGGATTTTTGAAGAAAAAATTTTTGGCCGATTTTTAAGGTCCGGGGCTTACAGAATTTTTCATACGGGTAAATTTCTTTCTGGAGAGTTCTGAGTCAAAATTAAGCACCAAAATCAACTTCTGTCACCGTAGCAAATCTTTTTTAAGGTTTACTGAAAGTTTTAAGCTGAATTTGGGGATTTTTGAAGAAAACAATTTTTGGCCGATTTTTAAGGTCCGGGGCTTACAGAATTTTTCATACGGGTAAATGTAATTCTGGAGAGTTCTCTGTCAAAATTAAGCACCAAAATCAACTTCTGTCACCACAGCAAATGTTTTTTTAATGTTTATTGAAAGTTTTTAGCCGAATTTGGGGATTTTTGAAGAAAAACATTTTTGGCTGATTTTTAAGGTCCGGGGCTTACAGAATTTTCCATACGGGTAAATTTATTTCTGGAGAGTTCTGTGTCAAAATTAAGCACCAAAATCAACTTCTGTCACCGCAGCAAATGTTTTTTAAGGTTTACTGAAAGCTTTAAGCCGAATTTGGGGATTTTTGAAGAAAAAAATTTTTGGCCGATTTTTAAGGTCCGGGGCTTACAGAATTTTTCATACGGTCAAATTTATTTCTGGAGAGTTCTGAGTCAAAATTAAGCACCAAAATCAACTTCTGTCACCACAGCAAATCTTTTTTAAGGTTTACTGAAAGTTTTAAGCCGAATTTGGGGATTTTTGAAGAAAAAATTTTTTGGCAGATTTTAAAGGTCCGGGGCTTACAGAATTTTTCATACGGGTAAAATTTATTTCTGGAGAGTTCTGTGTCAAAATTAAGCACCAAAATCAACTTCTGTCACCACAGCAAATGTTTTTTAATGTTTATTGAAAGTTTTTAGCCGAATTTGGGGATTTTTGAAGAAAAACATTTTTTGCTGATTTTTAAGGTCCAGGGCTTACAGAATTTTCCATACGGATAAATTTATTTCTGGAGAGTTCTGTGTCAAAATTAAGCACCAAAATCAACTTCTGTCACCGTAGCAAATCTTTTTTACGGTTTACTGAAAGTTTTAAGCCGAATTTGGGGTTTTTTGAAGAAAAAATTTTTTGGCCAATTTTTAATGTCCGGGGCTTACAGAATTTTGCATATGTGTAAATGTAATTCTGGAGAGTTCTGTGTCAAAATTAAGCACCAAAATCAACTTCTGTCACCACAGCAAATGTATTTTTAATGTTTATTGAAAGTTTTTAGCCGAATTTGGGGATTTTTGAAGAAAAACATTTTTGGCTGATTTTTAATGTCCGGGGGTTACAGAATTTTCCATACGGATAAATTTATTTCTGGAGAGTTCTGTGTCAAAATTAAGCACCAAAATCAACTTCTGTCACCGTAGCAAATGTTTTTTAAGGTTTACTGAAAGTTTTAAGCCGAATTTGGGGATTTTTGAAGAAAAAAATTTTTGGCCGATTTTTAAGGTCCGGGGCTTACAGAATTTTTCATACGGGTAAATTTATTTCTGGAGAGTTCCGAGGCAAAATTAAGCACCAAAATCAACTTCTGTCACCACAGCAAATGTTTTTTAATGTTTATAGAAAGTTTTTAGCCGAATTTGGGGATTTTTGAAGAAAAAATTTTTTTGCTTATTTTTAAGGTCCGGGGCTTACAGAATTTTCCATATGGATAAATTTATTTCTGGAGAGTTCTGTGTCAAAATTAAGCACCAAAATCATCTTCTGTCACAACAGCAAATGTTTTTTAAGGTTTACTGAAAGTTTTAAGCCGAATTTGGGGATTTTTGAAGAAAAAAAATTTTGGCCGATTTTTAAGGTCCGGGGCTTACAGAATTTTTCATACGGGTAAATTTCTTTCTGGAGAGTTCTGAGTCAAAATTAAGCACCAAAATCAACTTCTGTCACCGTAGCAAATCTTTTTTAAGGTTTACTGAAAGTTTTAAGCCGAATTTGGGGATTTTTGAAGAAAACAATTTTTGGCCGATTTTTAAGGTCCGGGGCTTACAGAATTTTTCATATGGTCAAATTTATTTCTGGAGAGTTCTGAGTCAAAATTAAGCACCAAAATCAACTTCTGTCAGCACAGCAAATGTTTTTTAATGTTTATTAAAAGTTTTTAGCCGAATTTGGGGATTTTTGAAGAAAAACATTTTTTGCTGATTTTTAAGGTCCGGGGCTTACAGAATTTTCCATACGGATAAATTTATTTCTGGAGAGTTCTGTGTCAAAATTAAGCACCCAAATCAACTTCTGTCACCATAGCAAATCTTTTTTAAGGTTTACTGAAAGTTTTAAGCCGAATTTGGGGTTTTTTGAAGAAAAAAATTTTAGGCCAATTTTTAAGGTCCGGGGCTTACAGAATTTTCCATACGGGTAAATGTATTTCTGGAGAGTTCTGTGTCAAAATTAAGCACCAAAATCAACTTCTGTCACCACAGCAAATGTTTTTTAATGTTTATTGAAAGTTTTAAGCCGAATTTGGGGATTTTTGAAGAAAAAAATTTTTGGGTGATTTTTAAGGTCCGGAGCTTACAGAAATTTCCATACGGGTAAATTTATTTCTGGAGAGTTCTGTGTCAAAATTAAGCACCAAAATCAACTTCTGTCACCGTAGCAAATCTTTTTTACGGTTTACTGAAAGTTTTAAGCCGAATTTGGGGTTTTTTGAAGAAAAAAATTTTTGGCCAATTTTTAATGTCCGGGGCTTACAGAATTTTGCATATGGGTAAATGTAATTCTGGAGAGTTCTGTGTCAAAATTAAGCACCAAAATCAACTTCTGTCACCACAGCAAATGTATTTTTAATGTTTATTGAAAGTTTTTAGCCGAATTTGGGGATTTTTGAAGAAAAACATTTTTGGCTGATTTCTAAGGTCCGGGGCTTACAGAATTTTTCATACGGGTAAATTTATTTCTGGAGAGTTCCGAGGCAAAATTAAGCACCAAAATCAACTTCAGTCACCGTAGCAAATCTTTTTTAAGGTTTACTGAAAGTTTTTAGCCGAATTTGGGGATTTTTGAAGAAAAAAAATTTTTGCTGATTTTTAAGGTCCAGGGCTTACAGAATTTTCCATACGGATAAATTTATTTCTGGAGAGTTCTGTGTCAAAATTAAGCACCAAAATCAACTTCTGTCACCACAGCAAATCTTTTTTAAGGTTTACTGAAAGTTTTAAGCCGAATTTGGGGATTTTTGAAGAAAACAATTTTTGGCCGATTTTTAAGGTACGGGGCTTACAGAATTTTTCATATGGGTAAATTTATTTTTGGAGAGTTCTGTGTCAAAATTAAGCACCAAAATTAACTTCTGTCACCGTAGCAAATCTTTTTTAAGGTTTATTGAAAGTTTTTAGCCGAATTTGGGGATTTTTGAAGAAAAACATTTTTGGCTGATTTTTAAGGTCCGGGGCTTACAGAATTTTCCATACGGGTAAATTTAATTCTGGAGAGTTCTGTGTCAAAATTAAGCACCAAAATCAACTTCTGTCACCGCAGCAAATGTTTATTAAGGTTTACTGAAAGTTTAAAGCCGAATTTGGGGATTTTTGAAGAAAAAAATTTTTGCCCGATTTTTAAGGTCCGGGGCTTACAGAATTTTTCATACGGTCAAATTTATTTCTGGAGAGTTCTGAGTCAAAATTAAGCACCAAAATCAACTTCTGTCACCACAGCAAATCTTTTTTAAAGTTTACTGAAAGTTTTAAGCCGAATTTGGGGATTTTTGAAGAAAAAAATTTTGGGCCGATTTTTAAGGTCCGGGGCTTACAGAATTTTCCATATGGGTAAATTTATTTCTGGAGAGTTCTGTGTCAAAATTAAGCACCAAAATCAACTTCTGTCACCGCAGGAAATGTTTTTTAAGGTTTACTGAAAGTTTTAAGCCGAATTTGGGGATTTTTGAAGAAAAAAATTTTTGGCCGATTTTTAAGGTCCGGGGCTTACAGAATTTTTCATACGGTCAAATTTATTTCTGGAGAGTTCTGAGTCAAAATTAAGCACCAAAATCAACTTCTGTCACCACAGCAAATCTTTTTTAAGGTTTACTGAAAGTTTTAAGCCGAATTTGGGGATTTTTGAAGAAAAAATTTTTTGGCCGATTTTAAAGGTCCGGGGCTTACAGAATTTTTCATACGGGTAAATTTATTTCTGGAGAGTTCTGTGTCAAAATTAAGCACCAAAATCAACTTCTGTCACCACAGCAAATGTTTTTTAATGTTTATTGAAAGTTTTTAGCCGAATTTGGGGATTTTTGAAGAAAAAAATTTTTTGCTGATTTTTAAGGTCCGGAGCTTACAGAAATTTCCATACGGGTAAATTTATTTCTGGAGAGTTCTGTGTCAAAATTAAGCACCAAAATCAACTTCTGTCACCGTAGCAAATCTTTTTTACGGTTTACTGAAAGTTTTAAGCCGAATTTGGGGTTTTTTGAAGAAAAAAATTTTTGGCCAATTTTTAATGTCCGGGGCTTACAGAATTTTGCATATGTGTAAATGTAATTCTGGAGAGTTCTGTGTCAAAATTAAGCACCAAAATCAACTTCTGTCACCACAGCAAATGTTTTTTTAATGTTTATTGAAAGTTTTTAGCCGAACTTGGGGATTTTTGAAGAAAAACATTTTTGGCTGATTTTTAAGGTCCGGGGCTTACAGAATTTTCCATACGGGTAAATTTATTTCTGGAGAGTTCTGTGTCAAAATTAAGCACCAAAATCAACTTCTGTCACCGCAGCAAATGTTTTTTAAGGTTTACTGAAAGTTTTAAGCTGAATTTGGGGATTTTTGAAGAAAAACATTTTTGGCTGATTTTTAAGGTCCGGGGCTTACAGAATTTTCCATACGGGTAAATTTAATTCTGGAGAGTTCTGTGTCAAAATTAAGCACCAAAATCAACTTCTGTCACCGCAGCAAATGTTTTTTAAGGTTTACTGAAAGTTTTAAGCCGAATTTGGGGATTTTTGAAGAAAAAAATTTTTGGCCGATTTTTAAGGTCCGGGGCTTACAGAATTTTTCATACGGTCAAATTTATTTCTGGAGAGTTCTGAGTCAAAATTAAGCACCAAAATCAACTTCTGTCACCACAGCAAATCTTTTTTAAGGTTTACTGAAAGTTTTAAGCCGAATTTGGGGATTTTTGAAGAAAAAATTTTTTGGCCGATTTTAAAGGTCCGGGGCTTACAGAATTTTTCATACGGGTAAATTTATTTCTGGAGAGTTCTGTGTCAAGATTAAGCACCAAAATCAACTTCTGTCACCACAGCAAATGTTTTTTAATGTTTATTGAAAGTTTTTAGCCGAATTTGGGGTTTTTTGAAGAAAAACATTTTTTGCTGATTTTTAAGGTCCAGGGCTTACAGAATTTTCCATACGGATAAATTTATTTCTGGAGAGTTCTGTGTCAAAATTAAGCACCAAAATCAACTTCTGTCACCGTAGCAAATCTTTTTTACGGTTTACTGAAAGTTTTAAGCCGAATTTGGGGTTTTTTGAAGAAAAAAATTTTTGGCCAATTTTTAATGTCCGGGGCTTACAGAATTTTGCATATGTGTAAATGTAATTCTGGAGAGTTCCGAGGCAAAATTAAGCACCAAAATCAACTTCTGTCACCACAGCAAATGTTTTTTAATGTTTATAGAAAGTTTTTAGCCGAATTTGGGGATTTTTGAAGAAAAAAATTTTTTGCTTATTTTTAAGGTCCGGGGCTTACAGAATTTTCCATATGGATAAATTTATTTCTGGAGAGTTCTGTGTCAAAATTAAGCACCAAAATCATCTTCTGTCACAACAGCAAATGTTTTTTAAGGTTTACTGAAAGTTTTAAGCCGAATTTGGGGATTTTTGAAGAAAACAATTTTGGGCCGATTTTTAAGGTCCGGGGCTTACAGAATTTTTCATATGGTCAAATTTATTTCTGGAGAGTTCTGAGTCAAAATTAAGCACCAAAATCAACTTCTGTCACCACAGCAAATGTTTTTTAATGTTTATTAAAAGTTTTTAGCCGAATTTGGGGATTTTTGAAGAAAAACATTTTTTGCTGATTTTTAAGGTCCGGGGCTTACAGAATTTTCCATACGGATAAATTTATTTCTGGAGAGTTCTTTGTCAAAATTAAGCACCAAAATCAACTTCTGTCACCATAGCAAATCTTTTTTAAGGTTTACTGAAAGGTTTAAGCCGAATTTGGGGTTTTTTGAAGAAAAAAATTTTAGGCCAATTTTTAAGGTCCGGGGCTTACAGAATTTTCCATACGGGTAAATGTATTTCTGGAGAGTTCTGTGTCAAAATTAAGCACCAAAATCAACTTCTGTCACCACAGCAAATGTTTTCTAATGTTTATTGAAAGTTTTAAGCCGAATTTGGGGATTTTTGAAGAAAAAAATTTTTGGGTGATTTTTAAGGTCCGGAGCTTACAGAAATTTCCATACGGGTAAATTTATTTCTGGAGAGTTCTGTGTCAAAATTAAGCACCAAAATCAACTTCTGTCACCGTAGCAAATCTTTTTTACGGTTTACTGAAAGTTTTAAGCCGAATTTGGGGTTTTTTGAAGAAAAAAATTTGTGGCCAATTTTTAATGTCCGGGGCTTACAGAATTTTGCATATGGGTAAATGTAATTCTGGAGAGTTCTGTGTCAAAATTAAGCACCAAAATCAACTTCTGTCCCCACAGCAAATGTATTTTTAATGTTTATTGAAAGTTTTTAGCCGAATTTGGGGATTTTTGAAGAAAAACATTTTTGGCTGATTTCTAAGGTCCGGGGCTTACAGAATTTTTCATACGGGTAAATTTATTTCTGGAGAGTTCCGAGGCAAAATTAAGCACCAAAATCAACTTCAGTCACCGTAGCAAATCTATTTTAAGGTTTACTGAAAGTTTTTAGCCGAATTTGGGGATTTTTGAAGAAAAAAATTTTTTGCTGATTTTTAAGGTCCAGGGCTTACAGAATTTTCCATACGGATAAATTTATTTCTGGAGAGTTCTGTGTCAAAATTAAGCACCAAAATCAACTTCTGTCACCACAGCAAATCTTTTTTAAGGTTTACTGAAAGTTTTAAGCCGAATTTGGGGATTTTTGAAGAAAACAATTTTTGGCCGATTTTTAAGGTCCGGGGCTTACAGAATTTTCCATACAGGTAAATTTAATTCTGGAGAGTTCTGTGTCAAAATTAAGCACCAAAATCAACTTCTGTCACCACAGCAAATGTTATTTAAGGTTTACTGAAAGTTTTAAGCCGAATTTGGGGATTTTTGAAGAAAAAAATTTTTGCCCGATTTTTAAGGTCCGGGGCTTACAGAATTTTTCATACGGTCAAATTTATTTCTGGAGAGTTCTGAGTCAAAATTAAGCACCAAAATCAACTTCTGTCACCACAGCAAATCTTTTTTAAAGTTTACTGAAAGTTTTAAGCCGAATTTGGGGATTTTTGAAGAAAAAAATTTTGGGGCCGATTTTTAAGGTCCGGGGCTTACAGAATTTTCCATATGGGTAAATTTATTTCTGGAGAGTTCTGTGTCAAAATTAAGCACCAAAATCAACTTCTGTCACCGCAGGAAATGTTTTTTAAGGTTTACTGAAAGTTTTAAGCCGAATTTGGGGATTTTTGAAGAAAAAAATTTTTGGCCGATTTTTAAGGTCCGGGGCTTACAGAATTTTTCATACGGGTAAATTTATTTCTGGAGAGTTCTGTGTCAAAATTAAGCACCAAAATCAACTTCTGTCACCACAGCAAATGTTTTTTAATGTTTATTGAAAGTTTTTAGCCGAATTTGGGGATTTTTGAAGAAAAACATTTTTTGCTGATTTTTAAGGTCCAGGGCTTACAGAATTTTCCATACGGATAAATTTATTTCTGGAGAGTTCTGTGTCAAAATTAAGCACCAAAATCAACTTCTGTCACCATAGCAAATCTTTTTTAAGGTTTACTGAAAGTTTTAAGCCGAATTTGGGGATTTTTGAAGAAAAAAATTTTTGGCTGATTTTTAAGGTCCGGAGCTTACAGAAATTTCCATACGGGTAAATTTATTTCTGGAGAGTTCTGTGTCAAAATTAAGCACCAAAATAAACTTCTGTCACCGTAGCAAATCTTTTTTACGGTTTACTGAAAGTTTTAAGCCGAATTTGGGGTTTTTTGAAGAAAAAAATTTTTGGCCAATTTTTAATGTCCGGGGCTTACAGAATTTTGCATATGTGTAAATGTAATTCTGGAGAGTTCTGTGTCAAAATTAAGCACCAAAATCAACTTCTGTCACCACAGCAAATGTATTTTTAATGTTTATTGAAAGTTTTTAGCCGAATTTGGGGATTTTTGAAGAAAAACATTTTTGGCTGATTTTTAATGTCCGGGGCTTACAGAATTTTCCATACGGATAAATTTATTTCTGGAGAGTTCTGTGTCAAAATTAAGCACCAAAATCAACTTCTGTCACCATAGCAAATCTTTTTTAAGGTTTACTGAAAGGTTTAAGCCGAATTTGGGGTTTTTTGAAGAAAAAAATTTTTGGCCAATTTTTAAGGTCCGGGGCTTACAGAATTTTGCATATGTGTAAATGTAATTCTGGAGAGTTCTGTGTCAAAATTAAGCACCAAAATCAACTTCTGTCACCACAGCAAATGTTTTTTTAATGTTTATTGAAAGTTTTTAGCCGAACTTGGGGATTTTTGAAGAAAAACATTTTTGGCTGATTTTTAAGGTCCGGGGCTTACAGAATTTTCCATACGGGTAAATTTATTTCTGGAGAGTTCTGTGTCAAAATTAAGCACCAAAATCAACTTCTGTCACCGCAGCAAATGTTTTTTAAGGTTTACTGAAAGTTTTAAGCTGAATTTGGGGATTTTTGAAGAAAAACATTTTTGGCTGATTTTTAAGGTCCGGGGCTTACAGAATTTTCCATACGGGTAAATTTAATTCTGGAGAGTTCTGTGTCAAAATTAAGCACCAAAATCAACTTCTGTCACCGCAGCAAATGTTTTTTAAGGTTTACTGAAAGTTTTAAGCCGAATTTGGGGATTTTTGAAGAAAAAAATTTTTGGCCGATTTTTAAGGTCCGGGGCTTACAGAATTTTTCATACGGTCAAATTTATTTCTGGAGAGTTCTGAGTCAAAATTAAGCACCAAAATCAACTTCTGTCACCACAGCAAATCTTTTTTAAGGTTTACTGAAAGTTTTAAGCCGAATTTGGGGATTTTTGAAGAAAAAATTTTTTGGCCGATTTTAAAGGTCCGGGGCTTACAGAATTTTTCATACGGGTAAATTTATTTCTGGAGAGTTCTGTGTCAAGATTAAGCACCAAAATCAACTTCTGTCACCACAGCAAATGTTTTTTAATGTTTATTGAAAGTTTTTAGCCGAATTTGGGGTTTTTTGAAGAAAAACATTTTTTGCTGATTTTTAAGGTCCAGGGCTTACAGAATTTTCCATACGGATAAATTTATTTCTGGAGAGTTCTGTGTCAAAATTAAGCACCAAAATCAACTTCTGTCACCGTAGCAAATCTTTTTTACGGTTTACTGAAAGTTTTAAGCCGAATTTGGGGTTTTTTGAAGAAAAAAATTTTTGGCCAATTTTTAATGTCCGGGGCTTACAGAATTTTGCATATGTGTAAATGTAATTCTGGAGAGTTCCGAGGCAAAATTAAGCACCAAAATCAACTTCTGTCACCACAGCAAATGTTTTTTAATGTTTATAGAAAGTTTTTAGCCGAATTTGGGGATTTTTGAAGAAAAAAATTTTTTGCTTATTTTTAAGGTCCGGGGCTTACAGAATTTTCCATATGGATAAATTTATTTCTGGAGAGTTCTGTGTCAAAATTAAGCACCAAAATCATCTTCTGTCACAACAGCAAATGTTTTTTAAGGTTTACTGAAAGTTTTAAGCCGAATTTGGGGATTTTTGAAGAAAACAATTTTGGGCCGATTTTTAAGGTCCGGGGCTTACAGAATTTTTCATATGGTCAAATTTATTTCTGGAGAGTTCTGAGTCAAAATTAAGCACCAAAATCAACTTCTGTCACCACAGCAAATGTTTTTTAATGTTTATTAAAAGTTTTTAGCCGAATTTGGGGATTTTTGAAGAAAAACATTTTTTGCTGATTTTTAAGGTCCGGGGCTTACAGAATTTTCCATACGGATAAATTTATTTCTGGAGAGTTCTTTGTCAAAATTAAGCACCAAAATCAACTTCTGTCACCATAGCAAATCTTTTTTAAGGTTTACTGAAAGGTTTAAGCCGAATTTGGGGTTTTTTGAAGAAAAAAATTTTAGGCCAATTTTTAAGGTCCGGGGCTTACAGAATTTTCCATACGGGTAAATGTATTTCTGGAGAGTTCTGTGTCAAAATTAAGCACCAAAATCAACTTCTGTCACCACAGCAAATGTTTTCTAATGTTTATTGAAAGTTTTAAGCCGAATTTGGGGATTTTTGAAGAAAAAAATTTTTGGGTGATTTTTAAGGTCCGGAGCTTACAGAAATTTCCATACGGGTAAATTTATTTCTGGAGAGTTCTGTGTCAAAATTAAGCACCAAAATCAACTTCTGTCACCGTAGCAAATCTTTTTTACGGTTTACTGAAAGTTTTAAGCCGAATTTGGGGTTTTTTGAAGAAAAAAATTTGTGGCCAATTTTTAATGTCCGGGGCTTACAGAATTTTGCATATGGGTAAATGTAATTCTGGAGAGTTCTGTGTCAAAATTAAGCACCAAAATCAACTTCTGTCCCCACAGCAAATGTATTTTTAATGTTTATTGAAAGTTTTTAGCCGAATTTGGGGATTTTTGAAGAAAAACATTTTTGGCTGATTTCTAAGGTCCGGGGCTTACAGAATTTTTCATACGGGTAAATTTATTTCTGGAGAGTTCCGAGGCAAAATTAAGCACCAAAATCAACTTCAGTCACCGTAGCAAATCTATTTTAAGGTTTACTGAAAGTTTTTAGCCGAATTTGGGGATTTTTGAAGAAAAAAATTTTTTGCTGATTTTTAAGGTCCAGGGCTTACAGAATTTTCCATACGGATAAATTTATTTCTGGAGAGTTCTGTGTCAAAATTAAGCACCAAAATCAACTTCTGTCACCACAGCAAATCTTTTTTAAGGTTTACTGAAAGTTTTAAGCCGAATTTGGGGATTTTTGAAGAAAACAATTTTTGGCCGATTTTTAAGGTCCGGGGCTTACAGAATTTTCCATACAGGTAAATTTAATTCTGGAGAGTTCTGTGTCAAAATTAAGCACCAAAATCAACTTCTGTCACCACAGCAAATGTTATTTAAGGTTTACTGAAAGTTTTAAGCCGAATTTGGGGATTTTTGAAGAAAAAAATTTTTGCCCGATTTTTAAGGTCCGGGGCTTACAGAATTTTTCATACGGTCAAATTTATTTCTGGAGAGTTCTGAGTCAAAATTAAGCACCAAAATCAACTTCTGTCACCACAGCAAATCTTTTTTAAAGTTTACTGAAAGTTTTAAGCCGAATTTGGGGATTTTTGAAGAAAAAAATTTTGGGCCGATTTTTAAGGTCCGGGGCTTACAGAATTTTCCATATGGGTAAATTTATTTCTGGAGAGTTCTGTGTCAAAATTAAGCACCAAAATCAACTTCTGTCACCGCAGGAAATGTTTTTTAAGGTTTACTGAAAGTTTTAAGCCGAATTTGGGGATTTTTGAAGAAAAAAATTTTTGGCCGATTTTTAAGGTCCGGGGCTTACAGAATTTTTCATACGGGTAAATTTATTTCTGGAGAGTTCTGTGTCAAAATTAAGCACCAAAATCAACTTCTGTCACCACAGCAAATGTTTTTTAATGTTTATTGAAAGTTTTTAGCCGAATTTGGGGATTTTTGAAGAAAAACATTTTTTGCTGATTTTTAAGGTCCAGGGCTTACAGAATTTTCCATACGGATAAATTTATTTCTGGAGAGTTCTGTGTCAAAATTAAGCACCAAAATCAACTTCTGTCACCATAGCAAATCTTTTTTAAGGTTTACTGAAAGTTTTAAGCCGAATTTGGGGATTTTTGAAGAAAAAAATTTTTGGCTGATTTTTAAGGTCCGGAGCTTACAGAAATTTCCATACGGGTAAATTTATTTCTGGAGAGTTCTGTGTCAAAATTAAGCACCAAAATAAACTTCTGTCACCGTAGCAAATCTTTTTTACGGTTTACTGAAAGTTTTAAGCCGAATTTGGGGTTTTTTGAAGAAAAAAATTTTTGGCCAATTTTTAATGTCCGGGGCTTACAGAATTTTGCATATGTGTAAATGTAATTCTGGAGAGTTCTGTGTCAAAATTAAGCACCAAAATCAACTTCTGTCACCACAGCAAATGTATTTTTAATGTTTATTGAAAGTTTTTAGCCGAATTTGGGGATTTTTGAAGAAAAACATTTTTGGCTGATTTTTAATGTCCGGGGCTTACAGAATTTTCCATACGGATAAATTTATTTCTGGAGAGTTCTGTGTCAAAATTAAGCACCAAAATCAACTTCTGTCACCATAGCAAATCTTTTTTAAGGTTTACTGAAAGGTTTAAGCCGAATTTGGGGTTTTTTGAAGAAAAAAATTTTAGGCCAATTTTTAAGGTCCGGGGCTTACAGAATTTTCCATACGGGTAAATGTATTTCTGGAGAGTTCTGTGTCAAAATTAAGCACCAAAATCAACTTCTGTCACCACAGCAAATGTTTTTTAATGTTTATTGAAAGTTTTAAGCCGAATTTGGGGATTTTTGAAGAAAAAAATTTTTGGGTGATTTTTAAGGTCCGGAGCTTACAGAAATTTTCATACGGGTAAATTTATTTCTGGAGAGTTCTGTGTCAAAATTAAGCACCAAAATCAACTTCTGTCACCGTAGCAAATCTTTTTTACGGTTTACTGAAAGTTTTAAGCCGAATTTGGGGTTTTTTGAAGAAAAAAATTTTTGGCCAATTTTTAATGTCCGGGGCTTACAGAATTTTGCATATGGGTAAATGTAATTCTGGAGAGTTCTGTGTCAAAATTAAGCACCAAAATCAACTTCTGTCCCCACAGCAAATGTATTTTTAATGTTTATTGAAAGTTTTTAGCCGAATTTGGGGATTTTTGAAGAAAAACATTTTTGGCTGATTTCTAAGGTCCGGGGCTTACAGAATTTTTCATACGGGTAAATTTATTTCTGGAGAGTTCCGAGGCAAAATTAAGCACCAAAATCAACTTCAGTCACCGTAGCAAATCTTTTTTAAGGTTTACTGAAAGTTTTTAGCCGAATTTGGGGATTTTTGAAGAAAAAAATTTTTTGCTGATTTTTAAGGTCCAGGGCTTACAGAATTTTCCATACGGATAAATTTATTTCTGGAGAGTTCTGTGTCAAAATTAAGCACCAAAATCAACTTCTGTCACCACAGCAAATCTTTTTTAAGGTTTACTGAAAGTTTTAAGCCGAATTTGGGGATTTTTGAAGAAAACAATTTTTGGCCGATTTTTAAGGTCCGGGGCTTACAGAATTTTCCATACGGGTAAATTTAATTCTGGAGAGTTCTGTGTCAAAATTAAGCACCAAAATCAACTTCTGTCACCACAGCAAATGTTTTTTAAGGTTTACTGAAAGTTTTAAGCCGAATTTGGGGATTTTTGAAGAAAAAAATTTTTGCCCGATTTTTAAGGTCCGGGGCTTACAGAATTTTTCATACGGTCAAATTTATTTCTGGAGAGTTCTGAGTCAAAATTAAGCACCAAAATCAACTTCTGTCACCACAGCAAATCTTTTTTAAAGTTTACTGAAAGTTTTAAGCCGAATTTGGGGATTTTTGAAGAAAAAAATTTTGGGCCGATTTTTAAGGTCCGGGGCTTACAGAATTTTCCATATGGGTAAATTTATTTCTGGAGAGTTCTGTGTCAAAATTAAGCACCAAAATCAACTTCTGTCACCGCAGGAAATGTTTTTTAAGGTTTACTGAAAGTTTTAAGCCGAATTTGGGGATTTTTGAAGAAAAAAATTTTTGGCCGATTTTTAAGGTCCGGGGCTTACAGAATTTTTCATACGGGTAAATTTATTTCTGGAGAGTTCTGTGTCAAAATTAAGCACCAAAATCAACTTCTGTCACCACAGCAAATGTTTTTTAATGTTTATTGAAAGTTTTTAGCCGAATTTGGGGATTTTTGAAGAAAAACATTTTTTGCTGATTTTTAAGGTCCAGGGCTTACAGAATTTTCCATACGGATAAATTTATTTCTGGAGAGTTCTGTGTCAAAATTAAGCACCAAAATCAACTTCTGTCACCATAGCAAATCTTTTTTAAGGTTTACTGAAAGTTTTAAGCCGAATTTGGGGATTTTTGAAGAAAAAAATTTTTGGCTGATTTTTAAGGTCCGGAGCTTACAGAAATTTCCATACGGGTAAATTTATTTCTGGAGAGTTCTGTGTCAAAATTAAGCACCAAAATAAACTTCTGTCACCGTAGCAAATCTTTTTTACGGTTTACTGAAAGTTTTAAGCCGAATTTGGGGTTTTTTGAAGAAAAAAATTTTTGGCCAATTTTTAATGTCCGGGGCTTACAGAATTTTGCATATGTGTAAATGTAATTCTGGAGAGTTCTGTGTCAAAATTAAGCACCAAAATCAACTTCTGTCACCACAGCAAATGTATTTTTAATGTTTATTGAAAGTTTTTAGCCGAATTTGGGGATTTTTGAAGAAAAACATTTTTGGCTGATTTTTAATGTCCGGGGCTTACAGAATTTTCCATACGGATAAATTTATTTCTGGAGAGTTCTGTGTCAAAATTAAGCACCAAAATCAACTTCTGTCACCGTAGCAAATGTTTTTTAAGGTTTACTGAAAGTTTTAAGCCGAATTTGGGGATTTTTGAAGAAAAAAATTTTTGGCCGATTTTTAAGGTCCGGGGCTTACAGAATTTTTCATACGGTCAAATTTATTTCTGGAGAGTTCTGAGTCAAAATTAAGCACCAAAATCAACTTCTGTCACCACAGCAAATCTTTTTTAAAGTTTACTGAAAGTTTTAAGCCGAATTTGGGGATTTTTGAAGAAAAAAATTTTGGGCCGATTTTTAAGGTCCGGGGCTTACAGAATTTTCCATATGGGTAAATTTATTTCTGGAGAGTTCTGTGTCAAAATTAAGCACCAAAATCAACTTCTGTCACCGCAGCAAATGTTTTTTAAGGTTTACTGAAAGTTTTAAGCCGAATTTGGGGATTTTTGAAGAAAAAAATTTTTGGCCGATTTCTAAGGTCCGGGGCTTACAGAATTTTTCATACGGTCAAATTTATTTCTGGAGAGTTCTGAGTCAAAATTAAGCACCAAAATCAACTTCTGTCACCACAGCAAATCTTTTTTAAGGTTTACTGAAAGTTTTAAGCCGAATTTGGGGATTTTTGAAGAAAAAATTTTTTGGCCGATTTTAAAGGTCCGGGGCTTACAGAATTTTTCATACGGGTAAATTTATTTCTGGAGAGTTCTGTGTCAAAATTAAGCACCAAAATCAACTTCTGTCACCACAGCAAATGTTTTTTAATGTTTATTGAAAGTTTTTAGCCGAATTTGGGGATTTTTGAAGAAAAACATTTTTTGCTGATTTTTAAGGTCCAGGGCTTACAGAATTTTCCATACGGATAAATTTATTTCTGGAGAGTTCTGTGTCAAAATTAAGCACCAAAATCAACTTCTGTCACCGTAGCAAATCTTTTTTACGGTTTACTGAAAGTTTTAAGCCGAATTTGGGGTTTTTTGAAGAAAAAAATTTTTGGCCAATTTTTAATGTCCGGGGCTTACAGAATTTTGCATATGTGTAAATGTAATTCTGGAGAGTTCTGTGTCAAAATTAAGCACCAAAATCAACTTCTGTCACCACAGCAAATGTATTTTTAATGTTTATTGAAAGTTTTTAGCCGAATTTATGGATTTTTGAAGAAAAACATTTTTGGCTGATTTTTAATGTCCGGGGCTTACAGAATTTTCCATACGGTTAAATTTATTTCTGGAGAGTTCTGTGTCAAAATTAAGCACCAAAATCAACTTCTGTCACCGTAGCAAATGTTTTTTAAGGTTTACTGAAAGTTTTAAGCCGAATTTGGGGATTTTTGAAGAAAAAAATTTTTGGCCGATTTTTAAGGTCCGGGGCTTACAGAATTTTTCATACGGTCAAATTTATTTCTGGAGAGTTCCGAGGCAAAATTAAGCACCAAAATCAACTTCTGTCACCACAGCAAATGTTTTTTAATGTTTATAGAAAGTTTTTAGCCGAATTTGGGGATTTTTGAAGAAAAACATTTTTTGCTGATTTTTAAGGTCCGGGGCTTACAGAATTTTCCATACGGATAAATTTATTTCTGGAGAGTTCTGTGTCAAAATTAAGCACCAAAATCAACTTCTGTCACCATAGCAAATCTTTTTTAAGGTTTACTGAAAGTTTTAAGCCGAATTTGGGGTTTTTTGAAGAAAAAAATTTTAGGCCAATTTTTAAGGTCCGGGGCTTACAGAATTTTCCATATGGGTAAAAGTATTTCTGGAGAGTTCTGTGTCAAAATTAAGCACCAAAATCAACTTCTGTCACCACAGCAAATGTTTTTTAATGTTTATTGAAAGTTTTGAGCCGAATTTGGGGATTTTTGAAGAAAAAAATTTTTGGGTGATTTTTAAGGTCCGGAGCTTACAGAAATTTCCATACGGGTAAATTTATTTCTGGAGAGTTCTGTGTCAAAATTAAGCACCAAAATCAACTTCTGTCACCGTAGCAAATCTTTTTTACGGTTTACTGAAAGTTTTAAGCCGAATTTGGGGATTTTTGAAGAAAAAAATTTTTGACCGATTTTTAAGGTCCGGAGCTTACAGAAATTTCCATATGGGTAAATATATTTCTGGAGAGTTCTGTGTCAAAATTAAGCACCAACATCAACTTCTGTCACCGTAAGCATACCATTTGGGAGAGGAGTGTCCTAGGAGGAGGTGGTGAGCTGCTGAGACAGGGAGAGGGCTTCCCCAGGCAGGCTGATTCCTCCTGGGGAAGATATCGCTGCTGATCCTGCTGTTTGTGGTGCTGAGGATTTGCTGTGGTGCTGCTGCCTTTCAGCACCATGACTAAGAGAGGCAGACCCCGGGCTGGAGGATCAAGCAGGGGTTCTGTCGCTCCTGTCCCGCCTGACCCGCCTGACCCGCCTAACCTGCCTGCCGGAGGACTGCAGCGCGAGGCCAGGGATCCACCCGCCGGTTCGCGGAGGCCGCAAGTGTGCGCGGCTGGAGCTCCGGACCCCCCTGTCCCTTTGGCGCGCCTGCCCGGGAGACGGAGTGCGGGGAGTCTGACGGAGCAGCCGAAGCAGCCGGAGCTGATGGAGCAGACGGCGGCGGCAAGCGGAGGACTCCCTGTACCAGCGGCGGACGTGCCGGGGAGTCGGAAGGCGGCTGCTGTGCTCGTGGACCCGGCGGCTGGCGGAGGAGGTGTCCTGGACCCCCCTGGACTTTCAGTTCGGAGAGCGGGGGGTCCAGTGGAGTTCAGCAGAGTGCCAGTCTCCAAACCGCTGGCGGCGGGACCCCCGAGTGACGCAACTCGGGGGGTAATGGCGGCCCCCGCTAGCGGTGCAGCGGAGGTGGTTATAGTGGCTGCAGACTCTGCCTCCAAACTGTCAGTAGAGGGACCCCCGAGTGAGGCAACTCGGGGGGGTATGGAGACCCTCACTGGCAGTGAATCGGAGGACATGGAGATGACAGAAAGCAGCAATCTGGTGATCAGTGCTGGAGGTGCAGTTATGGTGACCCCTAGCCCAGCGGTGCTCCCCAAACTGTCAGTGGAGGGACCCCTGAGTGAGGCAACTCAGGGGGAGATGGTGGCCCCCACTGGCAGTGAAGCGGGGGGTGCCGCAAAAGGGGAGAAGACGGTGGAGGAGGACCAAGTGTCTGCGGATGAAGAAGATGACGTGTATGCTGCTTTGAGCATGGATCAGCTTCAAAAAGAGATTAGGAAGCTGAGCAACAAGCTAAGCGAAAAAAAGAGAAAAAGAAATGTTAGCGCTACCTGGGACAGATGGTCTTTTAAAGAGGAAATTACAGCTTTGTCCGTTTCATTGGGAAATGCTAAGGACCGCTTGGAATATTTAAAGAAAATAAAAAAAAAGATGATCAAATCGGAATCTACCTCTATGAGTGACATGGAGGTGGTTAAGTCAGAACAGGAGGAGGTTCCGTCTTCAGCTGCTGTGGAGGCTCAGCCGTCCGAGGATGCTGGTCGGAGAGTGCAGGGGGAGCCAGTTGATAAGGTAAGCGATGATGCAAAGGAGACTGGGGGGATTGGGAGTGGGGGTGCCCAAATTGTTACCCTGGTCCCCCTGGTCCCTATAGGCAGAGCAACAGTACCTGTGGGGGAACTGGCAGCTACTATCCCTGATTGCACTGAGGCCATGGATTCTGAGCTGATTCAGGCAGCAGTATTGGTAGAAGCTGGCATGGAGGGGGAATCCCATCAGGATAAGGCTCCTGAGGAAGTGCCAGGGGTGTCATCTGTATCAGTCAGCCGTCCAATATTGGCACAGGGAATGCCGATACTGAATAAAGAGACTCGTTCGGCTGAACAAAGAAAGGTGATTGAAACTATATATGGTGATAAAATGCTAGTCCCTGAAAGGGCTAGAGTGGCTGCCGCTGCAATAGAAAAAGACATGGTCTCGAGAGGTGAGAGGCAGTCTAAATCAGCTCCGGGTGTTCTGTCTTATGCCAGTGTGGTTACTAGACAAAGAGCAAATAATGTGTCATATGCTGCACCTACGCCTGGAGGTGTTGGCAAAAGAAGGAACCTTGTTCAATTTAAGTGGATTGCTCCAGGGGAAGCCCCAAGTAGAGAGGCTTTCCTTAAAATGGTGTTCAGCCTGGGGTTCGGTGCGGCAGATCTGTACGCCTGCATTCACCCAGTGCGGACCCTGGAGTATGACTTGAGCTTTGTATCGTACCAGGGTCTGCAGGTTTTCTGGGTGAAGTGGCAGGCGTGCAGATCCAAGGACCCATTTGAGAAGTATGTGGTTAACCTGGTCACCAGGCAGGACAGGGTCAAAGCTACGATCCTAGTCAGAAATGAATCATTACCTCCAGAGGATATTGCCTTTTGGCTTAAGAGATTTTGTGATCTTGAATCGGGGGTAACAAAGGCTGGTTATGTGTTGGGTGTGTGGGGAGGGGCGTGGGAAGTAGGAATTAGGTTGAGGTATTCTGAAAGGGGGTGTGTGCATGTGCCCTCGGCTGCCTATATAGGTAGGGACAGGGTTCAGTGTTTTTATCCTGGGCAGCCGAGGACATGTTTTAAGTGTGGTGATCACCGTCACGTTAGTTCCGAGTGCACTGTGGTGAAGTGTTCTTTGTGTGGGGGTGTGGGTCACTGGTCTAGAGATTGTCACACTGTCAGGTGCAATTTGTGTGGGGTGGAGGGGCACCCTTATAGCAGATGTCCGAAAGCCAGTCACAATGTGGTGTTAGAACAGGTGGTGGGTAGTAGTGTGGTGGTGAGTGAGGTGGTGAATGAGGTAGAAGAAGAGGGTATAGAGCAGGATGAGGTGGTAAATGTTGAAAGTAGGGAGGAGGTAATGGAGGAGACATTTCAGGAGGTTAGGCGGGGAGGGAAGGGGATAAAAGAGAAAGATACAGAAACACAAGTGGTGTTATCAAATAAATTTGATGTTTTCTCCTCTGATGAGGAGGAAATCATAAGGAAAGATGGAGAGTGTTATCTGGTGTCAAAAAAAAACAAAAGAAAAACAAAGAGGTCTTTTAAAGAAAGTGAGAGGCACCGGGACGGGAAAAAAAGAAGGGAGTCAATCCCGGAGGTGGGGGAAGAGGCGGTAAATAAGGAAACTCTGGCCCCGATGGAAAGAAGGGTGGTGGAAAGGAGAAAGGAGGAGGTGGTGGCAATGGAGGAGACATCAGTCTCTTTGACTCCACATCAGTCTCTTTGACTACCTCCTGCTGAACCGCCACGTTCAGCAGGAGGTAGTCAAAGAGACTGATGTGGAGTCATCCCAGAGCTCGGGGGTCGGGCCAAGTGGCACTGGTGGTGGGGTACACTGCCAGGTCATAAAGTTTGTGGCCAAGGCCCCTGACCCTGGGATCCCTGAGGAGGGTGGTGTACCCTCTGGGGGTGGAAGGGAGGGGGGTGGGGATGCCACAAGCGGTGGTGTGGCTGGCCCGCAGGGGGCTGGTGTGCAGTGTTAAGACTTGTTTTTTGGTGATGGTATGTAAAAGTAAGCAAGGTCTTGTAATATTCCATAACCTAGAAACATGGATCCTCATCCTATACGATGTGCCACGATTAATGTGGCTTCCGTGTTGTCCGAATGTGCTCGTATGATGGCCTTTGATTTTTTCAATACGATTGATGTTGATGTTTTATTTTTGCAAGAGACTAGGATTAGTAAATTGGATATCCTCCACAAGGCGAAGCAGGAGTGGAGGAGGGGTCCTTCTTACTGGTCTCTTGCGGCCGAGCCATACGGTGGGGTGGCAGTCCTTTTTTCTGATATGGTAACTGTGCACAAGGTTATTGAATTGCAAGAAGGTAGATGTATGATTTTGGATGTCAACATAAAGGGACAAGATGTGAGATTAATTAATGTGTATGGGCCACAGACACCAGGTGATAGGAAAAGTCTCTTTATGGAGATAAAACCTTTTCTTTTTACAGCCCAGCAGGTCGTCTTTGGTGGTGATTTTAATACCGTTGTTAGGCCAAAAGACAGGGGAGGCTCAAGGAGACCCCTGGGTTATGATTCCAATTTTTTAGTTAGCATGGTTAGACAGGCTGGTTTGGTGGATGTGCATATTCGTCACTCCCCAGACCTCACGGGTTTCACCTACTTTAGTGGTAGTCGTAGGTCTAGGATAGATAGGTTTTTTGTTAAGGAGACTTCCAAGACTTCATCCCTTGGGGTGAGGTTGGTGGAATTTTCCGATCACGGTTTGCTCTCAGTAACTTTGAATGCTTCAGAAACCCCTCAGAAGGGGCGGGGTCTGTGGCGTTTGAACTCTGAACTCCTGGAAGAAGAGAGAGTTAGGCAGTCCTTCAGGGTCTTCTTTCAATCTCAGGAGACACTTCTGGAGGCTGGTTGGAGTAGGTCTGAGTGGTGGGAGGTGATTAAAAAGAGAACCTGCAAATTTTTCCGTGGCCTTATAGCTAGGCAAAACTTGATAAAGCAAAATATCTACCGTAATCTGAGAAGGAAATTGGATTTCCTGATCTCTGAGGAGGGAGATGATGGGGAAATCTCCCGAGTGAAGGCTCAGATGAAAGAGTTCCAATATAACCGATTGGCATCCTTGGTTTTGGAAAGGGATTATGGTATGTACCACTCGCCTGATCCCTACCAGAGCTGTAGGAGGTCAGTCGACGCCAAACATGTCAGAGGACTGGTGGACGGACAGGGTGTTCTTCGTACTGACAAGGAAGGCATTCTGGATGTTATTGTGTCCTACTATTCTGATCTTCTGTCTGAGCAGCCACTCATCAGGGAGAGGATGGAGGAATTTCTGAGGGGAACCCCTGGTCTGAGTTCTCAGGGTGCCTCTCTTGACTCCTTGGCAAGTGATATAACCGCAGAGGAAGTTAGGAAGGCGATAATGGGTTTAAATCCCAAGAAATTACCAGGACCAGATGGTTTAACATCTGAATTTTATAAGACCTTTGCTGACCTCCTGATTCCCCGCCTTGTGGAAGTTTTTAATGAGAGCCTGGATGAGGGAGTCCTCCCTCCTTCCATGAGGTTATCTGCGCTTATTTTGCTGTCCAAAGGGAAGGACTCGTCTCGTATTGAGAACTGGCGCCCCATAGCCCTTCTCAATACAGACAGGAAGATTTTGGCAAAGGTACTGTTTAACAGGCTTTCAGAGTTTTCTGAGCTGTTGCTTTCTCCTTCTCAGCACTGTACGGTGAAGGGTCGTAGCACTTTTAGTGCTGTCCTTGGTGTCCGGGAGGCCATTGAGCGGTGCAGGGCTGAGAAGTGGGGAAAGTACTTACTGGCATTGGATCAGTCTAAAGCTTTTGACCGAGTGAATCATGAGTACCTTTGGGCTCTACTGAGATGGTATGGTCTTCCAGAGAGGGTGGTTAATTGGTTACAGACGATCTATCGTATGGCTGAAAGCTTTCCACTGGTAAACGGTTGGGTGGGCCCTACCTTTGGTGTAGGCTCGGGTGTTCGTCAGGGGTGTCCCCTGAGCCCCCTCCTGTATGTCTTTGCAATCGATCCCTTCGTTAGGAGGGTAGAGTGTGGGACTGTAGGGGGGGTGCAGCTGAGTCCGGAGTTTGCATTGAGGGTGGTGGCTTACGCAGATGATGTCACGGTGGTTCTGTCCTCGCAGGCAGAGGCCCGTGGCATAGAACACCTCATTTGCGAGTACTCTGAGGCTTCGTGCTCCAGAGTAAACCGAGAAAAGTGTGATGTTTTCTGGATGGGGGAGGAGGGGGAGCCTTTTCCTCTTCCGGACAGCTTCCCTCAGGTCAACGATCAGATTAAAATTCTTGGTATCAAATTTGATCATGGAGATTATGCCTCCCTAAATTGGGTTAACAAGCTGGAGGATGCTACCAAGAAGGTAGAGAGTTGGAAAAGATGGAAATTGTCTTTGAGGGAAAGGGTTGACTTGTGCAAAACTTACCTGATCCCGATTTTTTTGTATGTCAGTTACGTGTGCTTTTTGCCACAATCTTTGTGGTCCAGATTGAATTCCTTGTTCTTCCTCTTGTTGTGGAAGAACAGGATCAATATAGTGAAGAGGGGTATCACCTACAGACCGAGGAAAGATGGGGGTTTGAACATGGTAAACCCAGTGATCTTTTTTGTTACAGCTTTTTTAAAGCTTAACATTGGGAGCATGTTTTTAGACACTCCTCCTCGGTGGGTAGAGGGATTTAGACCATGGGTGTTTCCCTTCCTCAGATTCTGGATAGATGGAGGCCAAGTGAGAAGTTTCCGGATTCATCATGGTTACCTCCCGATCTACGTCATCCAGAGCTTGAAGGTGATAAAGCGATATGACGTGGGAGTGGGTGAAGTCAAAAACTTCTCTAGGAGGGAGTTGGAGAGAAGAATTTTGCACACCCACTTTCATGTTCCGCTGTCACTGAGGGACTGTCCAGGTAATGTCGCTTCGGCTGGATTGGTTTTGTTAAATTCACAAAGGTTACCGCCCAAGTTCAAAGATATTGCCTGGCTCACTTTTCATGGGAGGCTTTATGTTGGAGGGAACCTCAGGTGGCGAAGTGCCAGTGAACGTGGCTGCCCACGGGAGGAATGTCCAGGGGTGGAGGAGATGATGGACCACTTCCTGCTTGAGTGTCCTTTTAATGTAAAGGTTTATGAGGAGGTTTCAAAGGCCATTGGTATCCCGTGCCTTTCGGGTCTTAGTTACCCTGAGTGGGCTTATGGGGTAGTCAGAAGATACGGTGGCTTTAATTTAACCACAATTTTTTTAGTTAGTTTAGCTGTTAGGTATCACACGTGGAATGCACGGTGCCAGGTATCTATTCGAAGGAAGGTCCTCCCCTGTGATGTGGTGGTAGGTATGATTATGCAAGAGGTGAAAAAGATGATGGATCTGGATAAGGGGAGACTGGATGCTGTCAGATGGTCACAGTGGTGGGGCCATTTGAAACCCCCTTGAGTGGGTGGTTGAAAGTCTCTTCTTGTTCAGCTGGGTTTCTTTTCTGTCCTTTCACTCCCTGTAGATTTTTTATTCTATTTTTTGGTTTTTGTTGAAAAGGTTTTACATACATCTACCTGAGGTGGTGTGTATTGGTGATGGGTAGGATTAGATAAGATAGATAGTAGTTAAAGTTTTTTGTATTGTTTTATGGTTTGCTGTGTATATATACATATATAATATATAAAAAAAAAAAAAAAAAAAAAAAAAATATATATAGATAGTGGTTAAGGTAGATGTTGTTCTAAAATCCTTGCTTACTTTTTCTCATAGGAGATAAGTTGTTTATTATTAGGATTGGTAAAGTTTTCTTTTGGTTATAAGGCATAATATGGAGTAATATTGTGTATCCTTATGTTGATATTTGATTTTGTGTATATATATATTTTATCTATTTATTTATTTATTTTTTATATATGTAATTATTGTATATATATATATATCTTTGTTGCAAGTTAAAATAAAGAAGCATATTCTGTCACCACAGCAAATGTATTTATAATGTTTATTGAAAGTTTTTAGCCGAATTTGGGGATTTTTGAAGAAAAACATTTTTGGCTGATTTCTAAGGTCCGGGGCTTACAGAATTTTTCATACGGGTAAATTTATTTCTGGAGAGTTCTGTGTCAAAATTAAGCACCAAAATCAACTTCTGTCACCACAGCAAATGTTTTTTAATGTTTATAGAAAGTTTTTAGCCGAATTTGGGGATTTTTGAAGAAAAAAATTTTTTGCTGATTTTTAAGGTCCAGGGCTTACAGAATTTTCCATACGGATAAATTTATTTCTGGAGAGTTCTGTGTCAAAATTAAGCACCAAAATCAACTTCTGTCACCACAGCAAATCTTTTTTAAGGTTTACTGAAAGTTTTAAGCCGAATTTGGGGATTTTTGAAGAAAACAATTGTTGGCCGATTTTTAAGGTCCGGGGCTTACAGAATTTTTCATACGGGTAAATTTATTTTTGGAGAGTTCTGTGTCAAAATTAAGCACCAAAATCAACTTCTGTCACCGTAGCAAATCTTTTTTAAGGTTTATTGAAAGTTTTTAGCCGAATTTGGGGATTTTTGAAGAAAAACATTTTTGGCTGATTTTTAAGGTCCGGGGCTTACAGAATTTTCCATACGGGTAAATTTAATTCTGGAGAGTTCTGTGTCAAAATTAAGCACCAAAATCAACTTCTGTCACCGCAGCAAATGTTTTTTAAGGTTTACTGAAAGTTTTAAGCCGAATTTGGGGATTTTTGAAGAAAAAAATTTTTGGTTGATTTCTAAGGTCCGGGGCTTACAGAATTTTTCATACGGGTAAATTTATTTCTGGAGAGTTCCGAGGCAAAATTAAGCACCAAAATCAACTTCAGTCACCGTAGCAAATCTTTTTTAAGGTTTACTGAAAGTTTTAAGCTGAATTTGGGGATTATTGAAGAAAAAATTTTTTGGCCGATTTAAAAGGTCCGGGGCTTACAGAATTTTTCATACGGGTAAATTTATTTCTGGAGAGTTCTGTGTCAAAATTGAGCACCAAAATCAACTTCTGTCACCATAGCAAATCTTTTTTAAGGTTTACTGAAAGTTTTAAGCCGAATTTGGGGTTTTTTGAAGAAAAAAATTTTAGGCCAATTTTTAAGGTCCGGGGCTTACAGAATTTTCCATATGGGTAAATGTATTTCTGGAGAGTTCTGTGTCAAAATTAAGCACCAAAATCAACTTCTGTCACCACAGCAAATGTTTTTTAATGTTTATTGAAAGTTTTAAGCCGAATTTGGGGATTTTTGAAGAAAAAAATTTTTGGGTGATTTTTAAGGTCCGGAGCTTACAGAAATTTCCATACGGGTAAATTTATTTCTGGAGAGTTCTGTGTCAAAATTAAGCCTCAAAATCAACTTCTGTCACCGTAGCAAATCTTTTTTACGGTTTACTGAAAGTTTTAAGCCGAATTTGGGGATTTTTGAAGAAAAAAATTTTTGGCCAATTTTTAATGTCCGGGGCTTACAGAATTTTGCATATGGGTAAATGTAATTCTGGAGAGTTCTGTGTCAAAATTAAGCACCAAAATCAACTTCTGTCACCACAGCAAATGTATTTTTAATGTTTATTGAAAGTTTTTAGCCGAATTTGGGGATTTTTGAAGAAAAACATTTTTGGCTGATTTCTAAGGTCCGGGGCTTACAGAATTTTTCATACGGGTAAATTTATTTCTGGAGAGTTCCGAGGCAAAATTAAGCACCAAAATCAACTTCAGTCACCGTAGCAAATCTTTTTTAAGGTTTACTGAAAGTTTTAAGCTGAATTTGGGGATTATTGAAGAAAAAATTTTTTGGCCGATTTAAAAGGTCCGGGGCTTACAGAATTTTTCATACGGGTAAATTTATTTCTGGAGAGTTCTGTGTCAAAATTAAGCACCAAAATCAACTTCTGTCACCACAGCAAATGTTTTTTAATGTTTATAGAAAGTTTTTAGCCGAATTTGGGGATTTTTGAAGAAAAAAATTTTTTGCTGATTTTTAAGGTCCAGGGCTTACAGAATTTTCCATATGGATAAATTTATTTCTGGAGAGTTCTGTGTCAAAATTAAGCACCAAAATCAACTTCTGTCACCACAGCAAATCTTTTTTAAGGTTTACTGAAAGTTTTAAGCCGAATTTGGGGATTTTTGAAGAAAACAATTTTTGGCCGATTTTTAAGGTCCGGGGCTTACAGAATTTTTCATACGGGTAAATTTATTTTTGGAGAGTTCTGTGTCAAAATTAAGCACCAAAATCAACTTCTGTCACCGTAGCAAATCTTTTTTAAGGTTTATTGAAAGTTTTTAGCCGAATTTGGGGATTTTTGAAGAAAAACATTTTTGGCTGATTTTTAAGGTCCGGGGCTTACAGAATTTTCCATACGGGTAAATTTAATTCTGGAGAGTTCTGTGTCAAAATTAAGCACCAAAATCAACTTCTGTCACCGCAGCAAATGTTTTTTAAGGTTTACTGAAAGTTTTAAGCCGAATTTGGGGATTTTTGAAGAAAAAATTTTTTGGATGATTTCTAAGGTCCGGGGCTTACAGAATTTTTCATACGGGTAAATTTATTTCTGGAGAGTTCCGAGGCAAAATTAAGCACCAAAATCAACTTCAGTCACCGTAGCAAATCTTTTTTAAGGTTTACTGAAAGTTTTAAGCTGAATTTGGGGATTATTGAAGAAAAAATTTTTTGGCCGATTTAAAAGGTCCGGGGCTTACAGAATTTTTCATACGGGTAAATTTTTTCTGGAGAGTTCTGTGTCAAAATTAAGCACCAAAATCAACCTCTGTCACCACAGCAAATGTTTTTTAATGTTTATAGAAAGTTTTTAGCTGAATTTGTGGATTTTTGAAGAAAAAAATTTTTTGCTGATTTTTAAGGTCCAGGGCTTACAGAATTTTCCATACGGATAAATTTATTTCTGGAGAGTTCTGTGTCAAAATTAAGCACCAAAATCAACTTCTGTCACCACAGCAAATCTTTTTTAAGGTTTACTGAAAGTTTTAAGCCGAATTTGGGGATTTTTGAAGAAAACAATTTTTGGCCGATTTTTAAGGTCCGGGGCTTACAGAATTTTTCATACGGGTAAATTTATTTTTGGAGAGTTCTGTGTCAAAATTAAGCACCAAAATCAACTTCTGTCACCGTAGCAAATCTTTTTTAAGGTTTATTGAAAGTTTTTAGCCGAATTTGGGGATTTTTGAAGAAAAACATTTTTGGCTGATTTTTAAGGTCCGGGGCTTACAGAATTTTCCATACGGGTAAATGTCATTCTGGAGAGTTCTGTGTCAAAATTAAGCACCAAAATCAACTTCTGTCACCGCAGCAAATGTTTTTTAAGGTTTACTGAAAGTTTTAAGCCGAATTTGGGGATTTTTGAAGAAAAAAATTTTTGCCCGATTTTTAAGGTCCGGGGCTTACAGAATTTTTCATACAGTCAAATTTATTTCTGGAGAGTTCTGAGTCAAAATTAAGCACCAAAATCAACTTCTGTCACCACAGCAAATCTTTTTTAAAGTTTACTGAAAGTTTTAAGCCGAATTTGGGGATTTTTGAAGAAAAAAATTTTGGGCCGATTTTTAAGGTCCGGGGCTTACAGAATTTTCCATATGGGTAAATTTATTTCTGGAGAGTTCTGTGTCAAAATTAAGCACCAAAATCAACTTCTGTCACCGCAGCAAATGTTTTTTAAGGTTTACTGAAAGTTTTAAGCCGAATCTGGGGATTTTTGAAGAAAAAAATTTTGGGCCGATTTTTAAGGTCCGGGGCTTACAGAATTTTCCATACGGATAAATTTATTTCTGGAGAGTTCTGTGTCAAAATTAAGCACCAAAATCAACTTCTGTCACCATAGCAAATCTTTTTTAAGGTTTACTGAAAGTTTTAAGCCGAATTTGGGGATTTTTGAAGAAAAAAATTTTTGGCTGATTTTTAATGTCCGGGGCTTACAGAATTTTGCATATGTGTAAATGTAATTCTGGAGAGTTCTGTGTCAAAATTAAGCACCAAAATCAACTTCTGTCACCACAGCAAATGTATTTTTAATGTTTATTGAAAGTTTTTAGCCGAATTTGGGGATTTTTGAAGAAAAACATTTTTGGCTGATTTTTAATGTCCGGGGCTTACAGAATTTTCCATACGGATAAATTTATTTCTGGAGAGTTCTGTGTCAAAATTAAGCACCAAAATCAAGTTCTGTCACCGTAGCAAATGTTTTTTAAGGTTTACTGAAAGTTTTAAGCCGAATTTGGGGATTTTTGAAGAAAAAAATTTTTGCCCGATTTTTAAGGTCCGGGGCTTACAGAATTTTTCATACGGGTAAATTTCTTTCTGGAGAGTTCTGAGTCAAAATTAAGCACCAAAATCAACTTCTGTCACCGTAGCAAATCTTTTTTAAGGTTTACTGAAAGTTTTAAGCCGAATTTGGGGATTTTTGAAGAAAACAATTTTTGGCCGATTTTTAAGGTCCGGGGCTTACAGAATTTTTCATACGGGTAAATGTAATTCTGGAGAGTTCTCTGTCAAAATTAAGCACCAAAATCAACTTCTGTCACCACAGCAAATGTTTTTTTAATGTTTATTGAAAGTTTTTAGCCGAATTTGGGGATTTTTGAAGAAAAACATTTTTGGCTGATTTTTAAGGTCCGGGGCTTACAGAATTTTCCATACGGGTAAATTTATTTCTGGAGAGTTCTGTGTCAAAATTAAGCACCAAAATCAACTTCTGTCACCGCAGCAAATGTTTTTTAAGGTTTACTGAAAGTTTTAAGCCGAATTTGGGGATTTTTGAAGAAAAACATTTTTGGCTGATTTTTAAGGTCCGGGGCTTACAGAATTTTCCATACGGGTAAATTTAATTCTGGAGAGTTCTGTGTCAAAATTAAGCACCAAAATCAACTTCTGTCACCGCAGCAAATGTTTTTTAAGGTTTACTGAAAGTTTTAAGCCGAATTTGGGGATTTTTGAAGAAAAAAATTTTTGCCCGATTTTTAAGGTCCGGGGCTTACAGAATTTTTCATACGGTCAAATTTATTTCTGGAGAGTTCTGAGTCAAAATTAAGCACCAAAATCAACTTCTGTCACCACAGCAAATCTTTTTTAAAGTTTACTGAAAGTTTTAAGCCGAATTTGGGGATTTTTGAAGAAAAAAATTTTGGGCCGATTTTTAAGGTCCGGGGCTTACAGAATTTTCCATGTGGGTAAATTTATTTCTGGAGAGTTCTGTGTCAAAATTAAGCACCAAAATCAACTTCTGTCACCGCAGCAAATGTTTTTTAAGGTTTACTGAAAGTTTTAAGCCGAATTTGGGGATTTTTGAAGAAAAAAATTTTTGGCCGATTTTTAAGGTCCGGGGCTTACAGAATTTTTCATACGGTCAAATTTATTTCTGGAGAGTTCTGAGTCAAAATTAAGCACCAAAATCAACTTCTGTCACCACAGCAAATCTTTTTTAAGGTTTACTGAAAGTTTTAAGCCGAATTTGGGGATTTTTGAAGAAAAACATTTTTGGCTGATTTTTAAGGTCCGGGGCTTACAGAATTTTCCATATGGGTAAATTTATTTCTGGAGAGTTCTGTGTCAAAATTAAGCACCAAAATCAACTTCTGTCACCGCAGCAAATGTTTTTTAAGGTTTACTGAAAGTTTTAAGCCGAATTTGGGGATTTTTGAAGAAAAAATTTTTTGGCCGATTTTTAAGGTCCGGGGCTTACAGAATTTTTCATACGGTCAAATTTATTTCTGGAGAGTTCTGAGTCATAATTAAGCACCAAAATCAACTTCTGTCACCACAGCAAATCTTTTTTAAGGTTTACTGAAAGTTTTAAGCCGAATTTGGGGATTTTTGAAGAAAAAATTTTTTGGCCGATTTTAAAGGTCCGGGGCTTACAGAATTTTTCATATGGGTAAATTTATTTCTGGAGAGTTCTGTGTCAAAATTAAGCACCAAAATCAACTTCTGTCACCACAGCAAATGTTTTTTAATGTTTATTGAAAGTTTTTAGCCGAATTTGGGGATTTTTGAAGAAAAACATTTTTTGCTGATTTTTAAGGTCCAGGGCTTACAGAATTTTCCATACGGATAAATTTATTTCTGGAGAGTTCTGTGTCAAAATTAAGCACCAAAATCAACTTCTGTCACCGTAGCAAATCTTTTTTACGGTTTACTGAAAGTTTTAAGCCGAATTTGGGGTTTTTTGAAGAAAAAAATTTTTGGCCAATTTTTAATGTCCGGGGCTTACAGAATTTTGCATATGTGTAAATGTAATTCTGGAGAGTTCTGTGTCAAAATTAAGCACCAAAATCAACTTCTGTCACCACAGCAAATGTATTTTTAATGTTTATTGAAAGTTTTTAGCCGAATTTGGGGATTTTTGAAGAAAAACATTTTTGGCTGATTTTTAATGTCCGGGGCTTACAGAATTTTCCATATGGGTAAATTTATTTCTGGAGAGTTCTGTGTCAAAATTAAGCACCAAAATCAACTTCTGTCACCGCAGCAAATGTTTTTTAAGGTTTACTGAAAGTTTTAAGCCGAATCTGGGGATTTTTGAAGAAAAAAATTTTTGGCCGATTTTTAAGGTCCGGGGCTTACAGAATTTTTCATACGGTCAAATTTATTTCTGGAGAGTTCTGAGTCAAAATTAAGCACCAAAATCAACTTCTGTCACCACAGCAAATCTTTTTTAAGGTTTACTGAAAGTTTTAAGCCGCATTTGGGGATTTTTGAAGAAAAAAATTTTTGGCCGATTTTAAAGTCCGGGGCTTACAGAATTTTTCATACGGGTAAATTTATTTCTGGAGAGTTCTGTGTCAAAATTAAGCACCAAAATCAACTTCTGTCACCACAGCAAATGTTTTTTAATGTTTATTGAAAGTTTTTAGCCGAATTTGGGGATTTTTGAAGAAAAACATTTTTTGCTGATTTTTAAGGTCCAGGGCTTACAGTATTTTCCATACGGATAAATTTATTTCTGGAGAGTTCTGTGTCAAAATTAAGCACCAAAATCAACTTCTGTCACCATAGCAAATCTTTTTTAAGGTTTACTGAAAGTTTTAAGCCGAATTTGGGGATTTTTGAAGAAAAAAATTTTTGGCTGATTTTTAATGTCCGGGGCTTACAGAATTTTGCATATGTGTAAATGTAATTCTGGAGAGTTCTGTGTCAAAATTAAGCACCAAAATCAACTTCTGTCACCACAGCAAATGTATTTTTAATGTTTATTGAAAGTTTTTAGCCGAATTTGGGGATTTTTGAAGAAAAACATTTTTGGCTGATTTTTAATGTCCGGGGCTTACAGAATTTTCCATACGGATAAATTTATTTCTGGAGAGTTCTGTGTCAAAATTAAGCACCAAAATCAACTTCTGTCACCGTAGCAAATGTTTTTTAAGGTTTACTGAAAGTTTTAAGCCGAATTTGGGGATTTTTGAAGAAAAAAATTTTTGCCCGATTTTTAAGGTCCGGGGCTTACAGAATTTTTCATACGGGTAAATTTCTTTCTGGAGAGTTCTGAGTCAAAATTAAGCACCAAAATCAACTTCTGTCACCGTAGCAAATCTTTTTTAAGGTTTACTGAAAGTTTTAAGCCGAATTTGGGGATTTTTGAAGAAAACAATTTTTGGCCGATTTTTAAGGTCCGGGGCTTACAGAATTTTTCATACGGGTAAATGTAATTCTGGAGAGTTCTCTGTCAAAATTAAGCACCAAAATCAACTTCTGTCACCACAGCAAATGTTTTTTTAATGTTTATTGAAAGTTTTTAGCCGAATTTGGGGATTTTTGAAGAAAAACATTTTTGGCTGATTTTTAAGGTCCGGGGCTTACAGAATTTTCCATACGGGTAAATTTAATTCTGGAGAGTTCTGTGTCAAAATTAAGCACCAAAATCAACTTCTGTCACCGCAGCAAATGTTTTTTAAGGTTTACTGAAAGTTTTAAGCCGAATTTGGGGATTTTTGAAGAAAAAAATTTTTGCCCGATTTTTAAGGTCCGGGGCTTACAGAATTTTTCATACGGTCAAATTTATTTCTGGAGAGTTCTGAGTCAAAATTAAGCACCAAAATCAACTTCTGTCACCACAGCAAATCTTTTTTAAAGTTTACTGAAAGTTTTAAGCCGAATTTGGGGATTTTTGAAGAAAAAAATTTTGGGCCGATTTTTAAGGTCCGGGGCTTACAGAATTTTCCATGTGGGTAAATTTATTTCTGGAGAGTTCTGTGTCAAAATTAAGCACCAAAATCAACTTCTGTCACCGCAGCAAATGTTTTTTAAGGTTTACTGAAAGTTTTAAGCCGAATTTGGGGATTTTTGAAGAAAAAAATTTTTGGCCGATTTTTAAGGTCCGGGGCTTACAGAATTTTTCATACGGTCAAATTTATTTCTGGAGAGTTCTGAGTCAAAATTAAGCACCAAAATCAACTTCTGTCACCACAGCAAATCTTTTTTAAGGTTTACTGAAAGTTTTAAGCCGAATTTGGGGATTTTTGAAGAAAAACATTTTTGGCTGATTTTTAAGGTCCGGGGCTTACAGAATTTTCCATATGGGTAAATTTATTTCTGGAGAGTTCTGTGTCAAAATTAAGCACCAAAATCAACTTCTGTCACCGCAGCAAATGTTTTTTAAGGTTTACTGAAAGTTTTAAGCCGAATTTGGGGATTTTTGAAGAAAAAATTTTTTGGCCGATTTTTAAGGTCCGGGGCTTACAGAATTTTTCATACGGTCAAATTTATTTCTGGAGAGTTCTGAGTCATAATTAAGCACCAAAATCAACTTCTGTCACCACAGCAAATCTTTTTTAAGGTTTACTGAAAGTTTTAAGCCGAATTTGGGGATTTTTGAAGAAAAAATTTTTTGGCCGATTTTAAAGGTCCGGGGCTTACAGAATTTTTCATACGGGTAAATTTATTTCTGGAGAGTTCTGTGTCAAAATTAAGCACCAAAATCAACTTCTGTCACCACAGCAAATGTTTTTTAATGTTTATTGAAAGTTTTTAGCCGAATTTGGGGATTTTTGAAGAAAAACATTTTTTGCTGATTTTTAAGGTCCAGGGCTTACAGAATTTTCCATACGGATAAATTTATTTCTGGAGAGTTCTGTGTCAAAATTAAGCACCAAAATCAACTTCTGTCACCGTAGCAAATCTTTTTTACGGTTTACTGAAAGTTTTAAGCCGAATTTGGGGTTTTTTGAAGAAAAAAATTTTTGGCCAATTTTTAATGTCCGGGGCTTACAGAATTTTGCATATGTGTAAATGTAATTCTGGAGAGTTCTGTGTCAAAATTAAGCACCAAAATCAACTTCTGTCACCACAGCAAATGTATTTTTAATGTTTATTGAAAGTTTTTAGCCGAATTTGGGGATTTTTGAAGAAAAACATTTTTGGCTGATTTTTAATGTCCGGGGCTTACAGAATTTTCCATATGGGTAAATTTATTTCTGGAGAGTTCTGTGTCAAAATTAAGCACCAAAATCAACTTCTGTCACCGCAGCAAATGTTTTTTAAGGTTTACTGAAAGTTTTAAGCCGAATCTGGGGATTTTTGAAGAAAAAAATTTTTGGCCGATTTTTAAGGTCCGGGGCTTACAGAATTTTTCATACGGTCAAATTTATTTCTGGAGAGTTCTGAGTCAAAATTAAGCACCAAAATCAACTTCTGTCACCACAGCAAATCTTTTTTAAGGTTTACTGAAAGTTTTAAGCCGCATTTGGGGATTTTTGAAGAAAAAATTTTTTGGCCGATTTTAAAGTCCGGGGCTTACAGAATTTTTCATACGGGTAAATTTATTTCTGGAGAGTTCTGTGTCAAAATTAAGCACCAAAATCAACTTCTGTCACCACAGCAAATGTTTTTTAATGTTTATTGAAAGTTTTTAGCCGAATTTGGGGATTTTTGAAGAAAAACATTTTTTGCTGATTTTTAAGGTCCAGGGCTTACAGTATTTTCCATACGGATAAATTTATTTCTGGAGAGTTCTGTGTCAAAATTAAGCACCAAAATCAACTTCTGTCACCATAGCAAATCTTTTTTAAGGTTTACTGAAAGTTTTAAGCCGAATTTGGGGATTTTTGAAGAAAAAAATTTTTGGCTGATTTTTAATGTCCGGGGCTTACAGAATTTTGCATATGTGTAAATGTAATTCTGGAGAGTTCTGTGTCAAAATTAAGCACCAAAATCAACTTCTGTCACCACAGCAAATGTATTTTTAATGTTTATTGAAAGTTTTTAGCCGAATTTGGGGATTTTTGAAGAAAAACATTTTTGGCTGATTTTTAATGTCCGGGGCTTACAGAATTTTCCATACGGATAAATTTATTTCTGGAGAGTTCTGTGTCAAAATTAAGCACCAAAATCAACTTCTGTCACCGTAGCAAATGTTTTTTAAGGTTTACTGAAAGTTTTAAGCCGAATTTGGGGATTTTTGAAGAAAAAAATTTTTGCCCGATTTTTAAGGTCCGGGGCTTACAGAATTTTTCATACGGGTAAATTTCTTTCTGGAGAGTTCTGAGTCAAAATTAAGCACCAAAATCAACTTCTGTCACCGTAGCAAATCTTTTTTAAGGTTTACTGAAAGTTTTAAGCCGAATTTGGGGATTTTTGAAGAAAACAATTTTTGGCCGATTTTTAAGGTCCGGGGCTTACAGAATTTTTCATACGGGTAAATGTAATTCTGGAGAGTTCTCTGTCAAAATTAAGCACCAAAATCAACTTCTGTCACCACAGCAAATGTTTTTTTAATGTTTATTGAAAGTTTTTAGCCGAATTTGGGGATTTTTGAAGAAAAACATTTTTGGCTGATTTTTAAGGTCCGGGGCTTACAGAATTTTCCATACGGGTAAATTTATTTCTGGAGAGTTCTGTGTCAAAATTAAGCACCAAAATCAACTTCTGTCACCGCAGCAAATGTTTTTTAAGGTTTACTGAAAGTTTTAAGCCGAATTTGGGGATTTTTGAAGAAAAAAATTTTTGCCCGATTTTTAAGGTCCGGGGCTTACAGAATTTTTCATACGGTCAAATTTATTTCTGGAGAGTTCTGAGTCAAAATTAAGCACCAAAATCAACTTCTGTCACCACAGCAAATCTTTTTTAAAGTTTACTGAAAGTTTTAAGCCGAATTTGGGGATTTTTGAAGAAAAAAATTTTGGGCCGATTTTTAAGGTCCGGGGCTTACAGAATTTTCCATGTGGGTAAATTTATTTCTGGAGAGTTCTGTGTCAAAATTAAGCACCAAAATCAACTTCTGTCACCGCAGCAAATGTTTTTTAAGGTTTACTGAAAGTTTTAAGCCGAATTTGGGGATTTTTGAAGAAAAACATTTTTGGCTGATTTTTAAGGTCCGGGGCTTACAGAATTTTCCATATGGGTAAATTTATTTCTGGAGAGTTCTGTGTCAAAATTAAGCACCAAAATCAACTTCTGTCACCGCAGCAAATGTTTTTTAAGGTTTACTGAAAGTTTTAAGCCGAATTTGGGGATTTTTGAAGAAAAAATTTTTTGGCCGATTTTTAAGGTCCGGGGCTTACAGAATTTTTCATACGGTCAAATTTATTTCTGGAGAGTTCTGAGTCATAATTAAGCACCAAAATCAACTTCTGTCACCACAGCAAATCTTTTTTAAGGTTTACTGAAAGTTTTAAGCCGAATTTGGGGATTTTTGAAGAAAAAATTTTTTGGCCGATTTTAAAGGTCCGGTGCTTACAGAATTTTTCATACGGGTAAATTTATTTCTGGAGAGTTCTGTGTCAAAATTAAGCACCAAAATCAACTTCTGTCACCACAGCAAATGTATTTTTAATGTTTATTGAAAGTTTTTAGCCGAATTTGGGGATTTTTGAAGAAAAACATTTTTGGCTGATTTTTAATGTCCGGGGCTTACAGAATTTTCCATACGGATAAATTTATTTCTGGAGAGTTCTGTGTCAAAATTAAGCACCAAAATCAACTTCTGTCACCGTAGCAAATGTTTTTTAAGGTTTACTGAAAGTTTTAAGCCGAATTTGGGGATTTTTGAAGAAAAAAATTTTTGGCCGATTTTTAAGGTCCGGGGCTTACAGAATTTTTCATACGGTCAAATTTATTTCTGGAGAGTTCCGAGGCAAAATTAAGCACCAAAATCAACTTCTGTCACCACAGCAAATGTTTTTTAATGTTTATAGAAAGTTTTTAGCCGAATTTGGGGATTTTTGAAGAAAAAAATTTTTTGCTTATTTTTAAGGTCCGGGGCTTACAGAATTTTCCATATGGATAAATTTATTTCTGGAGAGTTCTGTGTCAAAATTAAGCACCAAAATCATCTTCTGTCACAACAGCAAATGTTTTTTAAGGTTTACTGAAAGTTTTAAGCCGAATTTGGGGATTTTTGAAGAAAAAAATTTTTGGCCGATTTTTAAGGTCCGGGGCTTACAGAATTTTTCATACGGGTAAATTTCTTTCTGGAGAGTTCTGAGTCAAAATTAAGCACCAAAATCAACTTCTGTCACCGTAGCAAATCTTTTTTAAGGTTTACTGAAAGTTTTAAGCCGAATTTGGGGATTTTTGAATAAAACAATTTTTGGCCGATTTTTAAGGTCCGGGGCTTACAGAATTTTTCATATGAGTAAATTTATTTCTGGAGAGTTCTGTGTCAAAATTAAGCACCAAAATCAACTTCTGTCACCGTAGCAAATGTTTTTAAAGGTTTACTGAAAGTTTTAAGCCGAATTTGGGGATTATTGAAGAAAAAAATTTTTGGTTGATTTTTAAGGTCCGGGGCTTACAGAATATTTCATACGGGTAAATTTATTTCTGGAGAGTTCTGTGTCAAAATTAAGCACCAAAATCAACTTCTGTCACCGTAGCAAATCTTTTTTACGGTTTACTGAAAGTTTTAAGCCGAATTTGGGGTTTTTTGAAGAAAAAATTTTTTGGCCAATTTTTAAAGTCCGGGGCTTACAGAATTTTGCATATGGGTAAATGTAATTCTGGAGAGTTCTGTGTCAAAATTAAGCACCAAAATCAACTTCTGTCACCACAGCAAATGTTTTTTTAATGTTTAATGAAAGTTTTTAGCCGAATTTGGGGATTTTTGAAGAAAAAAATTTTTGGCCGATTTTTAAGGTCCGGGGCTTACAGAATTTTCCATATGGGTAAATTTATTTCTGGAGAGTTCTGTGTCAAAATTAAGCACCAAAATCAACTTCTGTCACCGCATCAAATGTTTTTTAAGGTTTACTGAAAGTTTTAAGCCGAATTTGGGGATTTTTGAAGAAAAAAATTTTGGGCCGATTTTTAAGGTCCGGGGCTTACAGAATTTTTCATATGGTCAAATTTATTTCTGGAGAGTTCTGAGTCAAAATTAAGCACCAAAATCAACTTCTGTCACCACAGCAAATGTTTTTTAATGTTTATTAAAAGTTTTTAGCCGAATTTGGGGATTTTTGAAGAAAAACATTTTTTGCTGATTTTTAAGGTCCGGGGCTTACAGAATTTTCCATACGGATAAATTTATTTCTGGAGAGTTCTGTGTCAAAATTAAGCACCAAAATCAACTTCTGTCACCATAGCAAATCTTTTTTAAGGTTTACTGAAAGTTTTAAGCCGAATTTGGGGTTTTTTGAAGAAAAAAATTTTAGGCCAATTTTTAAGGTCCGGGGCTTACAGAATTTTCCATATGGGTAAATGTATTTCTGGAGAGTTCTGTGTCAAAATTAAGCACCAAAATCAACTTCTGTCACCACAGCAAATGTTTTTTAATGTTTATTGAAAGTTTTGAGCCGAATTTGGGGATTTTTGAAGAAAAAAATTTTTGGGTGATTTTTAAGGTCCGGAGCTTACAGAAATTTCCATACGGGTAAATTTATTTCTGGAGAGTTCTGTGTCAAAATTAAGCACCAAAATCAACTTCTGTCACCGTAGCAAATCTTTTTTACGGTTTACTGAAAGTTTTAAGCCGAATTTGGGGATTTTTGAAGAAAAAAATTTTTGGCCAATTTTTAATGTCCGGGGCTTACAGAATTTTGCATATGGGTAAATGTAATTCTGGAGAGTTCTGTGTCAAAATTAAGCACCAAAATCAACTTCTGTCACCACAGCAAATGTATTTTTAATGTTTATTGAAAGTTTTTAGCCGAATTTGGGGATTTTTGAAGAAAAACATTTTTGGCTGATTTCTAAGGTCCGGGGCTTACAGAATTTTTCATACGGGTAAATTTATTTCTGGAGAGTTCCGAGGCAAAATTAAGCACCAAAATAAACTTCAGTCACCGTAGCAAATCTTTTTTAAGGTTTACTGAAAGTTTTAAGCTGAATTTGGGGATTATTGAAGAAAAAATTTTTTGGCCGATTTAAAAGGTCCGGGGCTTACAGAATTTTTCATACGGGTAAATTTATTTCTGGAGAGTTCTGTGTCAAAATTAAGCACCAAAATCAACTTCTGTCACCACAGCAAATGTTTTTTAATGTTTATAGAAAGTTTTTAGCCGAATTTGGGGATTTTTGAAGAAAAATTTTTTTTGCTGATTTTTAAGGTCCAGGGCTTACAGAATTTTCCATACGTATAAATTTATTTCTGGAGAGTTCTGTGTCAAAATTAAGCACCAAAATCAACTTCTGTCACCACAGCAAATCTTTTTTAAGGTTTACTGAAAGTTTTAAGCCGAATTTGGGGATTTTTGAAGAAAACAATTTTTGGCCGATTTTTAATGTCCGGGGCTTACAGAATTTTTCATACGGGTAAATTTATTTTTGGAGAGTTCTGTGTCAAAATTAAGCACCAAAATCAACTTCTGTCACCGTAGCAAATCTTTTTTAAGGTTTATTGAAAGTTTTTAGCCGAATTTGGGGATTTTTGAAGAAAAACATTTTTGGCTGATTTTTAAGGTCCGGGGCTTACAGAATTTTCCATACGGGTAAATTTAATTCTGGAGAGTTCTGTGTCAAAATTAAGCACCAAAATCAACTTCTGTCACCGCAGCAAATGTTTTTTAAGGTTTACTGAAAGTTTTAAGCCGAATTTGGGGATTTTTGAAGAAAAAAATTTTTGGTTGATTTCTAAGGTCCGGGGCTTACAGAATTTTTCATACGGGTAAATTAATTTCTGGAGAGTTCCGAGGCAAAATTAAGCACCAAAATCAACTTCAGTCACCGTAGCAAATCTTTTTTAAGGTTTACTGAAAGTTTTAAGCTGAATTTGGGGATTATTGAAGAAAAAATTTTTTGGCCGATTTAAAAGGTCCGGGGCTTACAGAATTTTTCATACGGGTAAATATATTTCTGGAGAGTTCTGTGTCAAAATTAAGCACCAAAATCAACTTCTGTCACCATAGCAAATCTTTTTTAAGGTTTACTGAAAGTTTTAAGCCGAATTTGGGGATTTTTGAAGAAAAAAATTTTGGGCCGATTTTTAAGGTCCGGGGCTTACAGAATTTTTCATATGGTCAAATTTATTTCTGGAGAGTTCTGAGTCAAAATTAAGCACCAAAATCAACTTCTGTCACCACAGCAAATGTTTTTTAATGTTTATTAAAAGTTTTTAGCCGAATTTGGGGATTTTTGAAGAAAAACATTTTTTGCTGATTTTTAAGGTCCGGGGCTTACAGAATTTTCCATATGGATAATTTTATTTCTGGAGAGTTCTGTGTCAAAATTAAGCACCAAAATCAACTTCTGTCACCATAGCAAATCTTTTTTAAGGTTTACTGAAAGTTTTAAGCCGAATTTGGGGTTTTTTGAAGAAAAAAAATTTAGGCCAATTTTTAAGGTCCGGGGCTTACAGAATTTTTCATACGGGTAAATTTATTTCTGGAGAGTTCTGTGTCAAAATTAAGCACCAAAATCATCTTCTGTCACAACAGCAAATGTTTTTTAAGGTTTACTGAAAGTTTTAAGCCGAATTTGGGGATTTTTGAAGAAAAAAATTTTTGGCCGATTTTTAAGGTCCGGGGCTTACAGAATTTTTCATACGGGTAAATTTATTTCTGGAGAGTTCTGTGTCAAAATTAAGCACCAAAATCAACTTCTGTCACCGTAGCAAATGTTTTTAAAGGTTTACTGAAAGTTTTAAGCCGAATTTGGGGATTATTGAAGAAAACAATTTTTGGTTGATTTTTAAGGTCCGGGGCTTACAGAATATTTCATACGGGTAAATTTATTTCTGGAGAGTTCTGTGTCAAAATTAAGCACCAAAATCAACTTCTGTCACCGTAGCAAATCTTTTTTACGGTTTACTGAAAGTTTTAAGCCGAATTTGGGGTTTTTTGAAGAAAAAATTTTTTGGCCAATTTTTAAAGTCCGGGGCTTACAGAATTTTGCATATGGGTAAATGTAATTCTGGAGAGTTCTGTGTCAAAATTAAGCACCAAAATCAACTTCTGTCACCACAGCAAATGTTTTTTTAATGTTTAATGAAAGTTTTTAGCCGAATTTGGGGATTTTTGAAGAAAAAAATTTTTGGCCGATTTTTAAGGTCCGGGGCTTACAGAATTTTCCATACGGATAAATTTATTTCTGGAGAGTTCTGTGTCAAAATTAAGCACCAAAATCAACTTCTGTCACCATAGCAAATCTTTTTTAAGGTTTACTGAAAGTTTTAAGCCGAATTTGGGGTTTTTTGAAGAAAAAAATTTTAGGCCAATTTTTAAGGTCCGGGGCTTACAGAATTTTCCATATGGGTAAATGTATTTCTGGAGAGTTCTGTGTCAAAATTAAGCACCAAAATCAACTTCTGTCACCACAGCAAATGTTTTTTAATGTTTATTGAAAGTTTTGAGCCGAATTTGGGGATTTTTGAAGAAAAAAATTTTTGGGTGATTTTTAAGGTCCGGAGCTTACAGAAATTTCCATACGGGTAAATTTATTTCTGGAGAGTTCTGTGTCAAAATTAAGCACCAAAATCAACTTCTGTCACCGTAGCAAATCTTTTTTACGGTTTACTGAAAGTTTTAAGCCGAATTTGGGGATTTTTGAAGAAAATAATTTTTGGCCAATTTTTAATGTCCGGGGCTTACAGAATTTTGCATATGGGTAAATGTAATTCTGGAGAGTTCTGTGTCAAAATTAAGCACCAAAATCAACTTCTGTCACCACAGCAAATGTATTTTTAATGTTTATTGAAAGTTTTCAGCCGAATTTGGGGATTTTTGAAGAAAAACATTTTTGGCTGATTTCTAAGGTCCGGGGCTTACAGAATTTTTCATACGGGTAAATTTATTTCTGGAGAGTTCTGTGTCAAAATTAAGCACCAAAATCAACTTCTGTCACCACAGCAAATGTTTTTTAATGTTTATAGAAAGTTTTTAGCCGAATTTGGGGATTTTTGAAGAAAAAAATTTTTTGCTGATTTTTAAGGTCCAGGGCTTACAGAATTTTCCATATGGATAAATTTATTTCTGGAGAGTTCTGTGTCAAAATTAAGCACCAAAATCAACTTCTGTCACCACAGCAAATCTTTTTTAAGGTTTACTGAAAGTTTTAAGCCGAATTTGGGGATTTTTGAAGAAAAAAATTTTGGGCCGATTTTTAAGGTCCGGGGCTTACAGAATTTTCCATATGGGTAAATTTATTTCTGGAGAGTTCTGTGTCAAAATTAAGCACCAAAATCAACTTCTGTCACCGCAGCAAATGTTTTTTAAGGTTTACTGAAAGTTTTAAGCCGAATTTGGGGATTTTTGAAGAAAAAAATTTTTGGCCGATTTTTAAGGTCCGGGGCTTACAGAATTTTTCATACGGTCAAATTTATTTCTGGAGAGTTCTAAGTCAAAATTAAGCACCAAAATCAACTTCTGTCACCACAGCAAAACTTTTTTAAGGTTTACTGAAAGTTTTAAGCCGAATTTGGGGATTTTTGAAGAAAAAATTTTTTGGCCAATTTTAAAGGTCCGGGGCTTACAGAATTTTTCATACGGGTAAATTTATTTCTGGAGAGTTCTGTGTCAAAATTAAGCACCAAAATCAACTTCTGTCACCACAGCAAATGTTTTTTAATGTTTATTGAAAGTTTTTAGACGAATTTGGGGATTTTTGAAGAAAAACATTTTTTGCTGATTTTTAAGGTCCAGGGCTTACAGAATTTTCCATACGGATAAATTTATTTCTGGAGAGTTCTGTGTCAAAATTAAGCACCAAAATCAACTTCTGTCACCATAGCAAATCTTTTTTAAGGTTTACTGAAAGTTTTAAGCCGAATTTGGGGTTTTTTGAAGAAAAAAATTTTAGGCCAATTTTTAAGGTCCGGGGCTTACAGAATTTTGCATATGTGTAAATGTAATTCTGGAGAGTTCTGTGTCAAAATTAAGCACCAAAATCAACTTCTGTCACCACAGCAAATGTATTTTTAATGTTTATTGAAAGTTTTTAGCCGAATTTGGGGATTTTTGAATAAAAACATTTTTGGCTGATTTTTAATGTCCGGGGCTTACAGAATTTTCCATACGGATAAATTTATTTCTGGAGAGTTCTGTGTCAAAATTAAGCACCAAAATCAACTTCTGTCACCGTAGCAAATGTTTTTTAAGGTTTACTGAAAGTTTTAAGCCGAATTTGGGGATTTTTGAAGAAAAAATTTTTGGCCGATTTTTAAGGTCCGGGGCTTACAGAATTTTTCATACGGGTAAATTTCTTTCTGGAGAGTTCTGTGTCAAAATTAAGCACCAAAATCAACTTCTGTCACCGCAGCAAATGTTTTTTAAGGTTTACTGAAAGCTTTAAGCCGAATTTGGGGATTTTTGAAGAAAAAAATTTTTGGCCGATTTTTAAGGTCCGGGGCTTACAGAATTTTTCATACGGTCAAATTTATTTCTGGAGAGTTCTGAGTCAAAATTAAGCACCAAAATCAACTTCTGTCACCACAGCAAATCTTTTTTAAAGTTTACTGAAAGTTTTAAGCCGAATTTGGGGATTTTTGAAGAAAAAAATTTGGGGCCGATTTTTAAGGTCCAGGGCTTACAGAATTTTTCATATGGTCAAATTTATTTCTGGAGAGTTCTGAGTCAAAATTAAGCACCAAAATCAACTTCTGTCACCACAGCAAATGTATTTTTAATGTTTATTGAAAGTTTTTAGCCGAATTTGGGGATTTTTGAAGAAAAACATTTTTGGCTGATTTTTAATGTCCGGGGCTTACAGAATTTTCCATACGGATAAATTTATTTCTGGAGAGTTCTGTGTCAAAATTAAGCACCAAAATCAACTTCTGTCACCGTAGCAAATGTTTTTTAAGGTTTACTGAAAGTTTTAAGCCGAATTTGGGGATTTTTGAAGAAAAAAATTTTTGGCCGATTTTTAAGGTCCGGGGCTTACAGAATTTTTCATACGGGTAAATTTCTTTCTGGAGAGTTCTGAGTCAAAATTAAGCACCAAAATCAACTTCTGTCACCGTAGCAAATCTTTTTTAAGGTTTACTGAAAGTTTTAAGCCGAATTTGGGGATTTTTGAAGAAAAACATTTTTGGCTGATTTTTAAGGTCCGGGGCTTACAGAATTTTCCATACGGGTAAATTTAATTCTGGAGAGTTCTGTGTCAAAATTAAGCACCAAAATCAACTTCTGTCACCGCAGCAAATGTTTTTTAAGGTTTACTGAAAGTTTTAAGCCGAATTTGGGGATTTTTGAAGAAAAAAATTTTTGGTTGATTTCTAAGGTCCGGGGCTTACAGAATTTTTCATACGGGTAAATTTATTTCTGGAGAGTTCCGAGGCAAAATTAAGCACCAAAATCAACTTCAGTCACCGTAGCAAATCTTTTTTAAGGTTTACTGAAAGTTTTAAGCTGAATTTGGGGATTATTGAAGAAAAAATTTTTTGGCCGATTTAAAAGGTCCGGGGCTTACAGAATTTTTCATACGGGTAAATTTATTTCTGGAGAGTTCTGTGTCAAAATTAAGCACCAAAATCAACTTCTGTCACCACAGCAAATGTTTTTTAATGTTTATAGAAAGTTTTTAGCTGAATTTGGGGATTTTTGAAGAAAAAAAATTTTTGCTGATTTTTAAGGTCCAGGGCTTACAGAATTTTCCATACGGATAAATTTATTTCTGGAGAGTTCTGTGTCAAAATTAAGCACCAAAATCAACTTCTGTCACCACAGCAAATCTTTTTTAAGGTTTACTGAAAGTTTTAAGCCGAATTTGGGGATTTTTGAAGAAAACAATTTTTGGCCGATTTTTAAGGTCCGGGGCTTACAGAATTTTTCATACGGGTAAATTTATTTTTGGAGAGTTCTGTGTCAAAATTAAGCACCAAAATCAACTTCTGTCACCGTAGCAAATCTTTTTTAAGGTTTATTGAAAGTTTTTAGCCGAATTTGGGGATTTTTGAAGAAAAACATTTTTGGCTGATTTTTAAGGTCCGGGGCTTACAGAATTTTCCATACGGGTAAATGTCATTCTGGAGAGTTCTGTGTCAAAATTAAGCACCAAAATCAACTTCTGTCACCGCAGCAAATGTTTTTTAAGGTTTACTGAAAGTTTTAAGCCGAATTTGGGGATTTTTGAAGAAAAAAAATTTTTGCCCGATTTTTAAGGTCCGGGGCTTACAGAATTTTTCATACAGTCAAATTTATTTCTGGAGAGTTCTGAGTCAAAATTAAGCACCAAAATCAACTTCTGTCACCACAGCAAATCTTTTTTAAAGTTTACTGAAAGTTTTAAGCCGAATTTGGGGATTTTTGAAGAAAAAAATTTTGGGCCGATTTTTAAGGTCCGGGGCTTACAGAATTTTCCATACGGATAAATTTATTTCTGGAGAGTTCTGTGTCAAAATTAAGCACCAAAATCATCTTCTGTCACCATAGCAAATCTTTTTTAAGGTTTACTGAAAGTTTTAAGCCGAATTTGGGGTTTTTTGAAGAAAAAAATTTTAGGCCAATTTTTAGGGTCCGGGGCTTACAGAATTTTCCATATGGGTAAATGTATTTCTGGAGAGTTCTGTGTCAAAATTAAGCACCAAAATCAACTTCTGTCACCACAGCAAATGTTTTTTAATGTTTATTGAAAGTTTTAAGCCGAATTTGGGGATTTTTGAAGAAAAAAATTTTTGGCTGATTTTTAAGGTCCGGGGCTTACAGAATTTTTCATACGGGTAAATTTCTTTCTGGAGAGTTCTGAGTCAAAATTAAGCACCAAAATCAACTTCTGTCACCGTAGCAAATCTTTTTTAAGGTTTACTGAAAGTTTTAAGCCGAATTTGGGGATTTTTGAAGAAAACAATTTTTGGCCAATTTTTAATGTCCGGGGCTTACAGAATTTTGCATATGTGTAAATGTAATTCTGGAGAGTTCTGTGTCAAAATTAAGCACCAAAATCAACTTCTGTCACCACAGCAAATGTATTTTTAATGTTTATTGAAATTTTTTAGCCGAATTTGGGGATTTTTGAAGAAAAACATTTTTGGCTGATTTTTAATGTCCGGGGCTTACAGAATTTTCCATACGTATAAATTTATTTCTGGAGAGTTCTGTGTCAAAATTAAGCACCAAAATCAACTTCTGTCACCGTAGCAAATGTTTTTTAAGGTTTACTGAAAGTTTTAAGCCGAATTTGGGGATTTTTGAAGAAAAAAATTTTTGGCCGATTTTTAAGGTCCGGGGCTTACAGAATTTTTCATATGGGTAAATTTCTTTCTGGAGAGTTCTGAGTCAAAATTAAGCACCAAAATCAACTTCTGTCACCGTAGCAAATCTTTTTTAAGGTTTACTGAAAGTTTTAAGCCGAATTTGGGGATTTTTGAAGAAAAACATTTTTGGCTGATTTTTAAGGTCCGGGGCTTACAGAATTTTCCATACGGGTAAATTTAATTCTGGAGAGTTCGGTGTCTAAATTAAGCACCAAAATCAACTTCTGTCACCGCAGCAAATGTTTTTTAAGGTTTACTGAAAGTTTTAAGCCGAATTTGGGGATTTTTGAAGAAAAAAATTTATGGTTGATTTCTAAGGTCCGGGGCTTACAGAATTTTTCATACGGGTAAATTTATTTCTGGAGAGTTCCGAGGCAAAATTAAGCACCAAAATCAACTTCAGTCACCGTAGCAAATCTTTTTTAAGGTTTACTGAAAGTTTTAAGCTGAATTTGGGGATTATTGAAGAAAAAATTTTTTGGCCGATTTAAAAGGTCCGGGGCTTACAGAATTTTTCATACGGGTAAATTTATTTCTGGAGAGTTCTGTGTCAAAATTAAGCACCAAAATCAACTTCTGTCACCACAGCAAATGTTTTTTAATGTTTATAGAAAGTTTTTAGCTGAATTTGGGGATTTTTGAAGAAAAAAAATTTTTGCTGATTTTTAAGGTCCAGGGCTTACAGAATTTTCCATACGGATAAATTTATTTCTGGAGAGTTCTGTGTCAAAATTAAGCACCAAAATCAACTTCTGTCACCACAGCAAATCTTTTTTAAGGTTTACTGAAAGTTTTAAGCCGAATTTGGGGATTTTTGAAGAAAACAATTTTTGGCCGATTTTTAAGGTCCGGGGCTTACAGAATTTTCCATATGGGTAAATGTATTTCTGGAGAGTTCTGTGTCAAAATTAAGCACCAAAATCAACTTCTGTCACCACAGCAAATGTTTTTTAATGTTTATTGAAAGTTTTAAGCCGAATTTGGGGATTTTTGAAGAAAAAAATTTTTGGCTGATTTTTAATGTCCGGGGCTTACAGAATTTTCCATACGGATAAATTTATTTCTGGAGAGTTCTGTGTCAAAATTAAGCACCAAAATCAACTTCTGTCACCGTAGCAAATGTTTTTTAAGGTTTACTGAAAGTTTTAAGCCGAATTTGGGGATTTTTGAAGAAAAAAATTTTTGGCCGATTTTTAAGGTCCGGGGCTTACAGAATTTTTCATACGGGTAAATTTCTTTCTGGAGAGTTCTGAGTCAAAATTAAGCACCAAAATCAACTTCTGTCACCGTAGCAAATCTTTTTTAAGGTTTACTGAAAGTTTTAAGCCGAATTTGGGGATTTTTGAAGAAAAACATTTTTGGCTGATTTTTAAGGTCCGGGGCTTACAGAATTTTCCATACGGGTAAATTTAATTCTGGAGAGTTCTGTGTCAAAATTAAGCACCAAAATCAACTTCTGTCACCGCAGCAAATGTTTTTTAAGGTTTACTGAAAGTTTTAAGCCGAATTTGGGGATTTTTGAAGAAAAAAATTTTTGGTTGATTTCTAAGTTCCGGGGCTTACAGAATTTTTCATACGGGTAAATTTATTTCTGGAGAGTTCCGAGGCAAAATTAAGCACCAAAATCAACTTCAGTCACCGTAGCAAATCTTTTTTAAGGTTTACTGAAAGTTTTAAGCTGAATTTGGGGATTATTGAAGAAAAAATTTTTTGGCCGATTTAAAAGGTCCGGGGCTTACAGAATTTTTCATACGGGTAAATTTATTTCTGGAGAGTTCTGTGTCAAAATTAAGCACCAAAATCAACTTCTGTCACCACAGCAAATGTTTTTTAATGTTTATAGAAAGTTTTTAGCTGAATTTGGGGATTTTTGAAGAAAAAAAATTTTTGCTGATTTTTAAGGTCCAGGGCTTACAGAATTTTCCATACGGATAAATTTATTTCTGGAGAGTTCTGTGTCAAAATTAAGCACCAAAATCAACTTCTGTCACCACAGCAAATCTTTTTTAAGGTTTACTGAAAGTTTTAAGCCGAATTTGGGGATTTTTGAAGAAACAATTTTTGGCCGATTTTTAAGGTCCGGGGCTTACAGAATTTTTCATACGGGTAAATTTATTTTTGGAGAGTTCTGTGTCAAAATTAAGCACCAAAATCAACTTCTGTCACCGTAGCAAATCTTTTTTAAGGTTTATTGAAAGTTTTTAGCCGAATTTGGGGATTTTTGAAGAAAAACATTTTTGGCTGATTTTTAAGGTCCGGGGCTTACAGAATTTTCCATACGGGTAAATGTCATTCTGGAGAGTTCTGTGTCAAAATTAAGCACCAAAATCAACTTCTGTCACCACAGCAAATCTTTTTTAAAGTTTACTGAAAGTTTTAAGCCGAATTTGGGGATTTTTGAAGAAAAAAATTTTGGGCCGATTTTTAAGGTCCGGGGCTTACAGAATTTTCCATACGGATAAATTTATTTCTGGAGAGTTCTGTGTCAAAATTAAGCACCAAAATCAACTTCTGTCACCATAGCAAATCTTTTTTAAGGTTTACTGAAAGTTTTAAGCCGAATTTGGGGTTTTTTGAAGAAAAAAATTTTAGGCCAATTTTTAGGGTCCGGGGCTTACAGAATTTTTCATATGGGTAAATGTATTTCTGGAGAGTTCTGTGTCAAAATTAAGCACCAAAATCAACTTCTGTCACCACAGCAAATGTTTTTTAATGTTTATTGAAAGTTTTAAGCCGAATTTGGGGATTTTGAAGAAAAAAATTTTTGGCTGATTTTTAAGGTCCGGGGCTTACAGAATTTTTCATACGGGTAAATTTCTTTCTGGAGAGTTCTGAGTCAAAATTAAGCACCAAAATCAACTTCTGTCACCGTAGCAAATCTTTTTTAAGGTTTACTGAAAGTTTTAAGCCGAATTTGGGGATTTTTGAAGAAAACAATTTTTGGCCAATTTTTAATGTCCGGGGCTTACAGAATTTTGCATATGTGTAAATGTAATTCTGGAGAGTTCTGTGTCAAAATTAAGCACCAAAATCAACTTCTGTCACCACAGCAAATGTATTTTTAATGTTTATTGAAAGTTTTTAGCCGAATTTGGGGATTTTTGAAGAAAAACATTTTTGGCTGATTTTTAATGTCCGGGGCTTACAGAATTTTCCATACGGATAAATTTATTTCTGGAGAGTTCTGTGTCAAAATTAAGCACCAAAATCAACTTCTGTCACCGTAGCAAATGTTTTTTAAGGTTTACTGAAAGTTTTAAGCCGAATTTGGGGATTTTTGAAGAAAAAAATTTTTGGCCGATTTTTAAGGTCCGGGGCTTACAGAATTTTTCATACGGGTAAATTTCTTTCTGGAGAGTTCTGAGTCAAAATTAAGCACCAAAATCAACTTCTGTCACCGTAGCAAATATTTTTTAAGGTTTACTGAAAGTTTTAAGCCGAATTTGGGGATTTTTGAAGAAAAACATTTTTGGCTGATTTTTAAGGTCCGGGGCTTACAGAATTTTCCATACGGGTAAATTTAATTCTGGAGAGTTCTGTGTCAAAATTAAGCACCAAAATCAACTTCTGTCACCGCAGCAAATGTTTTTTAAGGTTTACTGAAAGTTTTAAGCCGAATTTGGGGATTTTTTGTGAAAAAAATTTTTGGTTGATTTCTAAGGTCCGGGGCTTACAGAATTTTTCATACGGGTAAATTTATTTCTGGAGAGTTCCGAGGCAAAATTAAGCACCAAAATCAACTTCAGTCACCGTAGCAAATCTTTTTTAAGGTTTACTGAAAGTTTTAAGCTGAATTTGGGGATTATTGAAGAAAAAATTTTTTGGCCGATTTAAAAGGTCCGGGGCTTACAGAATTTTTCATATGGGTAAATTTATTTCTGGAGAGTTCTGTGTCAAAATTAAGCACCAAAATCAACTTCTGTCACCACAGCAAATGTTTTTTAATGTTTATAGAAAGTTTTTAGCTGAATTTGGGGATTTTTGAAGAAAAAAAATTTTTGCTGATTTTTAAGGTCCAGGGCTTACAGAATTTTCCATACGGATAAATTTATTTCTGGAGAGTTCTGTGTCAAAATTAAGCACCAAAATCAACTTCTGTCACCACAGCAAATCTTTTTTAAGGTTTACTGAAAGTTTTAAGCCGAATTTGGGGATTTTTGAAGAAAACAATTTTTGGCCGATTTTTAAGGTCCGGGGCTTACAGAATTTTTCATACGGGTAAATTTATTTTTGGAGAGTTCTGTGTCAAAATTAAGCACCAAAATCAACTTCTGTCACCGTAGCAAATCTTTTTTAAGGTTTATTGAAAGTTTTTAGCCGAATTTGGTGATTTTTGAAGAAAAACATTTTTGGCTGATTTTTAAGGTCCGGGGCTTACAGAATTTTCCATACGGGTAAATGTCATTCTGGAGAGTTCTGTGTCAAAATTAAGCACCAAAATCAACTTCTGTCACCGCAGCAAATGTTTTTTAAGGTTTACTGAAAGTTTTAAGCCGAATTTGGGGATTTTTGAAGAAATAAATTTTTGCCCGATTTTTAAGGTCCGGGGCTTACAGAATTTTTCATACAGTCAAATTTATTTCTGGAGAGTTCTGAGTCAAAATTAAGCACCAAAATCAACTTCTGTCACCACAGCAAATCTTTTTTAAAGTTTACTGAAAGTTTTAAGCCGAATTTGGGGATTTTTGAAGAAAAAAATTTTGGGCCGATTTTTAAGGTCCGGGGCTTACAGAATTTTCCATATGGGTAAATTTAATTCTGGAGAGTTCTGTGTCAAAATTAAGCACCAAAATCAACTTCTGTCACCGCAGCAAATGTTTTTTAAGGTTTACTGAAAGTTTTAAGCCGAATTTGGGGATTTTTGAAGAAAAAAATTTTTGGCCGATTTTTAAGGTCCGGGGCTTACAGAATTTTTCATATGGTCAAATTTATTTCTGGAGAGTTCTGAGTCAAAATTAAGCACCAAAATCAACTTCTGTCACCACAGCAAATCTTTTTTAAGGTTTACTGAAAGTTTTAAGCCGAATTTGGGGATTTTTGAAGAAAAAAATTTTTGGCCGATTTTAAAAGTCCGGGGCTTACAGAATTTTTCATACGGGTAAATTTATTTCTGGAGAGTTCTGTGTCAAAATTAAGCACCAAAATCAACTTCTGTCACCACAGCAAATGTTTTTTAATGTTTATTGAAAGTTTTTAGACGAATTTGGGGATTTTTGAAGAAAAACATTTTTTGCTGATTTTTAAGGTCCAGGGCTTACAGAATTTTCCATACGGATAAATTTATTTCTGGAGAGTTCTGTGTCAAAATTAAGCACCAAAATCAACTTCTGTCACCATAGCAAATCTTTTTTAAGGTTTACTGAAAGTTTTAAGCCGAATTTGGGGTTTTTTGAAGAAAAAAATTTTAGGCCAATTTTTAAGGTCCGGGGCTTACAGAATTTTCCATATGGGTAAATGTATTTCTGGAGAGTTCTGTGTCAAAATTAAGCACCAAAATCAACTTCTGTCACCACAGCAAATGTTTTTTAATGTTTATTGAAAGTTTTAAGCCGAATTTGGGGATTTTTGAAGAAAAAATTTTTTGGCTGATTTTTAAGGTCCGGAGCTTACAGAAATTTCCATACGGGTAAATTTATTTCTGGAGAGTTCTGTGTCAAAATTAAGCACCAAAATCAACTTCTGTCACCGTAGCAAATCTTTTTTACGGTTTACTGAAAGTTTTAAGCCGAATTTGGGGTTTTTTGAAGAAAAAAATATTTGGCCAATTTTTAATGTCCGGGGCTTACAGAATTTTGCATATGTGTAAATGTAATTCTGGAGAGTTCTGTGTCAATATTAAGCACCAAAATCAACTTCTGTCACCACAGCAAATGTATTTTTAATGTTTATTGAAAGTTTTTAGCCGAATTTGGGGATTTTTGAAGAAAAACATTTTTGGCTGATTTTTAATGTCCGGGGCTTACAGAATTTTCCATACGGATAAATTTATTTCTGGAGAGTTCTGTGTCAAAATTAAGCACCAAAATCAACTTCTGTCACCGTAGCAAATGTTTTTTAAGGTTTACTGAAAGTTTTAAGCCGAATTTGGGGATTTTTGAAGAAAAAAATTTTTGGCCGATTTTTAAGGTCCGGGGCTTACAGAATTTTTCATACGGGTAAATTTCTTTCTGGAGAGTTCTGAGTCAAAATTAAGCACCAAAATCAACTTCTGTCACCGTAGCAAATCTTTTTTAAGGTTTACTGAAAGATTTAAGCCGAATTTGGGGATTTTTGAAGAAAACAATTTTTGGCCGATTTTTAAGGTCCGGGGCTTACAGAATTTTTCATACGGGTAAATGTAATTCTGGAGAGTTCTCTGTCAAAATTAAGCACCAAAATCAACTTCTGTCACCACAGCAAATGTTTTTTTAATGTTTATTGAAAGTTTTTAGCCGAATTTGGGGATTTTTGAAGAAAAACATTTTTGGCTGATTTTTAAGGTCCAGGGCTTACAGAATTTTCCATACGGGTAAATTTATTTCTGGAGAGTTCTGTGTCAAAATTAAGCACCAAAATCAACTTCTGTCACCGCAGCAAATGTTTTTTAAGGTTTACTGAAAGCTTTAAGCCGAATTTGGGGATTTTTGAAGAAAAAAATTTTTGGCCGATTTTTAAGGTCCGGGGCTTACAGAATTATTCATACGGTCAAATTTATTTCTGGAGAGTTCTGAGTCAAAATTAAGCACCAAAATCAACTTCTGTCACCACAGCAAATCTTTTTTAAAGTTTACTGAAAGTATTAAGCCGAATTTGGGGATTTTTGAAGAAAAAAATTTGGGGCTGATTTTTAAGGTCCGGGGCTTACAGAATTTTCCATATGGGTAAATTTATTTCTGGAGAGTTCTGTGTCAAAATTAAGCACCAAAATCAACTTCTGTCACCGCATCAAATGTTTTTTAAGGTTTACTGAAAGTTTTAAGCCGAATTTGGGGATTTTTGAAGAAAAAAATTTTTGGCCAATTTTTAGGGTCCGGGGCTTACAGAATTTTCCATATGGGTAAATGTATTTCTGGAGAGTTCTGTGTCAAAATTAAGCACCAAAATCAACTTCTGTCACCACAGCAAATGTTTTTTAATGTTTATTGAAAGTTTTAAGCCGAATTTGGGGATTTTTGAAGAAAAAAATTTTTGGCTGATTTTTAAGGTCCGGAGCTTACAGAAATTTCCATACGGGTAAATTTATTTCTGGAGAGTTCTGTGTCAGAATTAAGCACCAAAATCAACTTCTGTCACCGCAGCAAATCTTTTTTAAGGTTTACTGAAAGTTTTAAGCCGAATTTGGGGATTATTGAAGAAAAAAATTTTTGGCTGATTTTTAAGGTCCGGGGCTTAAAGAATTTTTCATATGGGTAAATTTATTTCTGGAGAGTTCTGTGTCAAAATTAAGCACCAAAATCAACTTCTGTCACCGTAGCAAATCTTTTTTACGGTTTACTGAAAGTTTTAAGCCGAATTTGGGGTTTTTTGAAGAAAAAAATTTTTGCCCAATTTTTAATGTCCGGGGCTTACAGAATTTTGCATATGGGTAAATGTAATTCTGGAGAGTTCTGTGTCAAAATTAAGCACCAAAATCAACTTCTGTCACCACAGCAAATGTATTTTTAATGTTTATTGAAAGTTTTTAGCCGAATTTGGGGATTTTTGAAGAAAAACATTTTTGGCTGATTTTTAAGGTCCGGGGCTTACAGAATTTTTCATACGGGTAAATTTATTTCTGGAGAGTTCCGAGGCAAAATTAAGCACCAAAATCAACTTCTGTCACCGTAGCAAATGTTTTTTAAGGTTTACTGAAAGTTTTTAGCCGAATTTGGGGATTTTTGAAGAAAAACATTTTTGGCTGATTTTTAAGGTCCGGGGCTTACAGAATTTTTCATACGGGTAAATTTATTTCTGGAGAGTTCTGTGTCAAAATTAAGCACCAAAATCAACTTCTGTCACCACAGCAAATGTTTTTTAATGTTTATAGAAAGTTTTTAGCCGAATTTGGGGATTTTTGAAGAAAAAAAAATTTTGCTGATTTTTAAGGTCCAGGGCTTACAGAATTTTCCATACGGATAAATTTATTTCTGGAGAGTTCTGTGTCAAAATTAAGCACCAAAATCAACTTCTGTCACCGTAGCAAATGTTTTTTAAGGTTTACTGAAAGTTTTAAGCCAAATTTGGGGATTGTTGAAGAAAAAAATTTTTGGCCGATTTTTAAGGTCCGGGGCTTACAGAATTTTTCATACGGGTAAATTTCTTTCTGGAGAGTTCTGAGTCAAAATTAAGCACCAAAATCAACTTCTGTCACCGTAGCAAATCTTTTTTAAGGTTTACTGAAAGTTTTAAGCCGAATTTGGGGATTTTTGAAGAAAACAATTTTTGGCCAATTTTTAATGTCCGGGGCTTACAGAATTTTGCATATGTGTAAATGTAATTCTGGAGAGTTCTGTGTCAAAATTAAGCACCAAAATCAACTTCTGTCACCACAGCAAATGTATTTTTAATGTTTATTGAAAGTTTTTAGCCGAATTTGGGGATTTTTGAAGAAAAACATTTTTGGCTGATTTTTAATGTCCGGGGCTTACAGAATTTTCCATAAGGATAAATTTATTTCTGGAGAGTTCTGTGTCAAAATTAAGCACCAAAATCAACTTCTGTCACCGTAGCAAATGTTTTTTAAGGTTTACTGAAAGTTTTAAGCCGAATTTGGGGATTTTTGAAGAAAAAAATTTTTGGCCGATTTTTAAGGTCCGGGGCTTACAGAATTTTTCATACGGGTAAATTTCTTTCTGGAGAGTTCTGAGTCAAAATTAAGCACCAAAATCAACTTCTGTCACCACAGCAAATCTTTTTTAAGGTTTACTGAAAGTTTTAAGCCGAATTTGGGGATTTTTGAAGAAAAACATTTTTGGCCGATTTTTAAGGTCCGGGGCTTACAGAATTTTTCATACGGGTAAATTTATTTCTGGAGAGTTCTGTGTCAAAATTAAGCACCAAAATCAACTTCTGTCACCGTAGCAAATCTTTTTTACGGTTTACTGAAAGTTTTAAGCCGAATTTGGGGTTTTTTGAAGAAAAAAATTTTTGGCCAATTTTTAAGGTCCGGGGCTTACAGAATTTTGCATATGGGTAAATGTAATTCTGGAGAGTTCTGTGTCAAAATTAAGCACCAAAATCAACTTCTGTCACCACAGCAAATGTTTTTTTAATGTTTATAGAAAGTTTTAAGCCGAATTTGGGGATTTTTGAAGAAAAAACATTTTTGGCTGATTTTTAAGGTCCGGGGCTTACAGAATTTTCCATACGGGTAAATTTATTTCTGGAGAGTTCTGTGTCAAAATTAAGCACCAAAATCAACTTCTGTCACCGCAGCAAATGTATTTTTAATGTTTATTGAAAGTTTTTAGCCGAATTTGGGGATTTTTGAAGAAAAACATTTTTGGCTGATTTTTAATGTCCGGGGCTTACAGAATTTTCCATATGGATAAATTTATTTCTGGAGAGTTCTGTGTCAAAATTAAGCACCAAAATCAACTTCTGTCACCGTAGCAAATGTTTTTTAAGGTTTACTGAAAGTTTTAAGCCGAATTTGGGGATTTTTGAAGAAAACAATTTTTGGCCAATTTTTAATGTCCGGGGCTTACAGAATTTTGCATATGTGTAAATGTAATTCTGGAGAGTTCTGTGTCAAAATTAAGCACCAAAATCAACTTCTGTCACCACAGCAAATGTTTTTTTAATGTTTATTGAAAGTTTTAAGCCGAATTTGGGGATTTTTGAAGAAAAAACATTTTTGGCTGATTTTTAAGGTCCGGGGCTTACAGAATTTTCCATACGGGTAAATTTATTTCTGGAGAGTTCTGTGTCAAAATTAAGCACCAAAATCAACTTCTGTCACCGCAGCAAATGTTTTTAAGGTTTACTGAAAGTTTTAAGCCGAATTTGGGGATTTTTGAAGAAAAAAATTTTGGGCCGATTTTTAAGGACCGGAGCTTACAGAATTTTTCATACGGTCAGATTTATTTCTGGAGAGTTCTGAGTCAAAATTAAGCACCAAAATCAACTTCTGTCACCACAGCAAATCTTTTTTAAAGTTTACTGAAAGTTTTAAGCCGAATTTGGGGATTTTTGAAGAAAAAAATTTTGGACCGATTTTTAAGGTCCGGGGCTTACAGAATTTTCCATATGGGTAAATTTATTTCTGGAGAGTTCTGTGTCAAAATTAAGCACCAAAATCAACTTCTGTCACCGCAGCAAATGTTTTTTAAGGTTTACTGAAAGTTTTAAGCCGAATTTGGGGATTTTTGAAGAAAAAAATTTTTGGCCGATTTTTAAGGTCCGGGGCTTACAGAATTTTTCATACGGTCAAATTTATTTCTGGAGAGTTCTGAGTCAAAATTAAGCACCAAAATCAACTTCTGTCACCACAGCAAATCTTTTTTAAGGTTTACTGAAAGTTTTAAGCCGAATTTGGGGATTTTTGAAGAAAAAATTTTTTGGCCGATTTTAAAGGTCCGGGGCTTACAGAATTTTTCATACGGGTAAATTTATTTCTGGAGAGTTCTGTGTCAAAATTAAGCACCAAAATCAACTTCTGTCACCAAAGCAAATGTTTTTTAATGTTTATTGAAAGTTTTTAGCCGAATTTGGGGATTTTCGAAGAAAAACATTTTTTGCTGATTTTTAAGGTCCGGGGCTTACAGAATTTTCCATACGGATAAATTTATTTCTGGAGAGTTCTGTGTCAAAATTAAGCACCAAAATCAACTTCTGTCACCATAGCAAATGTTTTTTAAGGTTTACTGAAAGTTTTTAGCCGAATTTGGGGATTTTTGAAGAAAAACATTTTTGGCTGATTTTTAAGGTCCGGGGCTTACAGAATTTTTCATACGGGTAAATTTATTTCTGGAGAGTTCTGTGTCAAAATTAAGCACCAAAATCAACTTCTGTCACCACAGCAAATGTTTTTTAATGTTTATAGAAAGTTTTTAGCCGAATTTGGGGATTTTTGAAGAAAAAAAAATTTTGCTGATTTTTAAGGTCCAGGGCTTACAGAATTTTCCATACGGATAAATTTATTTCTGGAGAGTTCTGTGTCAAAATTAAGCACCAAAATCAACTTCTGTCACCGTAGCAAATGTTTTTTAAGGTTTACTGAAAGTTTTAAGCCAAATTTGGGGATTGTTGAAGAAAAAAATTTTTGGCCGATTTTTAAGGTCCGGGGCTTACAGAATTTTTCATACGGGTAAATTTCTTTCTGGAGAGTTCTGAGTCAAAATTAAGCACCAAAATCAACTTCTGTCACCGTAGCAAATCTTTTTTAAGGTTTACTGAAAGTTTTAAGCCGAATTTGGGGATTTTTGAAGAAAACAATTTTTGGCCAATTTTTAATGTCCGGGGCTTACAGAATTTTGCATATGTGTAAATGTAATTCTGGAGAGTTCTGTGTCAAAATTAAGCACCAAAATCAACTTCTGTCACCACAGCAAATGTATTTTTAATGTTTATTGAAAGTTTTTAGCCGAATTTGGGGATTTTTGAAGAAAAACATTTTTGGCTGATTTTTAATGTCCGGGGCTTACAGAATTTTCCATAAGGATAAATTTATTTCTGGAGAGTTCTGTGTCAAAATTAAGCACCAAAATCAACTTCTGTCACCGTAGCAAATGTTTTTTAAGGTTTACTGAAAGTTTTAAGCCGAATTTGGGGATTTTTGAAGAAAAAAATTTTTGGCCGATTTTTAAGGTCCGGGGCTTACAGAATTTTTCATACGGGTAAATTTCTTTCTGGAGAGTTCTGAGTCAAAATTAAGCACCAAAATCAACTTCTGTCACCACAGCAAATCTTTTTTAAGGTTTACTGAAAGTTTTAAGCCGAATTTGGGGATTTTTGAAGAAAAACATTTTTGGCCGATTTTTAAGGTCCGGGGCTTACAGAATTTTTCATACGGGTAAATTTATTTCTGGAGAGTTCTGTGTCAAAATTAAGCACCAAAATCAACTTCTGTCACCGTAGCAAATCTTTTTTACGGTTTACTGAAAGTTTTAAGCCGAATTTGGGGTTTTTTGAAGAAAAAAATTTTTGGCCAATTTTTAAGGTCCGGGGCTTACAGAATTTTGCATATGGGTAAATGTAATTCTGGAGAGTTCTGTGTCAAAATTAAGCACCAAAATCAACTTCTGTCACCACAGCAAATGTTTTTTTAATGTTTATAGAAAGTTTTAAGCCGAATTTGGGGATTTTTGAAGAAAAAACATTTTTGGCTGATTTTTAAGGTCCGGGGCTTACAGAATTTTCCATACGGGTAAATTTATTTCTGGAGAGTTCTGTGTCAAAATTAAGCACCAAAATCAACTTCTGTCACCGCAGCAAATGTATTTTTAATGTTTATTGAAAGTTTTTAGCCGAATTTGGGGATTTTTGAAGAAAAACATTTTTGGCTGATTTTTAATGTCCGGGGCTTACAGAATTTTCCATATGGATAAATTTATTTCTGGAGAGTTCTGTGTCAAAATTAAGCACCAAAATCAACTTCTGTCACCGTAGCAAATGTTTTTTAAGGTTTACTGAAAGTTTTAAGCCGAATTTGGGGATTTTTGAAGAAAACAATTTTTGGCCAATTTTTAATGTCCGGGGCTTACAGAATTTTGCATATGTGTAAATGTAATTCTGGAGAGTTCTGTGTCAAAATTAAGCACCAAAATCAACTTCTGTCACCACAGCAAATGTTTTTTTAATGTTTATTGAAAGTTTTAAGCCGAATTTGGGGATTTTTGAAGAAAAAACATTTTTGGCTGATTTTTAAGGTCCGGGGCTTACAGAATTTTCCATACGGGTAAATTTATTTCTGGAGAGTTCTGTGTCAAAATTAAGCACCAAAATCAACTTCTGTCACCGCAGCAAATGTTTTTAAGGTTTACTGAAAGTTTTAAGCCGAATTTGGGGATTTTTGAAGAAAAAAATTTTGGGCCGATTTTTAAGGACCGGAGCTTACAGAATTTTTCATACGGTCAGATTTATTTCTGGAGAGTTCTGAGTCAAAATTAAGCACCAAAATCAACTTCTGTCACCACAGCAAATCTTTTTTAAAGTTTACTGAAAGTTTTAAGCCGAATTTGGGGATTTTTGAAGAAAAAAATTTTGGACCGATTTTTAAGGTCCGGGGCTTACAGAATTTTCCATATGGGTAAATTTATTTCTGGAGAGTTCTGTGTCAAAATTAAGCACCAAAATCAACTTCTGTCACCGCAGCAAATGTTTTTTAAGGTTTACTGAAAGTTTTAAGCCGAATTTGGGGATTTTTGAAGAAAAAAATTTTTGGCCGATTTTTAAGGTCCGGGGCTTACAGAATTTTTCATACGGTCAAATTTATTTCTGGAGAGTTCTGAGTCAAAATTAAGCACCAAAATCAACTTCTGTCACCACAGCAAATCTTTTTTAAGGTTTACTGAAAGTTTTAAGCCGAATTTGGGGATTTTTGAAGAAAAAATTTTTTGGCCGATTTTAAAGGTCCGGGGCTTACAGAATTTTTCATACGGGTAAATTTATTTCTGGAGAGTTCTGTGTCAAAATTAAGCACCAAAATCAACTTCTGTCACCAAAGCAAATGTTTTTTAATGTTTATTGAAAGTTTTTAGCCGAATTTGGGGATTTTCGAAGAAAAACATTTTTTGCTGATTTTTAAGGTCCGGGGCTTACAGAATTTTCCATACGGATAAATTTATTTCTGGAGAGTTCTGTGTCAAAATTAAGCACCAAAATCAACTTCTGTCACCATAGCAAATCTTTTTTAAGTTTTACTGAAAGTTTTAAGCCGAATTTGGGGTTTTTTGAAGAAAAAAATTTTAGGCCAATTTTTAAGGTCCGGGGCTTACAGAATTTTCCATATGGGTAAATGTATTTCTGGAGAGTTCTGTGTCAAAATTAAGCACCAAAATCAACTTCTGTCACCATAGCAAATCTTTTTTAAGGATTACTGAAAGTTTTAAGCCGAATTTGGGGATTTTTAAAGAAAAAAATTTTGGGCCGATTTTTAAGGTCCGGGGCTTACAGAATTTTTCATACCGGTAAATATCTTTCTGGAGAGTTCTGAGTCAAAATTAAGCACCAAAATCAACTTCTGTCACCACAGCAAATGTTTTTTTAATGTTTATTGAAAGTTTTAAGCCGAATTTGGGGATTTTTGAAGAAAAACATTTTTGGCTGATTTTTAAGGTCCGGGGCTTACAGAATTTTCCATACGGGTATATTTATTTCTGGAGAGTTCTGTGTCAAAATTAAGCACCAAAATCAACTTCTGTCACCGCAGCAAATGTTTTTTAAGGTTTACTGAAAGTTTTAAGCCGAATTTGGGGATTTTTGAAGAAAAAAATTTTGGGCCGATTTTTAAGGACCGGGGCTTACAGAATTTTTCATACGGTCAGATTTATTTCTGGAGAGTTCTGAGTCAAAATTAAGCACCAAAATCAACTTCTGTCACCACAGCAAATCTTTTTTAAAGTTTACTGAAAGTTTTAAGCCGAATTTGGGGATTTTTGAAGAAAAAAATTTTGGGCCGATTTTTAAGGTCCGGGGCTTACAGAATTTTCCATATGGGTAAATTTATTTCTGGAGAGTTCTGTGTCAAAATTAAGCACCAAAATCAACTTCTGTCACCGCAGCAAATGTTTTTTAAGGTTTACTGAAAGTTTTAAGCCGAATTTGGGGATTTTTGAAGAAAAAAATTTTTGGCCGATTTTTAAGGTCCGGGGCTTACAGAATTTTTCATACGGTCAAATTTATTTCTGGAGAGTTCTGAGTCAAAATTAAGCACCAAAATCAACTTCTGTCACCACAGCAAATCTTTTTTAAGGTTTACTGAAAGTTTTAAGCCGAATTTGGGGATTTTTGAAGAAAAAATTTTGTGGCCGATTTTAAAGGTCCGGGGCTTACAGAATTTTTCATACGGGTAAATTTATTTCTGGAGAGTTCTGTGTCAAAATTAAGCACCAAAATCAACTTCTGTCACCACAGCAAATGTTTTTTAATGTTTATTGAAAGTTTTTAGCCGAATTTGGGGATTTTCGAAGAAAAACATTTTTTGCTGATTTTTAAGGTCCGGGGCTTACAGAATTTTCCATACGGATAAATTTATTTCTGGAGAGTTCTGTGTCAAAATTAAGCACCAAAATCAACTTCTGTCACCATAGCAAATCTTTTTTAAGGTTTACTGAAAGTTTTAAGCCGAATTTGGGGTTTTTAGAAGAAAAAAATTTTAGGCCAATTTTTAAGGTCCGGGGCTTACAGAATTTTCCATATGGGTAAATGTATTTCTGGAGAGTTCTGTGTCAAAATTAAGCACCAAAATCAACTTCTGTCACCATAGCAAATCTTTTTTAAGGATTACTGAAAGTTTTAAGCCGAATTTGGGGATTTTTGAAGAAAAAAATTTTGGGCCGATTTTTAAGGTCCGGGGCTTACAGAATTTTTCATACGGGTAAATATCTTTCTGGAGAGTTCTGAGTCAAAATTAAGCACCAAAATCAACTTCTGTCACCACAGCAAATGTTTTTTTAATGTTTATTGAAAGTTTTTAGCCGAATTTGGGGATTTTTGAAGAAAAAGATTTTTGGCTGATTTTTAAGGTCCGGGGCTTACAGAATTTTCCATACGGGTAAATTTATTTCTGGAGAGTTCTGTGTCAAAATTAAGCACCAAAATCAACTTCTGTCACCATAGCAAATCTTTTTTAAGGTTTACTGAAAGTTTTAAGCTGAATTTGGGGTTTTTTGAAGAAAAAAATTTTAGGCCAATTTTTAAGGTCCGGGGCTTACAGAATTTTCCATATGGGTAAATGTATTTCTGGAGAGTTCTATGTCAAAATTAAGCACCAAAATCAACTTCTGTCACCATAGCAAATCTTTTTTAAGGATTACTGAAAGTTTTAAGCCGAATTTGGGGATTTTTGAAGAAAAACATTTTTGGCTGATTTTTAAGGTCCGGGGCTTACAGAATTTTCCATACGGGTAAATTTATTTCTGGAGAGTTCTGTGTCAAAATTAAGCACCAAAATCAACTTCTGTCACCGCAGCAAATGTTTTTAAGGTTTACTGAAAGTTTTAAGCCGAATTTGGGGATTTTTGAAGAAAAAAATTTTGGGCCGATTTTTAAGGACCGGGGCTTACAGAATTTTTCATACGGTCAGATTTATTTCTGGAGAGTTCTGAGTCAAAATTAAGCACCAAAATCAACTTCTGTCACCACAGCAAATGTTTTTTAATGTTTATTGAAAGTTTTTAGACGAATTTGGGGATTTTTGAAGAAAAACATTTTTTGCTGATTTTTAAGGTCCGGAGCTTACAGAAATTTCCATACGGGTAAATTTATTTCTGGAGAGTTCTGTGTCAAAATTAAGCACCAAAATCAACTTCTGTCACCGTAGCAAATCTTTTTTACGGTTTACTGAAAGTTTTAAGCCGAATTTGGGGTTTTTTGAAGAAAAAAATATTTGGCCAATTTTTAATGTCCGGGGCTTACAGAATTTTGCATATGTGTAAATGTAATTCTGGAGAGTTCTGTGTCAAAATTAAGCACCAAAATCAACTTCTGTCACCACAGCAAATGTATTTTTAATGTTTATTGAAAGTTTTTAGCCGAATTTGGGGATTTTTGAAGAAAAACATTTTTGGCTGATTTTTAATGTCCGGGGCTTACAGAATTTTCCATACGGATAAATTTATTTCTGGAGAGTTCTGTGTCAAAATTAAGCACCAAAATCAACTTCTGTCACCGTAGCAAATGTTTTTTAAGGTTTACTGAAAGTTTTAAGCCGAATTTGGGGATTTTTGAAGAAAAAAATTTTTGGCCGATTTTTAAGGTCCGGGGCTTACAGAATTTTTCATACGGGTAAATTTCTTTCTGGAGAGTTCTGAGTCAAAATTAAGCACCAAAATCAACTTCTGTCACCGTAGCAAATCTTTTTTAAGGTTTACTGAAAGTTTTAAGCCGAATTTGGGGATTTTTGAAGAAAACAATTTTTGGCCGATTTTTAAGGTCCGGGGCTTACAGAATTTTGCATATGGGTAAATGTAATTCTGGAGAGTTCTGTGTCAAAATTAAGCACCAAAATCAACTTCTGTCACCACAGCAAATGTTTTTTTAATGTTTATTGAAAGTTTTTAGCCGAATTTGGGGATTTTTGAAGAAAAACATTTTTGGCTGATTTTTAAGGTCCGGGGCTTACAGAATTTTTCATACGGTCAAATTTATTTCTGGAGAGTTCTGTGTCAAAATTAAGCACCAAAATCAACTTCTGTCACCACATCAAATCTTTTTTAAGGTTTACTGAAAGATCTAAGCCGAATTTGTGGATTTTTGAAGAAAAAAATTTTTGGCCGATTTTTAAGGTCCGGGGCTTACAGAATTTTTCATACGGTCAAATTTATTTCTGGAGAGTTCTGAGGCAAAATTAAGCACCAAAATCAACTTCAGTCACCGTACCAAATCTTTTTTAAGGTTTACTGAAAGTTTTAAGCCGAATTTGGGGATTATTGAAGAAAAAATTTTTTGGCCGATTTAAAAGGTCCGGGGCTTACAGAATTTTTCATACGGGTAAATTTATTTCTGGAGAGTTCTGTGTCAAAATTAAGCACCAAAATCAACTTCTGTCAACACAGCAAATCTTTTTTAAGGTTTACTGAAAGTTTTAAGCCGAATTTGGGGATTTTTGAAGAAAAAAATTTTGGGCTGATTTTTAAGGTCCGGGGCTTACAGAATTTTCCATAGGGGTAAATTTATTTCTGGAGAGTTCTGTGTCAAAATTAAGCACCAAAATCAACTTCTGTCACCACAGCAAATGTTTTTTAAAGTTTATTGAAAGTTTTAAGCCGAATTTGGGGATTTTTGAAGAAAAAAATTTTTGGCCAATTTTTAAGGTCCGGGGCCTACAGAATTTTTCATACGGGTACATTTATTTCTGGAGAGTTCTGAGTCAAAATTAAGCACCCAAATCAACTTCTGTCACCGCAGCAAATGTTTTTTAAGGTTTACTGAAAGTTTTAAGCCGAATTTGGGGATTTTTGAAGAAAAAAATTTTGGGCCGATTTTTAAGGACCGGAGCTTACAGAATTTTTCATACGGTCAGATTTATTTCTGGAGAGTTCTGAGTCAAAATTAAGCACCAAAATCAACTTCTGTCACCACAGCAAATCTTTTTTAAAGTTTACTGAAAGTTTTAAGCCGAATTTGGGGATTTTTGAAGAAAAAAATTTTGGGCCGATTTTTAAGGTCCGGGGCTTACAGAATTTTCCATATGGGTAAATTTATTTCTGGAGAGTTCTGTGTCAAAATTAAGCACCAAAATCAACTTCTGTCACCGCAGCAAATGTTTTTTAAGGTTTACTGAAAGTTTTAAGCCGAATTTGGGGATTTTTGAAGAAAAAAATTTTTGGCCGATTTTTAAGGTCCGGGGCTTACAGAATTTTTCATACGGTCAAATTTATTTCTGGAGAGTTCTGAGTCAAAATTAAGCACCAAAATCAACTTCTGTCACCACAGCAAATCTTTTTTAAGGTTTACTGAAAGTTTTAAGCCGAATTTGGGGATTTTTGAAGAAAAAATTTTTTGGCCGATTTTAAAGGTCCGGGGCTTACAGAATTTTTCATACGGGTAAATTTATTTCTGGAGAGTTCTGTGTCAAAATTAAGCACCAAAATCAACTTCTGTCACCACAGCAAATGTTTTTTAATGTTTATTGAAAGTTTTTAGCCGAATTTGGGGATTTTCGAAGAAAAACATTTTTTGCTGATTTTTAAGGTCCGGGGCTTACAGAATTTTCCATACGGATAAATTTATTTCTGGAGAGTTCTGTGTCAAAATTAAGCACCAAAATCAACTTCTGTCACCATAGCAAATCTTTTTTAAGATTTACTGAAAGTTTTAAGCCGAATTTGGGGTTTTTTGAAGAAAAAAATTTTAGGCCAATTTTTAAGGTCCGGGGCTTACAGAATTTTCCATATGGGTAAATGTATTTCTGGAGAGTTCTGTGTCAAAATTAAGCACCAAAATCAACTTCTGTCACCATAGCAAATCTTTTTTAAGGATTACTGAAAGTTTTAAGCCGAATTTGGGGATTTTTGAAGAAAAAAATTTTGGGCCGATTTTTAAGGTCCGGGGCTTACAGAATTTTTCATACCGGTAAATATCTTTCTGGAGAGTTCTGAGTCAAAATTAAGCACCAAAATCAACTTCTGTCACCACAGCAAATGTTTTTTTAATGTTTATTGAAAGTTTTAAGCCGAATTTGGGGATTTTTGAAGAAAAACATTTTTGGCTGATTTTTAAGGTCCGGGGCTTACAGAATTTTCCATACGGGTATATTTATTTCTGGAGAGTTCTGTGTCAAAATTAAGCACCAAAATCAACTTCTGTCACCGCAGCAAATGTTTTTTAAGGTTTACTGAAAGTTTTAAGCCGAATTTGGGGATTTTTGAAGAAAAAAATTTTGGGCCGATTTTTAAGGACTGGGGCTTACAAAATTTTTCATACGGTCAGATTTATTTCTGGAGAGTTCTGAGTCAAAATTAAGCACCAAAATCAACTTCTGTCACCACAGCAAATCTTTTTTAAAGTTTACTGAAAGTTTTAAGCCGAATTTGGGGATTTTTGAAGAAAAAAATTTTGGGCCGATTTTTAAGGTCCGGGGCTTACAGAATTTTCCATATGGGTAAATTTATTTCTGGAGAGTTCTGTGTCAAAATTAAGCACCAAAATCAACTTCTGTCACCGCAGCAAATGTTTTTTAAGGTTTACTGAAAGTTTTAAGCCGAATTTGGGGATTTTTGAAGAAAAAAATTTTTGGCCGATTTTTAAGGTCCGGGGCTTACAGAATTTTTCATACGGTCAAATTTATTTCTGGAGAGTTCTGAGTCAAAATTAAGCACCAAAATCAACTTCTGTCACCACAGCAAATCTTTTTTAAGGTTTACTGAAAGTTTTAAGCCGAATTTGGGGATTTTTGAAGAAAAAATTTTGTGGCCGATTTTAAAGGTCCGGGGCTTACAGAATTTTTCATACGGGTAAATTTATTTCTGGAGAGTTCTGTGTCAAAATTAAGCACCAAAATCAACTTCTGTCACCACAGCAAATGTTTTTTAATGTTTATTGAAAGTTTTTAGCCGAATTTGGGGATTTTCGAAGAAAAACATTTTTTGCTGATTTTTAAGGTCCGGGGCTTACAGAATTTTCCATACGGATAAATTTATTTCTGGAGAGTTCTGTGTCAAAATTAAGCACCAAAATCAACTTCTGTCACCATAGCAAATCTTTTTTAAGGTTTACTGAAAGTTTTAAGCCGAATTTGGGGTTTTTAGAAGAAAAAAATTTTAGGCCAATTTTTAAGGTCCGGGGCTTACAGAATTTTCCATATGGGTAAATGTATTTCTGGAGAGTTCTGTGTCAAAATTAAGCACCAAAATCAACTTCTGTCACCATAGCAAATCTTTTTTAAGGATTACTGAAAGTTTTAAGCCGAATTTGGGGATTTTTGAAGAAAAAAATTTTGGGCCGATTTTTAAGGTCCGGGGCTTACAGAATTTTTCATACGGGTAAATATCTTTCTGGAGAGTTCTGAGTCAAAATTAAGCACCAAAATCAACTTCTGTCACCACAGCAAATGTTTTTTTAATGTTTATTGAAAGTTTTTAGCCGAATTTGGGGATTTTTGAAGAAAAAGATTTTTGGCTGATTTTTAAGGTCCGGGGCTTACAGAATTATCCATACGGGTAAATTTATTTCTGGAGAGTTCTGTGTCAAAATTAAGCACCAAAATCAACTTCTGTCACCATAGCAAATCTTTTTTAAGGTTTACTGAAAGTTTTAAGCTGAATTTGGGGTTTTTTGAAGAAAAAAATTTTAGGCCAATTTTTAAGGTCCGGGGCTTACAGAATTTTCCATATGGGTAAATGTATTTCTGGAGAGTTCTATGTCAAAATTAAGCACCAAAATCAACTTCTGTCACCATAGCAAATCTTTTTTAAGGATTACTGAAAGTTTTAAGCCGAATTTGGGGATTTTTGAAGAAAAACATTTTTGGCTGATTTTTAAGGTCCGGGGCTTACAGAATTTTCCATATGGGTAAATTTATTTCTGGAGAGTTCTGTGTCAAAATTAAGCACCAAAATCAACTTCTGTCACCGCAGCAAATGTTTTTAAGGTTTACTGAAAGTTTTAAGCCGAATTTGGGGATTTTTGAAGAAAAAAATTTTGGGCCGATTTTTAAGGACCGGGGCTTACAGAATTTTTCATACGGTCAGATTTATTTCTGGAGAGTTCTGAGTCAAAATTAAGCACCAAAATCAACTTCTGTCACCACAGCAAATCTTTTTTAAAGTTTACTGAAAGTTTTAAGCCGAATTTGGGGATTTTTGAAGAAAAAAATTTTTGGCCGATTTTAAAGGTCCGGGGCTTACAGAATTTTTCATACGGGTAAATTTATTTCTGGAGAGTTCTGTGTCAAAATTAAGCACCAAAATCAACTTCTGTCACCACAGCAAATGTTTTTTAATGTTTATTGAAAGTTTTTAGACGAATTTGGGGATTTTTGAAGAAAAACATTTTTTGCTGATTTTTAAGGTCCAGGGCTTACAGAATTTTCCATACGGATAAATTTATTTCTGGAGAGTTCTGTGTCAAAATTAAGCACCAAAATCAACTTCTGTCACCATAGCAAATCTTTTTTAAGGTTTACTGAAAGTTTTAAGCCGAATTTGGGGTTTTTTGAAGAAAAAAATTTTAGGCCAATTTTTAAGGTCCGGGGCTTACAGAATTTTCCATATGGGTAAATGTATTTCTGGAGAGTTCTGTGTCAAAATTAAGCACCAAAATCAACTTCTGTCACCACAGCAAATGTTTTTTAATGTTTATTGAAAGTTTTAAGCCGAATTTGGGGATTTTTGAAGAAAAAATTTTTTGGCTGATTTTTAAGGTCCGGAGCTTACAGAAATTTCCATACGGGTAAATTTATTTCTGGAGAGTTCTGTGTCAAAATTAAGCACCAAAATCAACTTCTGTCACCGTAGCAAATCTTTTTTACGGTTTACTGAAAGTTTTAAGCCGAATTTGGGGTTTTTTGAAGAAAAAAATATTTGGCCAATTTTTAATGTCCGGGGCTTACAGAATTTTGCATATGTGTAAATGTAATTCTGGAGAGTTCTGTGTCAAAATTAAGCACCAAAATCAACTTCTGTCACCACAGCAAATGTATTTTTAATGTTTATTGAAAGTTTTTAGCCGAATTTGGGGATTTTTGAAGAAAAACATTTTTGGCTGATTTTTAATGTCCGGGGCTTACAGAATTTTCCATACGGATAAATTTATTTCTGGAGAGTTCTGTGTCAAAATTAAGCACCAAAATCAACTTCTGTCACCGTAGCAAATGTTTTTTAAGGTTTACTGAAAGTTTTAAGCCGAATTTGGGGATTTTTGAAGAAAAAAATTTTTGGCCGATTTTTAAGGTCCGGGGCTTACAGAATTTTTCATACGGGTAAATTTCTTTCTGGAGAGTTCTGAGTCAAAATTAAGCACCAAAATCAACTTCTGTCACCGTAGCAAATCTTTTTTAAGGTTTACTGAAAGTTTTAAGCCGAATTTGGGGATTTTTGAAGAAAACAATTTTTGGCCGATTTTTAAGGTCCGGGGCTTACAGAATTTTGCATATGGGTAAATGTAATTCTGGAGAGTTCTGTGTCAAAATTAAGCACCAAAATCAACTTCTGTCACCACAGCAAATGTTTTTTTAATGTTTATTGAAAGTTTTTAGCCGAATTTGGGGATTTTTGAAGAAAAACATTTTTGGCTGATTTTTAAGGTCCGGGGCTTACAGAATTTTTCATACGGTCAAATTTATTTCTGGAGAGTTCTGTGTCAAAATTAAGCACCAAAATCAACTTCTGTCACCACATCAAATCTTTTTTAAGGTTTACTGAAAGATCTAAGCCGAATTTGTGGATTTTTGAAGAAAAAAATTTTTGGCCGATTTTTAAGGTCCGGGGCTTACAGAATTTTTCATACGGTCAAATTTATTTCTGGAAAGTTCTGAGGCAAAATTAAGCACCAAAATCAACTTCAGTCACCGTACCAAATCTTTTTTAAGGTTTACTGAAAGTTTTAAGCCGAATTTGGGGATTATTGAAGAAAAAAATTTTTGGCCGATTTAAAAGGTCCGGGGCTTACAGAATTTTTCATACGGGTAAATTTATTTCTGGAGAGTTCTGTGTCAAAATTAAGCACCAAAATCAACTTCTGTCAACACAGCAAATCTTTTTTAAGGTTTACTGAAAGTTTTAAGCCGAATTTGGGGATTTTTGAAGAAAAAAATTTTGGGCTGATTTTTAAGGTCCGGGGCTTACAGAATTTTCCATAGGGGTAAATTTATTTCTGGAGAGTTCTGTGTCAAAATTAAGCACCAAAATCAACTTCTGTCACCACAGCAAATGTTTTTTAAAGTTTATTGAAAGTTTTAAGCCGAATTTGGGGATTTTTGAAGAAAAAAATTTTTGGCCGATTTTTAAGGTCCGGGGCTTACAGAATTTTTCATATGGTCAAATTTATTTCTGGAGAGTTCCGAGGCAAAATTAAGCACCCAAATCAACTTCTGTCACCACAGCAAATCTTTTTTAAGGTTTACTGAAAGTTTTAAGCCGAATTTGGGGATTATTGAAGAAAAAATTTTTTGGCCGATTTAAAAGGTCCGGGGCTTACAGAATTTTTCATACGGGTAAATTTATTTCTGGAGAGTTCTGTGTCAAAATTAAGCACCAAAATCAACTTCTGTCACCACAGCAAATCTTTTTTAAGGTTTACTGAAAGTTTTAAGCCGAATTTGGGGATTTTTGAAGAAAAAAATTTTGGGCTGATTTTTAAGGTCCGGGGCTTACAGAATTTTCCATAGGGGTAAATTTATTTCTGGAGAGTTCTGTGTCAAAATTAAGCACCAAAATCAACTTCTGTCACCACAGCAAATGTTTTTTAAAGTTTATTGAAAGTTTTAAGCCGAATTTGGGGATTTTTGAAGAAAAAAATTTTTGGCCGATTTTTAAGGTCCGGGGCCTACAGAATTTTTCATACGGTTACATTTATTTCTGGAGAGTTCTGAGTCAAAATTAAGCACCAAAATCAACTTCTGTCACCACAGCAAATCTTTTTTAAGGTTTACTGAAAGTTTTAAGCCGAATTTGGGGATTTTTGAAGAAAAAATTTTTTGGCCGATTTTAAAGGTCCGGGGCTTACAGAATTTTTCATACAGGTAAATTTATTTCTGGAGAGTTCTGTGTCAAAATTAAGCACCAAAATCAACTTCTGTCACCACAGCAAATCTTTTTTAACGTTTACTGAAAGTTTTAAGCCGAATTTGGGGATTTTTGAAGAAAAAAATATTGGGCCGATTTATAAGGTCCGGGGCTTACAGAATTTTCCATATGGGTAAATTTATTTCTGGAGAGTTCTGTGTCAAAATTAAGCACCAAAATCAACTTCTGTCACCACAGCAAATCTTTTTTAAAGTTTACTGAAAGTTTTAAGCCGAATTTGGGGATTTTTAAAGAAAAAAATTTTGGGCCGATTTTTAAGGTCCGGGGCTTACAGAATTTTCCATATGGGTAAATTTATTTCTGGAGAGTTCTGTGTCAAAATTAAGCACCAAAATCAACTTCTGTCACCGCAGCAAATGTTTTTTAAGGTTTACTGAAAGTTTTAAGCCGAATTTGGGGATTTTTGAAGAAAAAATTTTTTGGCCGATTTTTAAGGTCCGGGGCTTACAGAATTTTTCATACGGTCAAATTTATTTCTGGAGAGTTCTGAGTCAAAATTAAGCACCAAAATCAACTTCTGTCACCACAGCAAATCTTTTTTAAGGTTTACTGAAAGTTTTAAGCCGAATTTGGGGATTTTTGAAGAAAAAATTTTTTGGCCGATTTTAAAGGTCCGGGGCTTACAGAATTTTTCATACGGGTAAATTTATTTCTGGAGAGTTCTGTGTCAAAATTAAGCACCAAAATCAACTTCTGTCACCGTAGCAAATCTTTTTTAAGGTTTACTGAAAGTTTTAAGCCGAATTTGGGGATTTTTGAAGAAAACAATTTTTGGCCGATTTTTAAGGTCCGGGGCTTACAGAATTTTTCATACGGGTAAATTTATTTCTGGAGAGTTCTGTGTCAAAATTAAGCACCAAAATCAACTTCTGTCACCGTAGCAAATGTTTTTTAAGGTTTACTGAAAGTTTTAAGCCGAATTTGGGGATTTTTGAAGAAAAAAATTTTTGGCCGATTTTTAAGGTCCGGGGCTTACAGAATTTTTCATACCGGTAAATTTATTTCTGGAGAGTTCTGAGTCAAAATTAAGCACCAAAATCAACTTCTGTCACCGTAGCAAATCTTTTTTAAGGTTTACTGAAAGTTTTAAGCCGAATTTGGGGATTATTGAAGAAAAAAATTTTTGGCCGATTTAAAAGGTCCGGGGCTTACAGAATTTTTCATACGGGTAAATTTATTTCTGGAGAGTTCTGTGTCAAAATTAAGCACCAAAATCAACTTCTGTCACCGTAGCAAATCTTTTTTAAGGTTTACTGAAAGTTTTAAGCTGAATTTGGGGATTTTTGAAGAAAAAAATTTTGGGCTGATTTTTAAGGTCCGGGGCTTACAGAATTTTCCATAGGGTTAAATTTATTTCTGGAGAGTTCTGAGTCAAAATTAAGCACCAAAATCAACTTCTGTCACCACAGCAAATGTTTTTTAAAGTTTATTGAAAGTTTTAAGCCGAATTTGGGGATTTTTGAAGAAAAAAATTTTTGGCCGATTTTTAAGGTCCGGGGCCTACAGAATTTTTCATACGGGTACATTTATTTCTGGAGAGTTCTGAGTCAAAATTAAGCACCCAAATCAACTTCTGTCACCACAGCAAATCTTTTTTAAGGTTTACTGAAAGTTTTAAGCCGAATTTGGGGATTTTTGAAGAAAAAAATTTTTGGCCGATTTTTAAGGTCCGGGGCTTACAGAATTTTTCATACGGTCAAATTTATTTCTGGAGAGTTCCGAGGCAAAATTAAGCACCCAAATCAACTTCTGTCACCACAGCAAATCTTTTTTAAGGTTTACTGAAAGTTTTAAGCCGAATTTGGGGATTATTGAAGAAAAAATTTTTTGGCCGATTTAAAAGGTCCGGGGCTTACAGAATTTTTCATACGGGTAAATTTATTTCTGGAGAGTTCTGTGTCAAAATTAAGCACCAAAATCAACTTCTGTCACCACAGCAAATCTTTTTTAAGGTTTACTGAAAGTTTTAAGCCGAATTTGGGGATTTTTGAAGAAAAAAATTTTGGGCTGATTTTTAAGGTCCGGGGCTTACAGAATTTTCCATAGGGGTAAATTTATTTCTGGAGAGTTCTGTGTCAAAATTAAGCACCAAAATCAACTTCTGTCACCACATCAAATGTTTTTTAAAGTTTATTGAAAGTTTTAAGCCGAATTTGGGGATTTTTGAAGAAAAAAATTTTTGGCCGATTTTTAAGGTCCGGGGCCTACAGAATTTTTCATACGGTTACATTTATTTCTGGAGAGTTCTGAGTCAAAATTAAGCACCAAAATCAACTTCTGTCACCACAGCAAATCTTTTTTAAGGTTTACTGAAAGATTTAAGCCGAATTTGGGGATTTTTGAAGAAAAAAAGTTTTGGCCTATTTTTAAGGTCCGGGGCTTACAGAATTTTTCATACGGTCAAATTTATTTCTGGAGAGTTCCGAGGCAAAATTAAGCACCAAAATCAACTTCAGTCACCGTAGCAAATCTTTTTTAAGGTTTACTGAAAGTTTTAAGCTGAATTTGGGGATTATTGAAGAAAAAAATTTTTTGCTGATTTTTAAGGTCCAGGGCTTACAGAATTTTCCATACGGATAAATTTATTTCTGGAGAGTTCTGTGTCAAAATTAAGCACCAAAATCAACTTCTGTCACCGTAGCAAATGTTTTTTAAGGTTTACTGAAAGTTTTAAGCCGAATTTGGGGATTTTTGAAGAAAAAAATTTTTGGCCAATTTTTAAGGTCCGGGGCTTACAGAATTTTTCATACGGGTAAATGTCATTCTGGAGAGTTCTGTCAAAATTAAGCACCAAAATCAACTTCTGTCACCACAGCAAATGTTTTTTTAATGTTTATTGAAAGTTTTTAGCCGAATTTGAAGATTTTTGAAGAAAAACATTTTTGGCTGATTTTTAAGGTCCGGGGCTTACAGAATTTTCCATACGGATAAATTTATTTCTGGAGAGTTCTGTGTCAAAATTAAGAACCAAAATCAACTTCTGTCACCATAGCAAATCTTTTTTAAGGTTTACTGAAAGTTTTAAGCCGAATTTGGGGTTTTTTGAAGAAAAAAATTTTAGGCCAATTTTTAAGGTACGGGGCTTACAGAATTTTCCATATGGGTAAATGTTTTTCTGGACAGTTCTGTGTCAAAATTAAGCACCAAAATCAACTTCTGTCACCACAGCAAATGTTTTTTAATGTTTATTGAAAGTTTTAAGCCAAATTTGGGGATTTTTGAAGAAAAAAATTTTTGGCCTATTTTTAAGGTCCGGGGCTTACAGAATTTTTCATATGGGTAAATTTATTTCTGGAGAGTTCTGTGTCAAAATTAAGCACCAAAATCAACTTCTGTCACCACAGCAAATCTTTTTTAACGTTTACTGAAAGTTTTAAGCCGAATTTGGGGATTTTTGAAGAAAAAAATATTGGGCCGATTTATAAGGTTCGGGGCTTACAGAATTTTCCATATGGGTAAATTTATTTCTGGAGAGTTCTGTGTCAAAATTAAGCACCAAAAACAACTTCTGTCACCACAGCAAATGTTTTTTAATGTTTATTGAAAGTTTTTAGCCGAATTTGGGGATTTTTGAAGAAAAACATTTTTTGCTGATTTTTAAGGTCCGGGGCTTACAGAATTTTCAATACGGATACATTTATTTCTGGAGAGTTCTGTGTCAAAATGAAGCACCAAAATCAACTTCTGTCACTGTAGCAAATCTTTTTTAAGGTTTACGGAAAGTTTTAAGCCGAATTTGGGGATTTTTGAAGAAAAAAATTTTTGCCCGATTTTTAATGTCCGGGGCTTACAGAATTTTTCATTTGGGTAAATATCTTTCTGGAGAGTTCTGAGTCAAAATTAAGCACCAAAATCAACTTCTGTCACCGAAGCAAATCTTTTTAAGGTTTACTGAAGGTTTTAAGCCGCATTTGGGGATTTTTGAAGAAAAAAATTTTGGCCGATTTTTAATGTCCGGGGCTTACAGAATTTTTCATACCGGTAAATATCTTTCTGGAGAGTTCTGAGTCAAAATTAAGCACCAAAATCAACTTCTGTCACCGTAGCAAATCTTTTTAAAGGTTTACTGAAAGTTTTAAGCCGAATTTGGGGATTATTGAAGAAAAAAATTTTTGGTTGATTTTTAAGGTCCGGGGCTTACAGAATTTTTCATACGGGTAAATTTATTTCTGGAGAGTTCTGTGTCAAAATTAAGCACCAAAATCAACTTCTGTCACCACAGCAAATGTTTTTTAATGTTTATTGAAAGTTTTTAGCCGAATTTGGGGATTTTCGAAGAAAAACATTTTTTGCTGATTTTTAAGGTCCGGGGCTTACAGAATTTTCCATACGGATAAATTTATTTCTGGAGAGTTCTGTGTCAAAATTAAGCACCAAAATCAACTTCTGTCACCATAGCAAATCTTTTTTAAGGTTTACTGAAAGTTTTAAGCCGAATTTGGGGTTTTTAGAAGAAAAAAATTTTAGGCCAATTTTTAAGGTCCGGGGCTTACAGAATTTTCCATATGGGTAAATGTATTTCTGGAGAGTTCTGTGTCAAAATTAAGCACCAAAATCAACTTCTGTCACCATAGCAAATCTTTTTTAAGGATTACTGAAAGTTTTAAGCCGAATTTGGGGATTTTTGAAGAAAAAAATTTTGGGCCGATTTTTAAGGTCCGGGGCTTACAGAATTTTTCATACGGGTAAATATCTTTCTGGAGAGTTCTGAGTCAAAATTAAGCACCAAAATCAACTTCTGTCACCACAGCAAATGTTTTTTTAATGTTTATTGAAAGTTTTTAGCCGAATTTGGGGATTTTTGAAGAAAAAGATTTTTGGCTGATTTTTAAGGTCCGGGGCTTACAGAATTATCCATACGGGTAAATTTATTTCTGGAGAGTTCTGTGTCAAAATTAAGCACCAAAATCAACTTCTGTCACCATAGCAAATCTTTTTTAAGGTTTACTGAAAGTTTTAAGCTGAATTTGGGGTTTTTTGAAGAAAAAAATTTTAGGCCAATTTTTAAGGTCCGGGGCTTACAGAATTTTCCATATGGGTAAATGTATTTCTGGAGAGTTCTATGTCAAAATTAAGCACCAAAATCAACTTCTGTCACCATAGCAAATCTTTTTTAAGGATTACTGAAAGTTTTAAGCCGAATTTGGGGATTTTTGAAGAAAAACATTTTTGGCTGATTTTTAAGGTCCGGGGCTTACAGAATTTTCCATATGGGTAAATTTATTTCTGGAGAGTTCTGTGTCAAAATTAAGCACCAAAATCAACTTCTGTCACCGCAGCAAATGTTTTTAAGGTTTACTGAAAGTTTTAAGCCGAATTTGGGGATTTTTGAAGAAAAAAATTTTGGGCCGATTTTTAAGGACCGGGGCTTACAGAATTTTTCATACGGTCAGATTTATTTCTGGAGAGTTCTGAGTCAAAATTAAGCACCAAAATCAACTTCTGTCACCACAGCAAATCTTTTTTAAAGTTTACTGAAAGTTTTAAGCCGAATTTGGGGATTTTTGAAGAAAAAAATTTTTGGCCGATTTTAAAGGTCCGGGGCTTACAGAATTTTTCATACGGGTAAATTTATTTCTGGAGAGTTCTGTGTCAAAATTAAGCACCAAAATCAACTTCTGTCACCACAGCAAATGTTTTTTAATGTTTATTGAAAGTTTTTAGACGAATTTGGGGATTTTTGAAGAAAAACATTTTTTGCTGATTTTTAAGGTCCAGGGCTTACAGAATTTTCCATACGGATAAATTTATTTCTGGAGAGTTCTGTGTCAAAATTAAGCACCAAAATCAACTTCTGTCACCATAGCAAATCTTTTTTAAGGTTTACTGAAAGTTTTAAGCCGAATTTGGGGTTTTTTGAAGAAAAAAATTTTAGGCCAATTTTTAAGGTCCGGGGCTTACAGAATTTTCCATATGGGTAAATGTATTTCTGGAGAGTTCTGTGTCAAAATTAAGCACCAAAATCAACTTCTGTCACCACAGCAAATGTTTTTTAATGTTTATTGAAAGTTTTAAGCCGAATTTGGGGATTTTTGAAGAAAAAATTTTTTGGCTGATTTTTAAGGTCCGGAGCTTACAGAAATTTCCATACGGGTAAATTTATTTCTGGAGAGTTCTGTGTCAAAATTAAGCACCAAAATCAACTTCTGTCACCGTAGCAAATCTTTTTTACGGTTTACTGAAAGTTTTAAGCCGAATTTGGGGTTTTTTGAAGAAAAAAATATTTGGCCAATTTTTAATGTCCGGGGCTTACAGAATTTTGCATATGTGTAAATGTAATTCTGGAGAGTTCTGTGTCAAAATTAAGCACCAAAATCAACTTCTGTCACCACAGCAAATGTATTTTTAATGTTTATTGAAAGTTTTTAGCCGAATTTGGGGATTTTTGAAGAAAAACATTTTTGGCTGATTTTTAATGTCCGGGGCTTACAGAATTTTCCATACGGATAAATTTATTTCTGGAGAGTTCTGTGTCAAAATTAAGCACCAAAATCAACTTCTGTCACCGTAGCAAATGTTTTTTAAGGTTTACTGAAAGTTTTAAGCCGAATTTGGGGATTTTTGAAGAAAAAAATTTTTGGCCGATTTTTAAGGTCCGGGGCTTACAGAATTTTTCATACGGGTAAATTTCTTTCTGGAGAGTTCTGAGTCAAAATTAAGCACCAAAATCAACTTCTGTCACCGTAGCAAATCTTTTTTAAGGTTTACTGAAAGTTTTAAGCCGAATTTGGGGATTTTTGAAGAAAACAATTTTTGGCCGATTTTTAAGGTCCGGGGCTTACAGAATTTTGCATATGGGTAAATGTAATTCTGGAGAGTTCTGTGTCAAAATTAAGCACCAAAATCAACTTCTGTCACCACAGCAAATGTTTTTTTAATGTTTATTGAAAGTTTTTAGCCGAATTTGGGGATTTTTGAAGAAAAACATTTTTGGCTGATTTTTAAGGTCCGGGGCTTACAGAATTTTTCATACGGTCAAATTTATTTCTGGAGAGTTCTGTGTCAAAATTAAGCACCAAAATCAACTTCTGTCACCACATCAAATCTTTTTTAAGGTTTACTGAAAGATCTAAGCCGAATTTGTGGATTTTTGAAGAAAAAAATTTTTGGCCGATTTTTAAGGTCCGGGGCTTACAGAATTTTTCATACGGTCAAATTTATTTCTGGAAAGTTCTGAGGCAAAATTAAGCACCAAAATCAACTTCAGTCACCGTACCAAATCTTTTTTAAGGTTTACTGAAAGTTTTAAGCCGAATTTGGGGATTATTGAAGAAAAAATTTTTTGGCCGATTTAAAAGGTCCGGGGCTTACAGAATTTTTCATACGGGTAAATTTATTTCTGGAGAGTTCTGTGTCAAAATTAAGCACCAAAATCAACTTCTGTCAACACAGCAAATCTTTTTTAAGGTTTACTGAAAGTTTTAAGCCGAATTTGGGGATTTTTGAAGAAAAAAATTTTGGGCTGATTTTTAAGGTCCGGGGCTTACAGAATTTTCCATAGGGGTAAATTTATTTCTGGAGAGTTCTGTGTCAAAATTAAGCACCAAAATCAACTTCTGTCACCACAGCAAATGTTTTTTAAAGTTTATTGAAAGTTTTAAGCCGAATTTGGGGATTTTTGAAGAAAAAAATTTTTGGCCGATTTTTAAGGTCCGGGGCTTACAGAATTTTTCATACGGTCAAATTTATTTCTGGAGAGTTCCGAGGCAAAATTAAGCACCCAAATCAACTTCTGTCACCACAGCAAATCTTTTTTAAGGTTTACTGAAAGTTTTAAGCCGAATTTGGGGATTATTGAAGAAAAAATTTTTTGGCCGATTTAAAAGGTCCGGGGCTTACAGAATTTTTCATACGGGTAAATTTATTTCTGGAGAGTTCTGTGTCAAAATTAAGCACCAAAATCAACTTCTGTCACCACAGCAAATCTTTTTTAAGGTTTACTGAAAGTTTTAAGCCGAATTTGGGGATTTTTGAAGAAAAAAATTTTGGGCTGATTTTTAAGGTCCGGGGCTTACAGAATTTTCCATAGGGGTAAATTTATTTCTGGAGAGTTCTGTGTCAAAATTAAGCACCAAAATCAACTTCTGTCACCACAGCAAATGTTTTTTAAAGTTTATTGAAAGTTTTAAGCCGAATTTGGGGATTTTTGAAGAAAAAAATTTTTGGCCGATTTTTAAGGTCCGGGGCCTACAGAATTTTTCATACGGTTACATTTATTTCTGGAGAGTTCTGAGTCAAAATTAAGCACCAAAATCAACTTCTGTCACCACAGCAAATCTTTTTTAAGGTTTACTGAAAGTTTTAAGCCGAATTTGGGGATTTTTGAAGAAAAAATTTTTTGGCCGATTTTAAAGGTCCGGGGCTTACAGAATTTTTCATACAGGTAAATTTATTTCTGGAGAGTTCTGTGTCAAAATTAAGCACCAAAATCAACTTCTGTCACCACAGCAAATCTTTTTTAACGTTTACTGAAAGTTTTAAGCCGAATTTGGGGATTTTTGAAGAAAAAAATATTGGGCCGATTTATAAGGTCCGGGGCTTACAGAATTTTCCATATGGGTAAATTTATTTCTGGAGAGTTCTGTGTCAAAATTAAGCACCAAAATCAACTTCTGTCACCACAGCAAATCTTTTTTAAAGTTTACTGAAAGTTTTAAGCCGAATTTGGGGATTTTTAAAGAAAAAAATTTTGGGCCGATTTTTAAGGTCCGGGGCTTACAGAATTTTCCATATGGGTAAATTTATTTCTGGAGAGTTCTGTGTCAAAATTAAGCACCAAAATCAACTTCTGTCACCGCAGCAAATGTTTTTTAAGGTTTACTGAAAGTTTTAAGCCGAATTTGGGGATTTTTGAAGAAAAAATTTTTTGGCCGATTTTTAAGGTCCGGGGCTTACAGAATTTTTCATACGGTCAAATTTATTTCTGGAGAGTTCTGAGTCAAAATTAAGCACCAAAATCAACTTCTGTCACCACAGCAAATCTTTTTTAAGGTTTACTGAAAGTTTTAAGCCGAATTTGGGGATTTTTGAAGAAAAAATTTTTGGGCCGATTTTAAAGGTCCGGGGCTTACAGAATTTTTCATACGGGTAAATTTATTTCTGGAGAGTTCTGTGTCAAAATTAAGCACCAAAATCAACTTCTGTCACCGTAGCAAATCTTTTTTAAGGTTTACTGAAAGTTTTAAGCCGAATTTGGGGATTTTTGAAGAAAACAATTTTTGGCCGATTTTTAAGGTCCGGGGCTTACAGAATTTTTCATACGGGTAAATTTATTTCTGGAGAGTTCTGTGTCAAAATTAAGCACCAAAATCAACTTCTGTCACCGTAGCAAATCTTTTTTAAGGTTTACTGAAAGTTTTAAGCCGAATTTGGGGATTTTTGAAGAAAAAAATTTTTGGCCGATTTTTAAGGTCCGGGGCTTACAGAATTTTTCATACCGGTAAATTTATTTCTGGAGAGTTCTGAGTCAAAATTAAGCACCAAAATCAACTTCTGTCACCGTAGCAAATCTTTTTTAAGGTTTACTGAAAGTTTTAAGCCGAATTTGGGGATTATTGAAGAAAAAATTTTTTGGCCGATTTAAAAGGTCCGGGGCTTACAGAATTTTTCATACGGGTAAATTTATTTCTGGAGAGTTCTGTGTCAAAATTAAGCACCAAAATCAACTTCTGTCACCGTAGCAAATCTTTTTTAAGGTTTACTGAAAGTTTTAAGCTGAATTTGGGGATTTTTGAAGAAAAAAATTTTGGGCTGATTTTTAAGGTCCGGGGCTTACAGAATTTTCCATAGGGTTAAATTTATTTCTGGAGAGTTCTGTGTCAAAATTAAGCACCAAAATCAACTTCTGTCACCACAGCAAATGTTTTTTAAAGTTTATTGAAAGTTTTAAGCCGAATTTGGGGATTTTTGAAGAAAAAAATTTTTGGCCGATTTTTAAGGTCCGGGGCTTACAGAATTTTTCATACGGTCAAATTTATTTCTGGAGAGTTCCGAGGCAAAATTAAGCACCCAAATCAACTTCTGTCACCACAGCAAATCTTTTTTAAGGTTTACTGAAAGTTTTAAGCCGAATTTGGGGATTATTGAAGAAAAAATTTTTTGGCCGATTTAAAAGGTCCGGGGCTTACAGAATTTTTCATACGGGTAAATTTATTTCTGGAGAGTTCTGTGTCAAAATTAAGCACCAAAATCAACTTCTGTCACCACAGCAAATCTTTTTTAAGGTTTACTGAAAGTTTTAAGCCGAATTTGGGGATTTTTGAAGAAAAAAATTTTGGGCTGATTTTTAAGGTCCGGGGCTTACAGAATTTTCCATAGGGGTAAATTTATTTCTGGAGAGTTCTGTGTCAAAATTAAGCACCAAAATCAACTTCTGTCACCACATCAAATGTTTTTTAAAGTTTATTGAAAGTTTTAAGCCGAATTTGGGGATTTTTGAAGAAAAAAATTTTTGGCCGATTTTTAAGGTCCGGGGCCTACAGAATTTTTCATACGGTTACATTTATTTCTGGAGAGTTCTGAGTCAAAATTAAGCACCAAAATCAACTTCTGTCACCACAGCAAATCTTTTTTAAGGTTTACTGAAAGATTTAAGCCGAATTTGGGGATTTTTGAAGAAAAAAAGTTTTGGCCTATTTTTAAGGTCCGGGGCTTACAGAATTTTTCATACGGTCAAATTTATTTCTGGAGAGTTCCGAGGCAAAATTAAGCACCAAAATCAACTTCAGTCACCGTAGCAAATCTTTTTTAAGGTTTACTGAAAGTTTTAAGCTGAATTTGGGGATTATTGAAGAAAAAAATTTTTTGCTGATTTTTAAGGTCCAGGGCTTACAGAATTTTCCATACGGATAAATTTATTTCTGGAGAGTTCTGTGTCAAAATTAAGCACCAAAATCAACTTCTGTCACCGTAGCAAATGTTTTTTAAGGTTTACTGAAAGTTTTAAGCCGAATTTGGGGATTTTTGAAGAAAAAAATTTTTGGCCAATTTTTAAGGTCCGGGGCTTACAGAATTTTTCATATGGGTAAATGTCATTCTGGAGAGTTCTGTCAAAATTAAGCACCAAAATCAACTTCTGTCACCACAGCAAATGTTTTTTTAATGTTTATTGAAAGTTTTTAGCCGAATTTGAAGATTTTTGAAGAAAAACATTTTTGGCTGATTTTTAAGGTCCGGGGCTTACAGAATTTTCCATACGGATAAATTTATTTCTGGAGAGTTCTGTGTCAAAATTAAGAACCAAAATCAACTTCTGTCACCATAGCAAATCTTTTTTAAGGTTTACTGAAAGTTTTAAGCCGAATTTGGGGTTTTTTGAAGAAAAAAATTTTAGGCCAATTTTTAAGGTACGTAGCTTACAGAATTTTCCATATGGGTAAATGTTTTTCTGGACAGTTCTGTGTCAAAATTAAGCACCAAAATCAACTTCTGTCACCACAGCAAATGTTTTTTAATGTTTATTGAAAGTTTTAAGCCAAATTTGGGGATTTTTGAAGAAAAAAATTTTTGGCCTATTTTTAAGGTCCGGGGCTTACAGAATTTTTCATATGGGTAAATTTATTTCTGGAGAGTTCTGTGTCAAAATTAAGCACCAAAATCAACTTCTGTCACCACAGCAAATCTTTTTTAACGTTTACTGAAAGTTTTAAGCCGAATTTGGGGATTTTTGAAGAAAAAAATATTGGGCCGATTTATAAGGTTCGGGGCTTACAGAATTTTCCATATGGGTAAATTTATTTCTGGAGAGTTCTGTGTCAAAATTAAGCACCAAAAACAACTTCTGTCACCACAGCAAATGTTTTTTAATGTTTATTGAAAGTTTTTAGCCGAATTTGGGGATTTTTGAAGAAAAACATTTTTTGCTGATTTTTAAGGTCCGGGGCTTACAGAATTTTCAATACGGATACATTTATTTCTGGAGAGTTCTGTGTCAAAATGAAGCACCAAAATCAACTTCTGTCACTGTAGCAAATCTTTTTTAAGGTTTACGGAAAGTTTTAAGCCGAATTTGGGGATTTTTGAAGAAAAAAATTTTTGCCCGATTTTTAATGTCCGGGGCTTACAGAATTTTTCATTTGGGTAAATATCTTTCTGGAGAGTTCTGAGTCAAAATTAAGCACCAAAATCAACTTCTGTCACCGAAGCAAATCTTTTTAAGGTTTACTGAAGGTTTTAAGCCGCATTTGGGGATTTTTGAAGAAAAAATTTTTGGCCGATTTTTAATGTCCGGGGCTTACAGAATTTTTCATACCGGTAAATATCTTTCTGGAGAGTTCTGAGTCAAAATTAAGCACCAAAATCAACTTCTGTCACCGTAGCAAATCTTTTTAAAGGTTTACTGAAAGTTTTAAGCCGAATTTGGGGATTATTGAAGAAAAAAATTTTTGGTTGATTTTTAAGGTCCGGGGCTTACAGAATTTTTCATACGGGTAAATTTATTTCTGGAGAGTTCTGTGTCAAAATTAAGCACCAAAATCAACTTCTGTCACCGTAGCAAATCTTTTTTACGGTTTACTGAAAGTTTTAAGCCGAATTTGGGGTTTTTTGAAGAAAAAAATTTTTGCCCAATTTTTAAGGTCCGGGGCTTACAGAATTTTGCATATGGGTAAATGTAATTCTGGAGAGTTCTGTGTCAAAATTAAGCACCAAAATCAACTTCTGTCACCACAGCAAATGTTTTTTTAATGTTTATTGAAAGTTTTTAGCCGAATTTGGGGATTTTTGAAGAAAAACATTTTTGGCTGATTTTTAAGGTCCGGGGCTTACAGAATTTTTCATACGGTCAAATTTATTTCTGGAGAGTTCTGAGTCAAAATTAAGCACCAAAATCAACTTCTGTCACCACAGCAAATCTTTTTTAAAGTTTACTGAAAGTTTTAAGCCGAATTTGGGGATTTTTGAAGAAAAAAATTTGGGGCCGATTTTTAAGGTCCGGGGCTTACAGAATTTTTCATACGGTCAAATTTATTTCTGGAGAGTTCTGAGTCAAAATTAAGCACCAAAATCAACTTCTGTCACCACAGCAAATCTTTTTTAAAGTTTACTGAAAGTTTTAAGCCGAATTTGGGGATTTTTGAAGAAAAAAATTTTGGGCCGATTTTTAAGGTCAGGGGCTTACAGAATTTTCCATATGGGTAAATTTATTTCTGGAGAGTTCTGTGTCAAAATTAAGCACCAAAATCAACTTCTGTCACCGTAGCAAATGTTTTTTAAGGTTTACTGAAAGTTTTAAGCCAAATTTGGGGATTTTTGAAGAAAAAAATTTTTGGCCGATTTTTAAGGTCCGGGGCTTACAAAATTTTTCATACGGTCAAATTTGTTTCTGGAGAGTTCTGAGTCAAAATTAAGCACCAAAATCAACTTCTGTCACCACAGCAAATCTTTTTTAAGGTTTACTGAAAGTTTTAAGCCGAATTTGGGGATTTTTGAAGAAAAAAATTTTTGGCCGATTTTAAACGTCCGGGGCTTACAGAATTTTTCATACGGGTAAATTTATTTCTGGAGAGTTCTGTGTCAAAATTAAGCACCAAAATCAACTTCTGTCACCACAGCAAATGTTTTTTAATGTTTATTGAAAGTTTTTAGCCGAATTTGGGGATTTTTGAAGAAAAACATTTTTTGCTGATTTTTAAGGTCCAGGGCTTACAGAATTTTCCATACGGATAAATTTATTTCTGGAGAGTTCTGTGTCAAAATTAAGCACCAAAATCAACTTCTGTCACCGTAGCAAATCTTTTTTACGGTTTACTGAAAGTTTTAAGTCGAATTTGGGGTTTTTTGAAGAAAAAAATTTTTGGCCAATTTTTAATGTCCGGGGCTTACAGAATTTTGCATATGGGTAAATGTAATTCTGGAGAGTTCTGTGTCAAAATTAAGCACCAAAATCAACTTCTGTCACCACATCAAATGTATTTTTAATGTTTATTGAAAGTTTTTAGCCGAATTTGGGGATTTTTGAAGAAAAACATTTTTGGCTAATTTTTAATGTCCGGGGCTTACAGAATTTTCCATACGGATAAATTTATTTCTGGAGAGTTCTGTGTCAAAATTAAGCACCAAAATCAACTTCTGTCACCGTAGCAAATGTTTTTTAAGGTTTACAGAAAGTTTTAAGCCGAATTTGGGGATTTTTGAAGAAAAAAATTTTTGGCCGATTTTTAAGGTCCGGGGCTTACAGAATTTTTCATACGGTCAAATTTATTTCTGGAGAGTTCCGAGGCAAAATTAAGCACCAAAATCAACTTCTGTCACCACAGCAAATCTTTTTTAAAGTTTACTGAAAGTTTTAAGCCGAATTTGGGGATTTTTGAAGAAAAAAATTTTGGGCCGATTTTTAAGGTCAGGGGCTTACAGAATTTTCCATATGGGTAAATTTATCTCTGGAGAGTTCTGTGTCAAAATTAAGCACCAAAATCAACTTCTGTCACCGCAGCAAATGTTTTTTAAGGTTTACTGAAAGTTTTAAGCCGAATTTGGGGATTTTTGAAGAAAAAAATTTTTGGCCGATTTTTAAGGTCCGGGGCTTACAAAATTTTTCATACGGTCAAATTTATTTCTGGAGAGTTCTGAGTCAAAATTAAGCACCAAAATCAACTTCTGTCACCACAGCAAATCTTTTTTAAGGTTTACTGAAAGTTTTAAGCCGAATTTGGGGATTTTTGAAGAAAAAAATTTTTGGCCGATTTTAAAGGTCCGGGGCTTACAGAATTTTTCATACGGGTAAATTTATTTCTGGAGAGTTCTGAGTCAAAATTAAGCACCAAAATCAACTTCTGTCACCACAGCAAATCTTTTTTAAGGTTTACTGAAAGTTTTAAGCCGAATTTGGGGTTTTTTGAAGAAAAAAATTTTTGGCTGATTTTTAAGGTCCGGGGCTTACAGAATTTTTCATATGGGTAAATTTATTTCTGGAGAGTTCTGTGTCAAAATTAAGCACCAAAATCAACTTCTGTCACCGTAGCAAATCTTTTTTACGGTTTACTGAAAGTTTTAAGTCGAATTTGGGGTTTTTTGAAGAAAAAAATTTTTGGCCAATTTTTAATGTCCGGGGCTTACAGAATTTTGCATATGGGTAAATGTAATTCTGGAGAGTTCTGTGTCAAAATTAAGCACCAAAATCAACTTCTGTCACCACATCAAATGTATTTTTAATGTTTATTGAAAGTTTTTAGCCGAATTTGGGGATTTTTGAAGAAAAACATTTTTGGCTAATTTTTAATGTCCGGGGCTTACAGAATTTTCCATACGGATAAATTTATTTCTGGAGAGTTCTGTGTCAAAATTAAGCACCAAAATCAACTTCTGTCACCGTAGCAAATGTTTTTTAAGGTTTTCTGAAAGTTTTAAGCCGAATTTGGGGATTTTTGAAGAAAAAAATTTTAGGCCGATTTTTAAGGTCCGGGGCTTACAGAATTTTTCATACGGTCAAATTTATTTCTGGAGAGTTCCGAGGCAAAATTAAGCACCAAAATCAACTTCTGTCACCACAGCAAATGTTTTTTAATGTTTATAGAAAGTTTTTAGCCGAATTTGGGGATTTTTGAAGAAAAAAATTTTTTGCTGATTTTTAAGGTCCGGGGCTTACAGAATTTTCCATACGGATAAATTTATTTCTGGAGAGTTCTGTGTCAAAATTAAGCACCAAAATCATCTTCTGTCACAACAGCAAATGTTTTTTAAGGTTTACTGAAAGTTTTAAGCCGAATTTGGGGTTTTTTGAAGAAAAAAATTTTAGGCCAATTTTTAAGGTCCGGGGCTTACAGAATTTTCCATATGGGTAAATGTATTTCTGGAGAGTTCTGTGTCAAAATTAAGCACCAAAATCAACTTCTGTCACCACAGCAAATGTTTTTTAATGTTTATTGAAAGTTTTAAGCCGAATTTGGGGATTTTTGAAGAAAAACATTTTTGGCTGATTTTTAAGGTCCGGGGCTTACAGAATTTTCCATATGGATAAATTTATTTCTGGAGAGTTCTGTGTCAAAATTAAGCACCAAAATCAACTTCTGTCACCGTAGCAAATCTTTTTAAGGTTTACTGAAAGTTTTAAGCTGAATTTGGGGATTTTTGAAGAAAAAAATTTTTGGCCTATTTTTAAGGTCCGGGGTTTACAGAATTTTTCATATGGGTAAATTTATTTCTGGAGAGTTCTGTGTCAAAATTAAGCACCAAAAACAACTTCTGTCACCACAGCAAATCTTTTATAACGTTTACTGAAAGTTTTAAGCCGAATTTGGGGATTTTTGAAGAAAAAAATATTGGGCCGATTTATAAGGTTCGGGGCTTACAGAATTTTCCATATGGGTAAATTTATTTCTGGAGAGTTCTGTGTCAAAATTAAGCACCAAAAACAACTTCTGTCACCACAGCAAATGTTTTTTAATGTTTATTGAAAGTTTTTAGCCGAATTTGGGGATTTTTGAAGAAAAACATTTTTTGCTGATTTTTAAGGTCCGGGGCTTACAGAATTTTCAATACGGATACATTTATTTCTGGAGAGTTCTGTGTCAAAATGAAGCACCAAAATCAACTTCTGTCACTGTAGCAAATCTTTTTTAAGGTTTACGGAAAGTTTTAAGCCGAATTTGGGGATTTTTGAAGAAAAACATTTTTGGCCGATTTTTAATGTCCGGGGCTTACAGAATTTTTCATACGGGTAAATTTATTTCTGGAGAGTTCTGTGTCAAAATTAAGCACCAAAATCAACTTCTGTCACCGTAGCAAATCTTTTTTAAGGTTTACTGAAAGTTTTAAGCCGAATTTGGGGATTTTTGAAGAAAACAATTTTTGGCCGATTTTTAAGGTCCGGGGCTTACAGAATTTTTCATATGGGTAAATTTATTTCTGGAGAGTTCTGTGTCAAAATTAAGCACCAAAATCAACTTCTGTCACCGTAGCAAATGTTTTTTAAGGTTTACTGAAAGTTTTAAGCCGAATTTGGGGATTTTTGAAGAAAAAAATTTTTGGCCGATTTTTAAGGTCCGGGGCTTACAGAATTTTTCATACCGGTAAATTTATTTCTGGAGAGTTCTGAGTCAAAATTAAGCACCAAAATCAACTTCTGTCACCGTAGCAAATCTTTTTTAAGGTTTACTGAAAGTTTTAAGCCGAATTTGGGGATTATTGAAGAAAAAAATTTTTGGTTGATTTTTAAGGTCCGGGGCTTACAGAATTTTCCATATGGGTAAATTTATTTCTGGAGAGTTCTGTGTCAAAATTAAGCACCAAAATCAACTTCTGTCACCGTAGCAAATCTTTTTTACGGTTTACTGAAAGTTTTAAGCCGAATTTGGGGTTTTTTGAAGAAAAAAATTTTAGGCCAATTTTTAAGGTCCGGGGCTTACAGAATTTTGCATATGGGTAAATGTAATTCTGGAGAGTTCTGTGTCAAAATTAAGCACCAAAATCAACTTCTGTCACCACAGCAAATGTTTTTTTAATGTTTATTGAAAGTTTTTAGCCGAATTTGGGGATTTTTGAAGAAAAACATTTTTGGCTGATTTTTAAGGTCCGGGGCTTACAGAATTTTTCATACGGTCAAATTTATTTCTGGAGAGTTCTGTGTCAAAATTAAGCACCAAAATCAACTTCTGTCACCACATCAAATCTTTTTTAAGGTTTACTGAAAGATTTAAGCCGAATTTGTGGATTTTTGAAGAAAAAAATTTTTGGCCGATTTTTAAGGTCCGGGGCTTACAGAATTTTTCATACGGTCAAATTTATTTCTGGAGAGTTCTGAGGCAAAATTAAGCACCAAAATCAACTTCAGTCACCGTACCAAATCTTTTTTAAGGTTTACTGAAAGTTTTAAGCCGAATTTGGGGATTTTTGAAGAAAAAATTTTTTGCCCGATTTTTAAGGTCCGGGGCATACAGAATTTTTCATACGGTCAAATTTATTTCTGGAGAGTTCTGAGTCAAAATTAAGCACCAAAATCAACTTCTGTCACCACAGCAAATCTTTTTTAAAGTTTACTGAAAGTTTTAAGCCGAATTTGGGGATTTTTGAAGAAAAAAATTTTGGGCCGATTTTTAAGGTCAGGGGCTTACAGAATTTTCCATATGGGTAAATTTATTTCTGGAGAGTTCTGTGTCAAAATTAAGCACCAAAATCAACTTCTGTCACCGTAGCAAATGTTTTTTAAGTTTTTCTGAAAGTTTTAAGCCGAATTTGGGGATTTTTGAAGAAAAAAATTTTGGGCCGATTTTTAAGGTCCGGGGCTTACAAAATTTTTCATACGGTCAAATTTGTTTCTGGAGAGTTCTGAGTCAAAATTAAGCACCAAAATCAACTTCTGTCACCACAGCAAATCTTTTTTAAGGTTTACTGAAAGTTTTAAGCCGAATTTGGGGATTTTTGAAGAAAAAAATTTTTGGCCGATTTTAAACGTCCGGGGCTTACAGAATTTTTCATACGGGTAAATTTATTTCTGGAGAGTTCTGTGTCAAAATTAAGCACCAAAATCAACTTCTGTCACCACAGCAAATGTTTTTTAATGTTTATTGAAAGTTTTTAGCCGAATTTGGGGATTTTTGAAGAAAAACATTTTTTGCTGATTTTTAAGGTCCAGGGCTTACAGAATTTTCCATACGGATAAATTTATTTCTGGAGAGTTCTGTGTCAAAATTAAGCACCAAAATCAACTTCTGTCACCGTAGCAAATCTTTTTTACGGTTTACTGAAAGTTTTAAGTCGAATTTGGGGTTTTTTGAAGAAAAAAATTTTTGGCCAATTTTTAATGTCCGGGGCTTACAGAATTTTGCATATGGGTAAATGTAATTCTGGAGAGTTCTGTGTCAAAATTAAGCACCAAAATCAATTTCTGTCACCACATCAAATGTATTTTTAATGTTTATTGAAAGTTTTTAGCCGAATTTGGGGATTTTTGAAGAAAAACATTTTTGGCTAATTTTTAATGTCCGGGGCTTACAGAATTTTCCATACGGATAAATTTATTTCTGGAGAGTTCTGTGTCAAAATTAAGCACCAAAATCAACTTCTGTCACCGTAGCAAATGTTTTTTAAGGTTTACAGAAAGTTTTAAGCCGAATTTGGGGATTTTTGAAGAAAAAAATTTTTGGCCGATTTTTAAGTACGGGGCTTACAGAATTTTTCATACGGTCAAATTTATTTCTGGAGAGTTCCGAGGCAAAATTAAGCACCAAAATCAACTTCTGTCACCACAGCAAATCTTTTTTAAAGTTTACTGAAAGTTTTAAGCCGAATTTGGGGATTTTTGAAGAAAAAAATTTTGGGCCGATTTTTAAGGTCAGGGGCTTACAGAATTTTCCATATGGGTAAATTTATTTCTGGAGAGTTCTGTGTCAAAATTAAGCACCAAAATCAACTTCTGTCACCGCAGCAAATGTTTTTTAAGGTTTACTGAAAGTTTTAAGCCGAATTTGGGGATTTTTGAAGAAAAAAATTTTTGGGCAATTTTTAAGGTCCGGGGCTTACAAAATTTTTCATACGGTCAAATTTATTTCTGGAGAGTTCTGAGTCAAAATTAAGCACCAAAATCAACTTCTGTCACCACAGCAAATCTTTTTTAAGGTTTACTGAAAGTTTTAAGCCGAATTTGGGGATTTTTGAAGAAAAAAATTTTTGGCCGATTTTAAAGGTCCGGGGCTTACAGAATTTTTCATACGGGTAAATTTATTTCTGGAGAGTTCTGAGTCAAAATTAAGCACCAAAATCAACTTCTGTCACCACAGCAAATCTTTTTTAAGGTTTACTGAAAGTTTTAAGCCGAATTTGGGGTTTTTTGAAGAAAAAAATTTTTGGCTGATTTTTAAGGTCCGGGGCTTACAGAATTTTTCATATGGGTAAATTTATTTCTGGAGAGTTCTGTGTCAAAATTAAGCACCAAAATCAACTTCTGTCACCGTAGCAAATCTTTTTTACGGTTTACTGAAAGTTTTAAGTCGAATTTGGGGTTTTTTGAAGAAAAAAATTTTTGGCCAATTTTTAATGTCCGGGGCTTACAGAATTTTGCATATGGGTAAATGTAATTCTGGAGAGTTCTGTGTCAAAATTAAGCACCAAAATCAACTTCTGTCACCACATCAAATGTATTTTTAATGTTTATTGAAAGTTTTTAGCCGAATTTGGGGATTTTTGAAGAAAAACATTTTTGGCTAATTTTTAATGTCCGGGGCTTACAGAATTTTCCATACGGATAAATTTATTTCTGGAGAGTTCTGTGTCAAAATTAAGCACCAAAATCAACTTCTGTCACCGTAGCAAATGTTTTTTAAGGTTTTCTGAAAGTTTTAAGCCGAATTTGGGGATTTTTGAAGAAAAAAATTTTAGGCCGATTTTTAACGTCCGGGGCTTACAGAATTTTTCATACGGTCAAATTTATTTCTGGAGAGTTCCGAGGCAAAATTAAGCACCAAAATCAACTTCTGTCACCACAGCAAATGTTTTTTAATGTTTATAGAAAGTTTTTAGCCGAATTTGGGGATTTTTGAAGAAAAATTTTTTTTGCTGATTTTTAAGGTCCGGGGCTTACAGAATTTTCCATACGGATAAATTTATTTCTGGAGAGTTCTGTGTCAAAATTAAGCACCAAAATCATCTTCTGTCACAACAGCAAATGTTTTTTAAGGTTTACTGAAAGTTTTAAGCCGAATTTGGGGTTTTTTGAAGAAAAAAATTTTAGGCCAATTTTTAAGGTCCGGGGCTTACAGAATTTTCCATATGGGTAAATGTATTTCTGGAGAGTTCTGTGTCAAAATTAAGCACCAAAATCAACTTCTGTCACCACAGCAAATGTTTTTTAATGTTTATTGAAAGTTTTAAGCCGAATTTGGGGATTTTTGAAGAAAAACATTTTTGGCTGATTTTTAAGGTCCGGGGCTTACAGAATTTTCCATACGGATAAATTTATTTCTGGAGAGTTCTGTGTCAAAATTAAGCACCAAAATCAACTTCTGTCACCGTAGCAAATCTTTTTAAGGTTTACTGAAAGTTTTAAGCTGAATTTGGGGATTTTTGAAGAAAAAAATTTTTGGCCTATTTTTAAGGTCCGGGGCTTACAGAATTTTTCATATGGGTAAATTTATTTCTGGAGAGTTCTGTGTCAAAATTAAGCACCAAAAACAACTTCTGTCACCACAGCAAATCTTTTATAACGTTTACTGAAAGTTTTAAGCCGAATTTGGGGATTTTTGAAGAAAAAAATATTGGGCCGATTTATAAGGTTCGGGGCTTACAGAATTTTCCATATGGGTAAATTTATTTCTGGAGAGTTCTGTGTCAAAATTAAGCACCAAAAACAACTTCTGTCACCACAGCAAATGTTTTTTAATGTTTATTGAAAGTTTTTAGCCGAATTTGGGGATTTTTGAAGAAAAACATTTTTTGCTGATTTTTAAGGTCCGGGGCTTACAGAATTTTCAATACGGATACATTTATTTCTGGAGAGTTCTGTGTCAAAATGAAGCACCAAAATCAACTTCTGTCACTGTAGCAAATCTTTTTTAAGGTTTACGGAAAGTTTTAAGCCGAATTTGGGGATTTTTGAAGAAAAAAATTTTTGGCCGATTTTTAATGTCCGGGGCTTACAGAATTTTTCATACGGGTAAATTTATTTCTGGAGAGTTCTGTGTCAAAATTAAGCACCAAAATCAACTTCTGTCACCGTAGCAAATCTTTTTTAAGGTTTACTGAAAGTTTTAAGCCGAATTTGGGGATTTTTGAAGAAAACAATTTTTGGCCGATTTTTAAGGTCCGGGGCTTACAGAATTTTTCATACGGGTAAATTTATTTCTGGAGAGTTCTGTGTCAAAATTAAGCACCAAAATCAACTTCTGTCACCGTAGCAAATGTTTTTTAAGGTTTACTGAAAGTTTTAAGCCGAATTTGGGGATTTTTGAAGAAAAAAATTTTTGGCCGATTTTTAAGGTCCGGGGCTTACAGAATTTTTCATACCGGTAAATTTATTTCTGGAGAGTTCTGAGTCAAAATTAAGCACCAAAATCAACTTCTGTCACCGTAGCAAATCTTTTTTAAGGTTTACTGAAAGTTTTAAGCCGAATTTGGGGATTATTGAAGAAAAAAATTTTTGGTTGATTTTTAAGGTCCGGGGCTTACAGAATTTTCCATATGGGTAAATTTATTTCTGGAGAGTTCTGTGTCAAAATTAAGCACCAAAATCAACTTCTGTCACCGTAGCAAATCTTTTTTACGGTTTACTGAAAGTTTTAAGCCGAATTTGGGGTTTTTGAAGAAAAAAATTTTAGGCCAATTTTTAAGGTCCGGGGCTTACAGAATTTTGCATATGGGTAAATGTAATTCTGGAGAGTTCTGTGTCAAAATTAAGCACCAAAATCAACTTCTGTCACCACAGCAAATCTTTTTTTAATGTTTATTGAAAGTTTTTAGCCGAATTTGGGGATTTTTGAAGAAAAACATTTTTGGCTGATTTTTAAGGTCCGGGGCTTACAGAATTTTTCATACGGTCAAATTTATTTCTGGAGAGTTCTGTGTCAAAATTAAGCACCAAAATCAACTTCTGTCACCACATCAAATCTTTTTTAAGGTTTACTGAAAGATTTAAGCCGAATTTGTGGATTTTTGAAGAAAAAAATTTTTGGCCGATTTTTAAGGTCCGGGGCTTACAGAATTTTTCATACGGTCAAATTTATTTCTGGAGAGTTCTGAGGCAAAATTAAGCACCAAAATCAACTTCAGTCACCGTACCAAATCTTTTTTAAGGTTTACTGAAAGTTTTAAGCCGAATTTGGGGATTATTGAAGAAAAAAATTTTGGCCAATTTAAAAGGTCCGGGGCTTACAGAATTTTTCATACGGGTAAATTTATTTCTGGAGAGTTCTGTGTCAAAATTAAGCACCAAAATCAACTTCTGTCAACACAGCAAATCTTTTTTAAGGTTTACTGAAAGTTTTAAGCCGAATTTGGGGATTTTTGAAGAAAAAAATTTTGGGCTGATTTTTAAGGTCCGGGGCTTACAGAATTTTCCATAGGGGTAAATTTATTTCTGGAGAGTTCTGTGTCAAAATTAAGCACCAAAATCAACTTCTGTCACCACAGCAAATGTTTTTTAAAGTTTATTGAAAGTTTTAAGCCGAATTTGGGGATTTTTGAAGAAAAAATTTTTTGGCCGATTTAAAAGGTCCGGGGCTTACAGAATTTTTCATACGGGTAAATTTATTTCTGGAGAGTTCTGTGTCAAAATTAAGCACCAAAATCAACTTCTGTCACCACAGCAAATCTTTTTAAGGTTTACTGAAAGTTTTAAGCCGAATTTGGGGATTTTTGAAGAAAAAAATTTTGGGCTGATTTTTAAGGTCCGGGGCTTACAGAATTTTCCATAGGGGTAAATTTATTTCTGGAGAGTTCTGTGTCAAAATTAAGCACCAAAATCAACTTCTGTCACCACAGCAAATGTTTTTTAAAGTTTATTGAAAGTTTTAAGCCGAATTTGGGGATTTTTGAAGAAAAAAATTTTTGGCCGATTTTTAAGGTCCGGGGCCTACAGAATTTTTCATACGGTTACATTTATTTCTGGAGAGTTCTGAGTCAAAATTAAGCACCAAAATCAACTTCTGTCACCACAGCAAATCTTTTTTAAGGTTTACTGAAAGTTTTAAGCCGAATTTGGGGATTTTTGAAGAAAAAATTTTTTGGCCGATTTTAAAGGTCCGGGGCTTACAGAATTTTTCATACAGGTAAATTTATTTCTGGAGAGTTCTGTGTCAAAATTAAGCACCAAAAACAACTTCTGTCACCGTAGCAAATCTTTTTTAAGGTTTACTGAAAGTTTTAAGCCGAATTTGGGGATTTTTGAAGAAAACAATTTTTGGCCGATTTTTAAGGTCCGGGGCTTACAGAATTTTTCATACGGGTAAATTTATTTCTGGAGAGTTCTGTGTCAAAATTAAGCACCAAAATCAACTTCTGTCACCGTAGCAAATGTTTTTTAAGGTTTACTGAAAGTTTTAAGCCGAATTTGGGGATTTTTGAAGAAAAAAATTTTTGGCCGATTTTTAAGGTCCGGGGCTTACAGAATTTTTCATACCGGTAAATTTATTTCTGGAGAGTTCTGAGTCAAAATTAAGCACCAAAATCAACTTCTGTCACCGTAGCAAATCTTTTTTAAGGTTTACTGAAAGTTTTAAGCCGAATTTGGGGATTATTGAAGAAAAAAATTTTTGGTTGATTTTTAAGGTCCGGGGCTTACAGAATTTTCCATATGGGTAAATTAGAGTTCTGTGTCAAAATTAAGCACCAAAATCAACTTCTGTCACCGTAGCAAATCTTTTTTACGGTTTACTGAAAGTTTTAAGCCGAATTTGGGGTTTTTTGAAGAAAAACATTTTAGGCCTATTTTTAAGGTCCGGGGCTTACAGAATTTTGCATATGGGTAAATGTAATTCTGGAGAGTTCTGTGTCAAAATTAAGCACCAAAATCAACTTCTGTCACCACAGCAAATGTTTTTTTAATGTTTATTGAAAGTTTTTAGCCGAATTTGGGGATTTTTGAAGAAAAACATTTTTGGCTGATTTTTAAGGTCCGGGGCTTACAGAATTTTTCATACGGTCAAATTTATTTCTGGAGAGTTCTGTGTCAAAATTAAGCACCAAAATCAACTTCTGTCACCACATCAAATCTTTTTTAAGGTTTACTGAAAGATTTAAGCCGAATTTGTGGATTTTTGAAGAAAAAAATTTTTGGCCGATTTTTAAGGTCCGGGGCTTACAGAATTTTTCATACGGTCAAATTTATTTCTGGAGAGTTCTGAGGCAAAATTAAGCACCAAAATCAACTTCAGTCACCGTACCAAATCTTTTTTAAGGTTTACTGAAAGTTTTAAGCCGAATTTGGGGATTATTGAAGAAAAAATTTTTTGGCCGATTTAAAAGGTCCGGGGCTTACAGAATTTTTCATACGGGTAAATTTATTTCTGGAGAGTTCTGTGTCAAAATTAAGCACCAAAATCAACTTCTGTCAACACAGCAAATCTTTTTTAAGGTTTACTGAAAGTTTTAAGCCGAATTTGGGGATTTTTGAAGAAAAAAATTTTGGGCTGATTTTTAAGGTCCGGGGCTTACAGAATTTTCCATAGGGGTAAATTTATTTCTGGAGAGTTCTGTGTCAAAATTAAGCACCAAAATCAACTTCTGTCACCACAGCAAATGTTTTTTAAAGTTTATTGAAAGTTTTAAGCCGAATTTGGGGATTTTTGAAGAAAAAAATTTTTGGCCGATTTTTAAGGTCCGGGGCCTACAGAATTTTTCATACGGGTACATTTATTTCTGGAGAGTTCTGAGTCAAAATTAAGCACCCAAATCAACTTCTGTCACCACAGCAAATCTTTTTTAAGGTTTACTGAAAGTTTTAAGCCGAATTTGGGGATTTTTGAAGAAAAAAATTTTTGGCCGATTTTTAAGGTCCGGGGCTTACAGAATTTTTCATACGGTCAAATTTATTTCTGGAGAGTTCCGAGGCAAAATTAAGCACCCAAATCAACTTCTGTCACCACAGCAAATCTTTTTTAAGGTTTACTGAAAGTTTTAATCCGAATTTGGGGATTATTGAAGAAAAATTTTTTTGGCCGATTTAAAAGGTCCGGGGCTTACAGAATTTTTCATACGGATAAATTTATTTCTGGAGAGTTCTGTGTCAAAATTAAGCACCAAAATCAACTTCTGTCACCACAGCAAATCTTTTTTAAGGTTTACTGAAAGTTTTAAGCCGAATTTGGGGATTTTTGAAGAAAAAAATTTTGGGCTGATTTTTAAGGTCCGGGGCTTACAGAATTTTCCATAGGGGTAAATTTATTTCTGGAGAGTTCTGTGTCAAAATTAAGCACCAAAATCAACTTCTGTCACCACAGCAAATGTTTTTTAAAGTTTATTGAAAGTTTTAAGCCGAATTTGGGGATTTTTGAAGAAAAAAATTTTTGGCCGATTTTTAAGGTCCGGGGCCTACAGAATTTTTCATACGGTTACATTTATTTCTGGAGAGTTCTGAGTCAAAATTAAGCACCAAAATCAACTTCTGTCACCACAGCAAATCTTTTTTAAGGTTTACTGAAAGTTTTAAGCCGAATTTGGGGATTTTTGAAGAAAAAATTTTTTGGCCGATTTTAAAGGTCCGGGGCTTACAGAATATTTCATACAGGTAAATTTATTTCTGGAGAGTTCTGTGTCAAAATTAAGCACCAAAATCAACTTCTGTCACCACAGCAAATCTTTTTTAACGTTTACTGAAAGTTTTAAGCCGAATTTGGGGATTTTTGAAGAAAAAAATATTGGGCCGATTTATAAGGTCCGGGGCTTACAGAATTTTCCATATGGGTAAATTTATTTCTGGAGAGTTCTGTGTCAAAATTAAGCACCAAAATCAACTTCTGTCACCACAGCAAATCTTTTTTAAAGTTTACTGAAAGTTTTAAGCCGAATTTGGGGATTTTTAAAGAAAAAAATTTTGGGCCGATTTTTAAGGTCCGGGGCTTACAAAATTTTTCATACGGTCAAATTTATTTCTGGAGAGTTCTGAGTCAAAATTAAGCACCAAAATCAACTTCTGTCACCACAGCAAATCTTTTTTAAGGTTTACTGAAAGTTTTAAGCCGAATTTGGGGATTTTTGAAGAAAAAATTTTTTGGCCGATTTTTAAGGTCCGGGGCTTACAGAATTTTTCATACGGTCAAATTTATTTCTGGAGAGTTCTGAGTAAAAATTAAGCACCAAAATCAACTTCTGTCACCACAGCAAATCTTTTTTAAGGTTTACTGAAAGTTTTAAGCCGAATTTGGGGATTTTTGAAGAAAAAATTTTTTGGCCGATTTTAAAGGTCCGGGGCTTACAGAATTTTTCATACGGGTAAATTTATTTCTGGAGAGTTCTGTGTCAAAATTAAGCACCAAAATCAACTTCTGTCACCGTAGCAAATCTTTTTTAAGGTTTACTGAAAGTTTTAAGCCGAATTTGGGGATTTTTGAAGAAAACAATTTTTGGCCGATTTTTAAGGTCCGGGGCTTACAGAATTTTTCATACGGGTAAATTTATTTCTAGAGAGTTCTGTGTCAAAATTAAGCACCAAAATCAACTTCTGTCACAGTAGCAAATGTTTTTTAAGGTTTACTGAAAGTTTTAAGCCGAATTTGGGGATTTTTGAAGAAAAAAAATTTTTGGCCGATTTTTAAGGTCCGGGGCTTACAGAATTTTTCATACGGTCAAATTTATTTCTGGAGAGTTCCGAGGCAAAATTAAGCACCCAATTCAACTTCTGTCACCACAGCAAATCTTTTTTAAGGTTTACTGAAAGTTTTAATCCGAATTTGGGGATTATTGAAGAAAAATTTTTTTGGCCGATTTAAAAGGTCCGGGGCTTACAGAATTTTTCATACGGATAAATTTATTTCTGGAGAGTTCTGTGTCAAAATTAAGCACCAAAATCAACTTCTGTCACCACAGCAAATCTTTTTTAAGGTTTACTGAAAGTTTTAAGCCGAATTTGGGGATTTTTGAAGAAAAAAATTTTGGGCTGATTTTTAAGGTCCGGGTCTTACAGAATTTTTCCATAGGGGTAAATTTATTTCTGGAGAGTTCTGTGTCAAAATTAAGCACCAAAATCAACTTCTGTCACCACAGCAAATGTTTTTTAAAGTTTATTGAAAGTTTTAAGCCGAATTTGGGGATTTTTGAAGAAAAAAATTTTTGGCCGATTTTTAAGGTCCGGGGCTTACAGAATTTTCCATATGGGTAAATTTATTTCTGGAGAGTTCTGTGTCAAAATTAAGCACCAAAATCAACTTCTGTCACCACAGCAAATCTTTTTTAAAGTTTACTGAAAGTTTTAAGCCGAATTTGGGGATTTTTAAAGAAAAAAATTTTGGGCCGATTTTTAAGGTCCGGGGCTTACAAAATTTTTCATACGGTCAAATTTATTTCTGGAGAGTTCTGAGTCAAAATTAAGCACCAAAATCAACTTCTGTCACCACAGCAAATCTTTTTTAAGGTTTACTGAAAGTTTTAAGCCGAATTTGGGGATTTTTGAAGAAAAAATTTTTTGGCCGATTTTTAAGGTCCGGGGCTTACAGAATTTTTCATACGGTCAAATTTATTTCTGGAGAGTTCTGAGTAAAAATTAAGCACCAAAATCAACTTCTGTCACCACAGCAAATCTTTTTTAAGGTTTACTGAAAGTTTTAAGCCGAATTTGGGGATTTTTGAAGAAAAAATTTTTTGGCCGATTTTAAAGGTCCGGGGCTTACAGAATTTTTCATACGGGTAAATTTATTTCTGGAGAGTTCTGTGTCAAAATTAAGCACCAAAATCAACTTCTGTCACCGTAGCAAATCTTTTTTAAGGTTTACTGAAAGTTTTAAGCCGAATTTGGGGATTTTTGAAGAAAACAATTTTTGGCCGATTTTTAAGGTCCGGGGCTTACAGAATTTTTCATACGGGTAAATTTATTTCTGGAGAGTTCTGTGTCAAAATTAAGCACCAAAATCAACTTCTGTCACAGTAGCAAATGTTTTTTAAGGTTTACTGAAAGTTTTAAGCCGAATTTGGGGATTTTTGAAGAAAAAAATTTTTGGCCGATTTTTAAGGTCCGGGGCTTACAGAATTTTTCATACCGGTAAATTTATTTCTGGAGAGTTCTGAGTCAAAATTAAGCACCAAAATCAACTTCTGTCACCGTAGCAAATCTTTTTTAAGGTTTACTGAAAGTTTTAAGCCGAATTTGGGGATTATTGAAGAAAAAAATTTTTGGTTGATTTTTAAGGTCCGGGGCTTACAGAATTTTCCATATGGGTAAATTTATTTCTGGAGAGTTCTGTGTCAAAATTAAGCACCAAAATCAACTTCTGTCACCGTAGCAAATCTTTTTTACGGTTTACTGAAAGTTTTAAGCCGAATTTGGGGTTTTTTGAAGAAAAAAATTTTAGGCCAATTTTTAAGGTCCGGGGCTTACAGAATTTTGCATATGGGTAAATGTAATTCTGGAGAGTTCTGTGTCAAAATTAAGCACCAAAATCAACTTCTGTCACCACAGCAAATGTTTTTTTAATGTTTATTGAAAGTTTTTAGCCGAATTTGGGGATTTTTGAAGAAAAACATTTTTGGCTGATTTTTAAGGTCCGGGGCTTACAGAATTTTTCATACGGTCAAATTTATTTCTGGAGAGTTCTGTGTCAAAATTAAGCACCAAAATCAACTTCTGTCACCACATCAAATCTTTTTTAAGGTTTACTGAAAGATTTAAGCCGAATTTGTGGATTTTTGAAGAAAAAAATTTTTGGCCGATTTTTAAGGTCCGGGGCTTACAGAATTTTTCATACGGTCAAATTTATTTCTGGAGAGTTCTGAGGCAAAATTAAGCACCAAAATCAACTTCAGTCACCGTACCAAATCTTTTTTAAGGTTTACTGAAAGTTTTAAGCCGAATTTGGGGATTATTGAAGAAAAAAATTTTTGGCCGATTTAAAAGGTCCGGGACTTACAGAATTTTTCATACGGGTAAATTTATTTCTGGAGAGTTCTGTGTCAAAATTAAGCACCAAAATCAACTTCTGTCAACACAGCAAATCTTTTTTAAGGTTTACTGAAAGTTTTAAGCTGAATTTGGGGATTTTTGAAGAAAAAAATTTTGGGCTGATTATTAAGGTCCGGGGCTTACAGAATTTTCCATAGGGGTAAATTTATTTCTGGAGAGTTCTGTGTCAAAATTAAGCACCAAAATCAACTTCTGTCACCACAGCAAATGTTTTTTAAAGTTTATTGAAAGTTTTAAGCCGAATTTGGGGATTTTTGAAGAAAAAAATTTTTGGCCGATTTTTAAGGTCCGGGGCCTACAGAATTTTTCATACGGGTACATTTATTTCTGGAGAGTTCTGAGTCAAAATTAAGCACCCAAATCAACTTCTGTCACCACAGCAAATCTTTTTTAAGGTTTACTGAAAGTTTTAAGCCGAATTTGGGGATTTTTGAAGAAAAAAATTTTTGGCCGATTTTTAAGGTCCGGGGCTTACAGAATTTTTCATACGGTCAAATTTATTTCTGGAGAGTTCCGAGGCAAAATTAAGCACCCAAATCAACTTCTGTCACCACAGCAAATCTTTTTTAAGGTTTACTGAAAGTTTTAAGCCGAATTTGGGGATTATTGAAGAAAAAATTTTTTGGCCGATTTAAAAGGTCCGGGGCTTACAGAATTTTTCATACGGGTAAATTTATTTCTGGAGAGTTCTGTGTCAAAATTAAGCACCAAAATCAACTTCTGTCACCACAGCAAATCTTTTTTAAGGTTTACTGAAAGTTTTAAGCCGAATTTGGGGATTTTTGAAGAAAAAAATTTTGGGCTGATTTTTAAGGTCCGGGGCTTACAGAATTTTCCATAGGGGTAAATTTATTTCTGGAGAGTTCTGTGTCAAAATTAAGCACCAAAATCAACTTCTGTCACCACATCAAATGTTTTTTAAAGTTTATTGAAAGTTTTAAGCCGAATTTGGGGATTTTTGAAGAAAAAAATTTTTGGCCGATTTTTAAGGTCGGGGCCTACAGAATTTTTCATACGGTTACATTTATTTCTGGAGAGTTCTGAGTCAAAATTAAGCACCAAAATCAACTTCTGTCACCACAGCAAATCTTTTTTAAGGTTTACTGAAAGATTTAAGCCGAATTTGGGGATTTTTGAAGAAAAAAATTTTTGGCCTATTTTTAAGGTCCGGGGCTTACAGAATTTTTCATACGGTCAAATTTATTTCTGGAGAGTTCCGAGGCAAAATTAAGCACCAAAATCAACTTCAGTCACCGTAGCAAATCTTTTTTAAGGTTTACTGAAAGTTTTAAGCCGAATTTGGGGATTATTGAAGAAAAAAATTTTTGCTGATTTTTAAGGTCCAGGGCTTACAGAATTTTCCATACGGATAAATTTATTTCTGGAGAGTTCTGTGTCAAAATTAAGCACCAAAATCAACTTCTGTCACCGTAGCAAATGTTTTTTAAGGTTTACTGAAAGTTTTAAGCCGAATTTGGGGATTTTTGAAGAAAAAAATTTTTGGCCAATTTTTAAGGTCCGGGGCTTACAGAATTTTTCATACGGGTAAATGTCATTCTGGAGAGTTCTGTCAAAATTAAGCACCAAAATCAACTTCTGTCACCACAGCAAATGTTTTTTTAATGTTTATTGAAAGTTTTTAGCCGAATTTGAAGATTTTTGAAGAAAAACATTTTTGGCTGATTTTTAAGGTCCGGGGCTTACAGAATTTTCCATACGGATAAATTTATTTCTGGAGAGTTCTGTGTCAAAATTAAGAACCAAAATCAACTTCTGTCACCATAGCAAATCTTTTTTAAGGTTTACTGAAAGTTTTAAGCCGAATTTGGGGTTTTTTGAAGAAAAAAATTTTAGGCCAATTTTTAAGGTCCGGGGCTTACAGAATTTTCCATATGGGTAAATGTATTTCTGGACAGTTCTGTGTCAAAATTAAGCACCAAAATCAACTTCTGTCACCACAGCAAATGTTTTTTAATGTTTATTGAAAGTTTTAAGCCGAATTTGGGGATTTTTGAAGAAAAACATTTTTGGCTGATTTTTAAGGTCCGGGGCTTACAGAATTTTTCCATACGGATAAATTTATTTCTGGAGAGTTCTGTGTCAAAATTAAGCACCAAAATCAACTTCTGTCACCGTAGCAAATGTTTTTTAAGGTTTACTGAAAGTTTTAAGCCGAATTTGGGGATTTTTGAAGAAAAAAATTTTTGGCCGATTTTTAAGGTCCGGGGCTTACAAAATTTTTCATACGGTCAAATTTATTTCTGGAGAGTTCTGAGTCAAAATTAAGCACCAAAATCAACTTCTGTCACCACAGCAAATCTTTTTTAAGGTTTACTGAAAGTTTTAAGCCGAATTTGGGGATTTTTGAAGAAAAAATTTTTTGGCCGATTTTAAACGTCCGGGGCTTACAGAATTTTTCATACGGGTAAATTTATTTCTGGAGAGTTCTGTGTCAAAATTAAGCACCAAAATCAACTTCTGTCACCACAGCAAATGTTTTTTAATGTTTATTGAAAGTTTTTAGCCGAATTTGGGGATTTTTGAAGAAAAACATTTTTTGCTGATTTTTAAGGTCCAGGGCTTACAGAATTTTCCATACGGATAAATTTATTTCTGGAGAGTTCTGTGTCAAAATTAAGCACCAAAATCAACTTCTGTCACCGTAGCAAATCTTTTTTACGGTTTACTGAAAGTTTTAAGTCGAATTTGGGGTTTTTTGAAGAAAAAAATTTTTGGCCAATTTTTAATGTCCGGGGCTTACAGAATTTTGCAATATGGGTAAATGTAATTCTGGAGAGTTCTGTGTCAAAATTAAGCACCAAAATCAACTTCTGTCACCACATCAAATGTATTTTTAATGTTTATTGAAAGTTTTTAGCCGAATTTGGGGATTTTTGAAGAAAAACATTTTTGGCTAATTTTTAATGTCCGGGGCTTACAGAATTTTCCATACGGATAAATTTATTTCTGGAGAGTTCTGTGTCAAAATTAAGCACCAAAATCAACTTCTGTCACCGTAGCAAATGTTTTTTAAGGTTTACAGAAAGTTTTAAGCCGAATTTGGGGATTTTTGAAGAAAAAATTTTTTGGCCGATTTTTAAGGTCCGGGGCTTACAGAATTTTTCATACGGTCAAATTTATTTCTGGAGAGTTCCGAGGCAAAATTAAGCACCAAAATCAACTTCTGTCACCACAGCAAATCTTTTTTAAAGTTTACTGAAAGTTTTAAGCCGAATTTGGGGATTTTTGAAGAAAAAAATTTTGGGCCGATTTTTAAGGTCAGGGGCTTACAGAATTTTCCATATGGGTAAATTTATTTCTGGAGAGTTCTGTGTCAAAATTAAGCACCAAAATCAACTTCTGTCACCGCAGCAAATGTTTTTTAAGGTTTACTGAAAGTTTTAAGCCGAATTTGGGGATTTTTGAAGAAAAAAATTTTTGGCCGATTTTTAAGGTCCGGGGCTTACAAAATTTTTCATACGGTCAAATTTATTTCTGGAGAGTTCTGAGTCAAAATTAAGCACCAAAATCAACTTCTGTCACCACAGCAAATCTTTTTTAAGGTTTACTGAAAGTTTTAAGCCGAATTTGGGGATTTTTGAAGAAAAAAATTTTTGGCCGATTTTAAAGGTCCGGGGCTTACAGAATTTTTCATACGGGTAAATTTATTTCTGGAGAGTTCTGTGTCAAAATTAAGCACCAAAATCAACTTCTGTCACCACAGCAAATGTTTTTTAATGTTTATTGAAAGTTTTTAGCCGAATTTGGGGATTTTTGAAGAAAAACATTTTTTGGCTGATTTTTAAGGTCCAGGGCTTACAGAATTTTCCATAGGGATACATTTATTTCTGGAGAGTTCTGTGTCAAAATTAAGCACCAAAATCAACTTCTGTCACCGCAGCAAATCTTTTTTAAGGTTTACTGAAAGTTTTAAGCCGAATTTGGGGTTTTTTGAAGAAAAAAATTTTTGGCTGATTTTTAAGGTCCGGGGCTTACAGAATTTTTCATATGGGTAAAATTTATTTCTGGAGAGTTCTGTGTCAAAATTAAGCACCAAAATCAACTTCTGTCACCGTAGCAAATCTTTTTTTACGGTTTACTGAAAGTTTTAAGTCGAATTTGGGGTTTTTTGAAGAAAAAAATTTTTGGCCAATTTTTAATGTCCGGGGCTTACAGAATTTTGCATATGGGTAAATGTAATTCCGTAGAGTTCTGTGTCAAAATTAAGCACCAAAATCAACTTCTGTCACCACATCAAATGTATTTTTAATGTTTATTGAAAGTTTTTAGCCGAATTTGGGGATTTTTGAAGAAAAACATTTTTGGCTAATTTTTAATGTCCGGGGCTTACAGAATTTTCCATACGGATAAATTTATTTCTGGAGAGTTCTGTGTCAAAATTAAGCACCAAAATCAACTTCTGTCACCGTAGCAAATGTTTTTTAAGGTTTACTGAAAGTTTTAAGCCGAATTTGGGGATTTTTGAAGAAAAAAATTTTAGGCCGATTTTTAAGGTCCG